>CM035169.1:141450340-141525340 GCA_020205615.1 Panax quinquefolius
TGCATCTATAATCCCCATTTTATAACCCATTTCTCTTCTTTTTTTCTTTTGACTAATATTGATAATGAAAGATTTCAAATCAAGGGCATGCCTTTTCTTGGTTCAACTAGGCAAAGTCCCACCTTTAGGCTTCCTTTTTCCCCATGTCCACCCCCCCCTAAAAGAGGGATCTTCCAAAATTATATAGTTACATGTTTAACAAATAAAGCTTTACTAGAACATTTTTAGTAATCTAGTGCCCACAAGTGATTGTAGGCTTTAATTTGGTTTCCTAAAAGAGACCTTAGGGTCCCCTTTTCCATTTTTGTTATAGAGTTTGCAATTCTTGTCAAGTTTAAAGGCCTCACCTCACCACATGCGTAAGCCAAAATGTTATTGATTTTTGAAAAATCAATTTGAGATATTTTTAAATTTAAAAGTCATTCAGATGTTTTATACTTTTTAATTATCAAACAATTTTTTAACTTCATATGTTATTTCACTCAGATAATATAAATTTTTAAGATATACTAACCATTTAGATTTTAATTACTCAATTTTATTAAACACCACATTATTTTAAACTCGGGTTAATACACAACACGTGTCATTTATTGTGAGGTTAATGGACAACCTTATAATTTGTGACAACTAATGGTTATTGGTTGTGATTGAGAAAGTTCTAGTCTTTAAGACAACTCAACTAAAACATAAAACTTGATTATTGCAATTTTCATACAATTAAATGACACTTTTATCCCTCTAAGGTGTCATAGTCGTTCTTAAAATTTATTTTTCATCAATTGTGTCTTCTCAGTGGTTGATTATGTGCAATTTTAATAGAAGCAAAAACATTAAAACAAACACAAAACAATAAAAAACTAATTCAAATTTGAAAAAATAACTAAAAATATGAAAATTTATAATTTTCAAAAAAATAATTAAAATTTCCAAAAATAATTTTTTTTATAATAAATGAGTAAAATTTCATAAAATATATATTCAGGAAAAACAATGATTGTTAAGTATGTTAAACGTTGATTTTATTTTATTTTATGTAGAAATGAAATTTTGGTTTTGTTTTCCATAAAATTTGATGGTTGGATCACATTAAAGATGGAAATGCTCCATGTTTTGTCAAGAAATATATAATTTTATGAAATATTTTTATTTGAGTTTTACTTTTATTTTATTGAATAAAAAACAATTACTAAAACATATTTTCTACAATCAATTTTCAAATTTTTAAATAGAGTAGTTAACCAAAGGTCTAAAACATATCCTCAGCAGGCTAATGCTACTTTCTTTTGAACTATATTTAATAGGGCTTTTCTTCCCTTCTCTTTTTAGAGTGAGCAATTGTTGGGTAGGTTTTCCGGCCCATTAATATAATCTTTTTGTTTGTTTTTTTCAAGGTAAAGTTGGCATCCATTGCCAAAGTTGCATAAATTAATGATTTGCCTTCATTATAGTGATTGGCTTTTTAAACTCAACTTAAATATTTTTTAACTTTAAATTGAAATAAATTTTTTTAATAGTTATTTCTTCTATATTATTTGATCATGTTGACTTTTTAAGTCAACATAAGAGATTTTTAAATTCGAAATTGACATAAATTCTTTTAGTTTTAATTAATGCAATGGCGAATATTGTAAACTATCTAAAAAGTATTAATCATTGTAAATTTTATTGTTTCATAATTTTTAACGAGTCATCCCAATTTTGAGTTTAAAAATATCTCAAATTGACTTTCAAAAGTTAATGATGGACATATAATTTGGAACAGAGGGATTATAATTTTAGTCATCTTAATTTTGATTTTTAAAATGTCTCCGTTCGATTGCTTGAAGGACTCAATTGAATTTTTTTCCACTTTAAAGGACCAAATTAAAATTAGGTGGCAACTTAATTGAAGGGATACTAAACTTTTGTATACAAATTTACATCATGAAAAGAAAAAACTACAAATTTACATCATGAAAAGAAAAAAAATACAGTGATTACATTTTCATATCCATTAATATACATGCCAACATTATCCATGCACTAAACTTGAGGAACTGTATTTCTAGGGCTTTCTGCATGGCTAACTATACTAGAGGATTGCCTCCTTTGCTGCTGCCATTGTTTACTAACAACTGATATAAACTCAAAAACATTCTGGTTTTGTGGCATAGACTTTTGAAGTTTTTTGATGAAGCTAATGGCATAAATGGCAAGAGCAACTGTTGATGTGCCTCCTGTTAATCCAAATAGTACCCAAAAGCTGCTTAGGTCAATGCTAGCATCTTCATTAGAAGAAATGGAATTCAAATCCACACATTTCTCTGAGACAATGTAGGTGTTTTCGAGTTCTCGAAGCTTCCCACTTTCAGTGACATTCATGAGTGCCTGGTTTATATCTGGAAGCATTGGAAAGTTCTTCTGAAATGCCTACAAGTACAAGAAGAAGAATGAATATTGTCTTTGTGAATGTAGTCATAAGACTCATAACATATTTACTTTATAAGTCCCATGTAGTACCTAGTAAAAGATTAGCTAAACTGTAAATCCGTATACCTGAGGCCATGTTTGTTTACGAGGATTATAATTCTGAGATTATGAGATTATAATTCCAAGACTATTAATCTTAGGATTAAATAGTTCTAGTCACATGTTTGTTTTTTATGAGATTATTCATGAGATAATTTAAAATAATCTCACGTTATGTTTGTTTTTTCTATGATTAATTAAAGGATTGGATAAAAAAATTATTGTTTGGACTATTATATCCTTACCAATAATAACATATTTTAAACTATAATTTAAACTTGTTTATACATCAAAAAATGATAAGCAATAAGCTGTTTACCAATAAGCCGTTTAAATAAGTTTTGACAAACAAAAAGTCATTATTTAAATATATATGACTAGGACTTATAAGTTGTTTACCAATAAGCTATTTAAATAATAAGTTGTTTACCAATAATTTTTTTTACCAATAATAAATACATGGATATTCTAGTATCACCACCATTGGAACTAAAAACACATGGATAGCCATTATTTATAAATACATGGATATCCCAACACACCCAAAACACATGGATATTCTAGTAAAAATGAAACTAAAGCATAAAAAGACCATCTTTATAGGATTTCTATATTTAATTCAAGGTGTCCAATAAAATGATTAGACCTACTTTTGTTTTTGTCCATTTCAGTTTGAATTGCTAGCAATCATCTTTGTAAAGTTAAGAGAACTCGAAGCAGAAAGACTTTTAAAAAAGTAAACTTACAAAGCCAAATCCTCCAAATTTGAAGGTCTCCTTAGTTTTTGTGAAGCTTTTGCAGTACTGGGCAAGAAAAACTTTAGCCGAAGGAACTTCAAGGAAAATGGCTGCTATTTCTCCGGTATTGAGGGCTTTGGCGTATTGGGCTGTTGATGAATAGTTCTTGATCTTGAAGGATTCGAAATGTAAAACATCCTTCAAATATGAGTGAAGAAAGGATCCTTTGCAATACCCAACAGTTGCATTCATCTTCTTGAGTGTCTCAACATCCTTTATTGCTGGTTCAAGCCTTTGGGCTGTGAGCATGCTGGCAAGGCTGGCTGTGTAACTCTGTGTAATTATTAGTGCCACAAAAAGCCATACCACCATTGCCATCCTTGATAAATTACTATGTAGTTTTTCTCCTGTAAAGTACAAAAGAACCATGATGATATGTTATAAGCTGACTGCTCATACAGAGTTTTTCATTAAACTATATATTAGCATAGCAGCAATTGGTATATTTATTTCAGCAAGACTAAAATGCAAAATTATACTCCGAGTTATCATTTTGTGTAGATATGATACCTGACTATGAATAATGCTAAAGACACAAATTATTTTACAAACATTTTACAAACTGCTGACGTGGCATACTCCACATCAGCATAGTGTGTGGTACCGAAGACTACATTAAATAATTTGTTGATCAATAGGCTGACGTGGAGTATGCCACATCAGTAATTTGTAAAATGTTTGTAAAATAGTTTGTGTCTCTAGCACCACTCACCTGACTATTACTCTATTGTGGTACAATTAATAATATAAAACTATATATTTTGGAATAATTCTAGGGCGACCGGGGCCTCTCTTTTTCTCTTTTTGTTTTCACTCCAAAAAAATTTATAATATTTATTTTAACTAAAATTTTGAATTTTGAGTTTAGGGGGACAAAAGAAAAAAAATTAGACTAATTTTTTTACAGAATTCAGTGATTTAGGTGTAATTTGAATACATGTAAAAAAATAAAATTTAGAATTTAGGGTTTAATGTTTTAGGGTTTTAGGGGTTAGGGTATAGAGTTTTGGATTTAGGAAGTTAAAAAATAATAAGAAAAAGAAAAAGAAAAGAGGGCACCGGCGGTCGCCCTAGAAGGACTCTATATTTTGGGTTAGTTTTGCACTACTAATTATACCTTAAAAGACACGAACTCCACAAACTCGGCAAGGTGATAATATTACAAAGAAGTACCAAACTCCTCAATGCATTTTCAACCTCTTACACTCGTTAACCCATAAATTTTGTATTTTTATCTTTAAGGAAACACTTACCTGGCAAAGTAAAGAGTGTGGCAAATGATAGCCAAAATATTGTTCCAATTTGATTGGGGATAGAGCCCCGGAGTTGCTCGGAGTGCTTTCTCTCTATCAGCCACACAATGAAGCCATTGTACACAGTGATTGCTGCTATTAAGCCCCACATTTCTTTTGTGAAGGGCTTCATGAAAAGCCATACCCGATTAGGCAATCTAGATCGAACGGGAACTATCAGCTCCATTCCGGATTCTGTGTAGGGTTGTGTGAAATCTGCAAGCTCATGTCTTTCGGATATAATTGTTACATCACCAGCTACTGCATCAATTTTCTGCTTCAATACAATGATATTATTCAATTCCAAATGAGCTACAAATATTACTATTTAACAATAAAAATAAGAGCACCGGATGAAAATCACGAAAAAGAAGAAGAGAACATATGCAAACTTCTATCAACACACATCGTATTCGAAAAAGTTACATTTGGAGGACAAAATTTATCTTTTATGCTACCACCCCATATGCAACTTCTTTTTTTTGCAAGTGATAAAAGTTGCATGCATGCTTATTTTCGTGTTTCTATAGTATTATCTTATCATTAAACCTAAGATTTTAAAAAAGGATCCCATGCAATTCATTAATTTGGACAGTATATAAAAACAAGTTATATTTTATATAGTCTAGACATGCATCATACTCAAAATGAGGCAATCCATTAATTTGGACCGTATATAAAAATAAGTTGCATTTTATATAGTCTATATATGCATCATACTACTGTAAACCTTTGTTATTCTTTGCACTATATATCCAATTTCAACTATTTTTTAATACAAAAAATGGTAATATTTAAAATTTAAAAAAAAACTAGTTAAAGAGCTAAAAATATATATTTGTAAGCAGTCTTACCCCCAAAGATATTTGTTCCACCAATTCATTATAAGGTATGTCAAACGGGAAATATTCGTATGACAAAGTATTGCCTTCCGGCAACCTTTTCATGGTTTCTTCAAACACCTTAATTGAAAATCCGTCGTAAGTAGTTTTGTTAGATTTTGGATCATTTTCCACCTTCACAAATTGACTGAACAGCGAGGTTGTAGGCACCCCCACCCTCAACGGCTCCTCCCTCTCCGCCAGAATCCGCCGTCTTCTCTCGGTGTACGACGGTTGCGCCGGCCAGAGAACTTTTCCTAACATTTCCATGGAATTGTCATAAATAGCTCCATTATCCACATTTTCTGAAAATCCAAGTCCTTTGGTCCAATACCCACTTTGGTAACTCTTTCCGATCACGTTAACTATTTCTACTGTATTCGCCGGAGCTAATGCCTGATCAGTATATTGAATTTTTCCACTCAGCCCACAAAAATTTGCAACTGAAAATCTTTCTAACAATTCGTGGGTATCACATTTACTATTATCGAAAATCGCTCTCATGGTATCGTAGGCCTGTGCAGCAAAGATGCCGGGCTCGTCATTTTCCTCATCTGGGTACTCTGTTCTGAATTTTGCCCGGAATTTTTTCCTGAAATCTTGAAACTCCGGCGAGTGTTCCGGGAAGTAAGTCTTTAATCCGATGAGACCTTGCATTGAGTACATTTTGGTGGGACTGATGGAATGAAAGAGATCAGAAATTCTGTTTGTTGTGATCCAGGCGTAGCCGTCTCCAGTCATTTCTAATTTCTTTGCCGTTTGATACAGCCGGAATCCGGATTCTAGAGATGTATGGATTATAAAGACCCTACATTTATTTTTCTTGAGTTCCTTAAGCTGTTTATTGAAAGAATTAAGAGAAAAAGATGCGAGTGGGATGATATTGGTTAGTTCACCCCCAGTTTGTTGAAATGCCTGAGAGAATTGAGAGACGAATAATGAAGGAATGGAGAGAGAATGGAGGTTCTCGTATATGAGAGTAACTTTACGGAATCCCCAAGATTGTACAATTGCAGCGATGGCATTCATTTGTACATGCTGGCTGGGAGAGGCTTGAACAAGGAAGGAATCTGTTGCCCATGGCGGAGTTGTATCAGCAAGAGAGAGAAAAACCGGTGCATCAGGTCCTGCTTCACTAACCGCCTCGGCAATAGCTGATGCTTCTTCCCATGTATGAGCTCCCACAATGGCTTTCACACCATGTGTATCAATAAGATCTTTGGCTGCATTGCACCAAATTTCTAGTCATATTGGGTAATGGGGAGAAAAATTTTTAAAGGAGAAATTTATTCTATTGTACAACTCAATAATACTTTTTGAGTAATACTAGGTAACTAGACAGAAGTTGTCTATTTTACCTAAACAGAGCTCTACGGGATTGTACCGTGCAACTATGTAAATTTTATTTAGGTAAACTAAACAACTTTTTTATAGTTTCCTAGCATTACTCACACTTGGCCATAGAAATGAAAACTTTACCTGCTAGAGCTGCACGAACAGGCTTACTTTTGGAGTTTTGAAAGTAAAGAAGAATACTTTGATTGGTAACGGTGCTGAAATCATGAATTGCCATCTTTATTGCTACTTTGGCCTCTTTACCAGGTCGAGACGTTTGGTCAATAATGGCGGCAATACTAATTGCACCGGCCCTTTCATGGTTCATCTCTGTCGTAGTCAAGGTTCTGTTTGCTATTGCTGCTTGCGGAAGAATGAAAGGCGACGACAAGGCAATCAGAGAGAGGATGAGGAAAGAAAATATGTTCATTGATTGGTTGTTGATTGAATTATGGATGCCTAATTAAATTTTCCCGGATGAATTTATGATATATGTCTTGTATGGTTTAAATGTATTTGTATGACAATTTCAAACTGCATTAATCTGTTCCTGCAGTTGGAAGGCACACAAAAGTCTATCCCAGGGATGGAAATGTCTTCCTAAGAATAGGCAAAGGGAAGAAAAAACAATAGGCAAGAAATTAATTGCAACCTTCAGATGTTGCTTTCATTCACCGTCCTAATGTGCGGGCTAACTGTGCAAATGGGAAAAACTAGAAACAAACTGTGTCACATACACGTTGCATCACGTGCATGGTTTTAATGTGATGCATACGTGTTTTGAATCTCATTTTTCTCCACTTATGATTTTTTTTTTTTCTGAAAAAATAAAAAACTGCAATTTTTATTGGTGCCCCAGCAATGGCAACACGCTTTAGATTTTGCTGCTTCTTAGAAGCTGAAAGGAGCTTTGTATATGTCAACTTATTAACTTTGTAATTTAGTTAAATGTCTAGGAGTACATTTTCTACTCAATTCATGTCAACAATCAAATGGCACCAACACCGGCCGAGGTGGCAAATGGGTCAAACTGATGGTGATGGGTATTGGGTAAAATTTAATGGGTTGATATCAGGTCATTAAACCTAGCAAACATGGTCCAGCCCGTCACGGGCCTAAACTTTGTTGTTGCTTTTAAAATTCAATAAAATCCTACTTATTTAATCATGGATTTTTAGCGCCTATCCGTAATCTCTAAGGCTGTTTAAATTAAAAAAAAAAAAAATAAACCTATAATTAATTGGATGCCGGCACCGGTAGTAAAGGCCAATTTATAGATTTTGACCACTTTTTTTTTATTCGACCACACTCACTCAATTGATTGTTTAGGTAGGACCCACTTGTTGATGGTCTACAGGTCATTAATAGATTAGAGTATAAATAGCTGACTTTAAAATGAGTTTCATATGAGAGGCCGGGTTAGTTTGGTTATGGGTCAAACTGATTAACCCCATAATAATATATGCTGTTTGATTGCATCTTAATGCATATTAATTAGTCCACTTCTTAATAAGGGCTCACATTTTTGTATTAAGAGGTCCTTTGAATAATTTAGACTCATATTTGTATCTTAAATATTTAGAGGACCTTTTAATACAAATATGTGGGCTCTTAGGAGGCATTAAGAGGTGAACTGTTAAGATGCAATCAAACACCAAGATCGGATTAAGATGAATTTGTCACATTTTAAAGATTTTACTGCATTTTTTTTATTAACAGTTGCATTGTAGAGTAACTCTAAAGTTTTGTTTGTGGTCAAGCAAAAATACAACGTTTGTTAATAATAAATATAATAAAAAATTAATCATGATAATATGTGATGTGAAAATTTCATCATTACTGAATCTGAATTAGTCATGATAAAAGAAGGAATTGCAGATTAAGGTAGAGATATTATTAGAAGGTAGAAGAAGAAGAAGACAAGTTGAGGCTTATAACCAACTCTCATTCATGATAGCTAGTCAATGGTGTGAATTCAACACACGTTACAAGTACTTGTTCATAGTCTAAACAATTCAGTGTTTTGTTTGTTTGTTTTTTGTTCATTTTTTGTAAAACCTTTGATATAAAAAAGTCAAACTCACATAATGCTCAACAATTCCTCTGTTTAGACCGAGTGATTCTTGATTCCACAAGATTTGGAGCTCTTCAAAAAGATTAAGCCCATTAAAAAAATAGGGCCTAGTTCAGTTTTAATAAGACATAAATATGGATTAGTACTATGAACTTTTAATATTTTTTCGCTTTAGGGATTGTCTTCTCAATATTTTTAATTAGGAGATTTAACTTTTATTTTTTTTTGGATTAAGTTCAGATGACCACCTGGGGTTTGGGCGGTTTCCCACTTAACCACCTATAGTCAGTAAAGCTACATTTAAACACCCGACTTTTTGAGTTAAAGTAAAAACGTTACCTTTTCCGTCCAAATTAACCGTGCGTGTATGAAAGACGCCAAAAAACGCGTGAAAAGAGGGTGTAACAGTAAAAAAAAAACTAGAAAATGTCTAAAATAGCCTTCTTCTTCCTCTTGATTCTCGAGCTCTCTCTCATAATTTCATTTCAGTTTTATATCTAGGGCTAGAGAGAGGCGATGTCTCGATTTTGATTTAGAAAGCTACTACTCACCATATCTAGAATTAGTGTTGCTCTTACAGTATCATGCTCTTGCCAGTTACTCTCCGATCGGGACATTGAAGAGAGTTCGAAGGATCCGATTTCAACTTTGGCGATCTGGTAAGTAGTGATCTGGTCTCCAAACCGCAGGTGATTCTGTGAGTCTTAGTACCGGTCTCTAGATCCGATTTCAACTTTGGCGACTAACGTCCCTGTGACCGTCGCTTGGTCCAATGCTTCCCCCATCTCCGCCTCTCGCCAATTCGGCTCCAAGTCTAACTCCAAAATCTGCTTAGAGGCTCACGCCACCCTTCCTCCTCTCTCTCCCAAGGCACCACCTTGAGTCGCCAAATCAATGGGTTATGGGTTAAAGCTCCAGATTGGTTATGGGTTTAATTACGATGTCGATGATCTGCACTTGTCTCCTGATCTACATTTTTTGGCTCTCATAGTCTCCACTTGTTTAATAAAATGCCTCAACAAAGAAATGGGCACAAATACTCTGTTTTGGGCTATTCAATTGGTATTAGATTTTATTTGCTCTGTTTGGGCCTCCCTTAAATATTCTGATTGGAAGATTTAGCAACAAATACTCTGTTTTCGAGTGCGGGTTTGATTGAGGGTAGGGCTGGTATGATGGTTCATGGTGAGATTTTGAAAAGGGGTCTTGAGTTTGATTCATTTGTTCGAGTTTCTTTGGTTGATATGTATGTTAAAGTTAAGTTATTGGGTTTTGCTTTACAGTTGTTTGATGAAAGTCCTGAAAGAAATAAGCTAGGGAGTGTGTTGTTATGGAATGTATTGATAAATGGGTGTTGTAAAGTTGGAGACTTGGGAAAAGCTGTGGAGATATTTTTTTTCTTTGACTGGTTTGCTGAAATTAGAGCTCTTTTGTATGGATAAGAAGCTTCAATTTCCTTCTGGAGGTGAAACTTTAACTTGTTGATTCAGGACCTCTTCTTGGAGGATTTACTTCATTACGTGTAGCATCTATTCGACCTCTGGTTTGGCAACCGCACTTTGGCTCGAAAGGAACTAATAGTAGTTCATGTTCCATTATAAGTGATGATCGGTTGTTAAAGCAACATGATCTTTGGGCATAAGGGAAAAGCTGTTATTAGAGACTCTTCTAAATTTTGGGAGGACATTGATCGAGGCATACTATGGAGGAGTATCTTGATCGAATGAAGGATCGGGGAATGAAAACAAGTTCGTGGTTAATAAGTCGCCAGCTAGGAAACTTTTTGTGAGGATACAAGAAATCTTTGGGAAAGGGCTTAATAACAATTTGAGTAATCTTGATCAAGAAGCGAAATTGTCTCATTGTTCGCTTCGAGAATGAGTTAGCGTAATTTGAGCTATGTCGATTCTCAAGAGCTCGGAGAGGCATCGCAAACCATTGCACTTGACTTTGTGGACAAATTTCTGAAGGTTAATGTTACAGAGTTTGATCAAGAATTGTATTTTTGTCAAATTTGCATGTGGAGCTTACTGGAATTGGAATTTGTTTTGGTTTTGTTTGTTTATAGGAATGACGATGGATGGAGTAACAAATTGAATGAAATTAATTTTTTTTTTCTTTTTAATTGTCAATTGGGTATTGATTATTATGACCAATCTTTCATATTTTCCCTTTTTGATGAGCCCTGTATTGAAGATTCGGACAAAATGAATGGAATTACTCCCATGTTCTCTCATCTGTCCTTTGTATATAAGGAGGGTAATTAAGTCTTTATTCAACTTAAGTAACAGAGTTATGACAGAAAGCAGTTTTTCACTTTAACTCAAAAAGTCGGGTGTTTAAATGTAGCTTTACTGACTATAGGTGGTTAAGTGGGAAACCGCCCAAACCCCAGGTGGTCATCTGAACTTAACCATTTTTTTTTAACTTTGGGGATTGTCTTTTCAATTTTTCCATTAGAGGATTAAACTTTTAAATTTTTCTGATTTCGTCTAAATTGATAGTGTCAGATCAGAAAATAGATAACATGACAACGACATGCGACTAAAAAATAGGACTAAATACAGTTTACTACATTAAATACCAACATATTCATGACTAAGCTTCTAAAGAATTTGGGCTTACAGTTTACTACATCAAGTGTCTAATTGATACAATTTAGTCCCTAATTTTAGAATTCAACCAAAATTTGTTAGAATACCTAATTTTTCAGTTAGATAAGAATTGTATACGGTCTGACGGTATAGAATACGTTCTAATAACACTTATGTTACATCAAGTACCACAAAATTCACAATTTACTACATCAATTACCTAATTCGTATAAATACTTATTTTGACGTATTAAATTTGTATAAATCCTTATAAATAATTATTATATGTTAAATTATTAAAATTAAATATTAATACAAAGATTACCAAATATATATTTTTTTATTTTAAAATTTAAAAAAAGACTTAATTACCAAAAAAATCAATAAACTTTTAAACATACAAATTATATTTTTAACACGAATAACATTAAACTTTTAAACAATTAACAAAAGTGCCCAAAATTTAATTAATTAAATAATACCCTTTTTTATATTGGAAGAGTGTACAAAAGGAGGAAAAATTTAAAAAAAAAATGACCCGTTTGCTCTCTCCTACAAATTTTTTTGTTCCTTCAAATTTGAAAATTTCAGCACCTTGGATTCTGTCTAGTAGCTGTGATCGATTTAAGCAGAAAATAACTTGAAATTTTATGTTAATTCAAAGATTTTTTTGACGGAAAAAGACTGATTATCGCCATTTAAGGAGGAGGTGAGAGCAGATGGTATGCAAAAAGTGAGTTGCAAAGAGAGAAGGTACATAAGACGACATAGGTAATATATTTTGGATTTGAAAAGTGAGTTATTTTTATTTAGTTAAAAGATTTTTCAAACAAATAGTAGTTAATTTGTTTATCCAACAATACTTTCTTTCCGTCCGTTTTTCGTTTTATTCTTCAAATAAAGAGTAGTTAATATATATATTGTATTTATAAAAAAAAATTTTAAATTGTATCTATAATTTAAAAAATTGTATGTATAAATTTTACAACTTAAATCTTGCAAATTATAAATTACTCCCTTCATCCCACGATAAAAGTCTTAGTTGACTTTTTGCGCATATTAAGAAAGAAGATAAAATGACAAAATTGTACATGTAAGACCCCAATTTTTTATAAATAAAATTAAATTTCCTCTAATTATTATTGTGAATAATAAGGTGTTAATTTGATATAATGCTTTGGTTATGGGTAAAATGTGCAAATTTTGCAAAATAAGCAAGTGGTTATAAAATATTCATTGTTGTCGGGAAATATTTGTTTGGTCGTAGAATATTCTTGTTGTCGAGGAATTTTCGTACGACGGCGCAGCCATTTGTGGGCCCCATAACGAAAAACGGTCGGATGAAGATAACGACAAGTTTGAGTTTTTATAAATAACGACGTAGTTGTTACTGTTAACACTGTTGGAATACCCGATGTTTAAAATACAGTGATACGCGTGGTTGCACAGTAGCACACGGACACATTATTTTTGAATTATTGATTCTTACATAAGAAGGCACTACTCAATAATTGTTACAGTAATTACTGTTCAATATTTTATTGATTCAATAATTGCTGCGTTGATATTTTATATTATTGTTGTTTCAATAATTGTCACTGCACAGTATTCTCCATTATGAGATCAATAATTCATATTATTTGAATAATATTGTTAGATATCATTATTGATAATGTCTAAGAAAGTTCTGTCTAGGAAAGGGGTTTGGTCACCTAATTGCTCGCCAATAAGGAGAAATCCTTATCGAAAAGCCTCATCTTTCCTGGGAACGACCTGGTTGTCATAATTATGGTTCCGTAATATTATTTGTGAATAATTAATTATTGATTTATATGATAAGGAAATATTTATTTTATGTGGATGGATAGGGAAATATTTATTTTGTGTGGATATAAATGAAGAAATTAATGTTGAGGTGTTTTATCAGTATTTTATCGGAACGGAGGTATTAAAAATCGTCCGTATGTGGATTTCGGGCATTTTCTGTTTGAAATTTGGAAAAAAATTTCTTCTACAAAGTTGTAGAGAATTCGATTTCCTATGGAATGGACATAAAATTCATATTTTTCTGATAAAAGGGCTATTTATTATGAATTATTGAAGTTTCAGAAATAAATATTTTTATTTAAAATATGGGTGGGCCCCACTTTTGGTTGGTGAAAAATGTGCTAAAATTTTATTTTAAAAATGGTGGGCGTGAATAGTAGCAGGTAAAGCCACCGGGTAGCAGGTTAGTCTGTTATGGCGTTCTAAGCATTTTCCTATAAATAGGGTGCTTAGTTAGAATTGAAAATCACACCGTAATCATAAGCTTTCTCTATATATTATCGAAATATTTTGTGAGTATTTAGATACTTTGTGAGTTCTTATTCAAAGCAAGTTTCCTTCAAATTTTATACGATATTTCAACCTAAGAATCTTTCTTTTGAGGTAAGGGATGTTATTTTTTTTCATAATGATGTTATTCTTTCAATATCATTATACCGAAATATTGGTATGGATTTTATTATGGAATTTCTACCTTTTTCATGTCGAGATTACTATTCACGTATACGGCACTATTCACGTATACGACACTATTCATAGAAAAATAATTTTCTTTCTTTATTTGTCCAAGTTGTTTATTGTGGTTACTATCTTTGATTGTATCCATGTTTTGATCTTTATTCTTGAATTTTGCTCCATAATTAATTATTATAAGGCATTTTTGAATTTGGATAAACTAAAGTACGAATCCCTAGTCTTTGATCTTTTATCTCACTAGATTCGTTTTTTAAGATATTTTTCATCATCCTCAGTCCTAAATGATGATATTACTGAATATCTTTGGCCTGTAGTGCAAAGATGAATGATTAGCTGATGAATATCTTTGGCCTGTAGTGCAAAGATGAATAGGTGTTGAGATGAACATGACCAACTGGTGATACAAATGAATATATTTGGCCTGTAGTGCAAAGATGAATATTTGATTCAAGGTGTATATTGATTGATGTTACAGGGATAAAATATTGATGATGGACTTTTAAATCTTAGAACATAGTAGAATTCATTCTCTACTTGTGTAATATCCTGGAAAAAAAATTAATATTAAATTTATATTCTTAAAACATATTGTTTGGAACTTGTCATTTATTTGGGTCAAACTAGTTATTTAAATTATGTGGGCTAATAAATATTAATAAGTGATAGATAATATTATGTGGTTAAAATTTGGGCCTTAATATTAATTTAACCCAAATAGAAGTTTATTAGGGCAACTTAAATAATAAATAGCTAAACCTAATATTACTTCATTATACAAACTGAATAAGAAGAGGTGGCTACTTTGGAGATAAAGGGAACAACTACAAAGGGGGCTTAGGTGAAGAAAAACTAGAGATTTTGATCACTAGTGGGGAAATTTCATCAGTAATAAGTAAGTATATTATACATTATATAAAGTGGAGATAAATCACGTGGTTCCATATTAATTTATTAAATTTAGTATGTTGTTTTTTTCATCATGAGCAAGTACTTTTGTAATTCAAGAACTAAGAGCGATCTTTAAAGATGGGAGAGTTTATTTATTAATGTAATACTTATACGAGATGTACTTATTATTATTATCACTTTATTCCAATCGAGATTGAGCGGAGGGGAGTAATGCATGATTGATTTTGGAGATCCTAAAATAATAAATTGATGATTTCTTTAAATAAAAATATATATATATATATAGCAAAGAGTAATTAAAGTTTACTTAAAGCTTGCATAATTTGCAAGAGATGTTATACAAATAAATATGTAAGATTATATGGAATGAATTAAATCTTAATATTATAAGTAATAATATTTTAGAGTCGTACCAAATAGAAGTGTTCATATTTTTATAAATGTACTTACATTTAGTATTATTAATTTGTGTAATTAGTTCGAATTCGGAAGGAACTTAAAGAGTTATATTTGGAATATAAATTTTGGAGTATTAATAATTGATATAAGGCGATGATTAAAGGCATATTAAATAGATTATGAATTATTTTGGAATTATTGAATTGGATTATATTTAATTTGAGGGTGAATATGTTTAGGTTGCGAATAACGTTTACGTATTTGATATCGTTGGCATTTGAGGGTAAGATTTTGTGGAGTGTGCTATATAAATGGGTTGGAAGTATCGAGTACGATTCGTACTCTTTCAAATGATACTTTTGTTAAATTTGATTTGTTCGCTTTGTTCCTCGTTTCAAATTGCATTATTATTTCACATAATTGTTTCTTGTGAAATTCATATATTTGTTTCATTTTGGAGTTGACACATTGGACTCGTATTTGTACTCTTTGAATTAGGATATCATGTTTAGTATTTATTTTTGATAATTGTAGAACGGTACATGTTGCTACCTTATTTTTGAGACCTTGTGACTATAATTTGATTTGGTTCAATATGTACATATAGAACCCTTTTGTTGGTATTATGTCGCATGTGTTGTGATATAGTATTTTTGTTAGAATATACCGTAGGGTATACTTGAGCTATAACCACTGTGGGGGCACCATGTACATGTAAATCTTAACGCGAGAGGCATGACACTTTTCGTGGCGGTGTGATTAGTTCACGACGTCTCCGTTTGGGCTCCGGAGGAAGTGGGCCATTTGGTGTTTTATTGTGGGAGGCGTATGGGTTAACCCTAGTTTTCTGTTCTGCGGATTTGTGATGTTGTGCCAAACACACATATCCAATTTGCATACATTTGGATTAGCGGTCCAATGTGTGATTTGCCTGTGTGGCATTATTTTGATTTGCCTGTGTGGCATTATTTTAATTTGCTTGTGTGGCATTATTTTGACTTACCTGTGTGGCATTATTTTAACTTGCCTGTGTGGCAATGTATATTTTTGAGCTCACTCGGTATGAAATAACACCCAACCATTTGATTTAGCTTATTATTTCATTGTATTAGTTTTGTTTATCCATGTTCAATTCAGTTCATTGAGTTAGTTACTTCAGTTCGTTAATTCTTTATTCTTCTATTGGTTTCATCGAATTACATTGATTCAGATATATTCCATTTTGATCTTTAGAGATTATATTTTCGTCCAAGTATTTACACTTGAGGCTTTGTTCAAGATTTTGTCTCGATTATTTTTATATATCGATTGTATATCTTTTGTATATCCAGTATCCGTCTTTGGCAATTGGCTCATCTTTGTGTTTTTTCTTCCAGCAGGTTTGCAGGGGTGATTAAGGGCTAGTGTGATGAGAGTGTTGCCTTGACCATCTAGGTTGATTAAATTTTTGGTTTTGATTATTTTGATTCTAGTTGGAGAATTATATTTAGTACTTCATTGATGAATATCATTATTAATATTTTGAAGTTATTAGTGCTCTGTTTACTTATTTTGAGGTTTGTTGTGTTTTGTTCGTGACCTCCCTTTCCTTTTCGGGAAGGGGGTGTTACAACTTGACTTTTCTAATGGATTCTTTGCTTTACACGCAATTCTTGATCTAAAACTTGTTGTCTATTATATTTTATCGATTTTTTCCTTGTTGAAGACTAATGATAATTTGTTGTATATTATCTTAGTCATAATATTTTTTCTTCGGCTAGTTGATCTCACCTTTTTTCCTTTTTGTTCCATTTTTCTTCTCGGGGTGTGAGAATGCGAGGAACTAAATGGGGGTATGGAATGATGGTTCAGGATAGTTGTTTTAGTCGTACTCACTATTTTGTAAAATAGTGTATCTATAATTGTAATGAGGACTCCTTTTAAGTTTGTATACTGTCTATTAGACAATATTTGTATTTAAACTCACAGTATATGTGTTGTCGTATTTTGCACGATAATTGTATTACTGAAGTTGTATTTGTTTCTGTACCATGTATTTGTCGACTCAAAATGGATGATGTATACCTATTTTGGGGGCGTCATAGTCCATAGGAGTGAGCAAAAAACGGGTATAACCGAATAACCGAATCAAACCGAAATAATTTAACCTAAATTTCTTAATAATTCGGGTATTTTTTATAATTCGGTTATATCGGAATTTTTTTTCGATTTACGATTACTTTTTCGGATTTCATTTTTGTATTATTCTCTTACCTAGAATCTGAATAAGCCTTATCTTACTCTCTCCGTCTGTCTTATCTCTTATCACATACTCTCAGTCTCAACCAGATCTGATCTCGATTTCTACTCTCTATCTACTCTCTCCGTCTGATCTCGATTTGTCAAAAGTCACTTCCATACCGTAAAACACGTGGCCATAGCCTCCCCCGGCGGTTTACTATCTACTCTCTCCGTATTCGGGTATTGATTTCTCTATCTACTCTCTTCGTATTCGTGTATCGATTTCTCAAAAGTCACTTCCATATTCGGGTGTCGATTTCTCTATCTACTCTCTCCGTCTCAACCAGATCTGATCTCAATTTCTCAAAAGTCAGGTCTCGATTTATCATCTCTATATAAGACCCACTTCCATACCTACGTAAACCCAGAGCCATACCCGTTCTTCCCGCCCGTAAGACGACCACGTCTCAAGGCTTTACCTCAAAACTCCTCCTTTGACCACCGTTGATACTTTCTGAAGTCCGGTCATTTGAAGAGATTCTCGGTCATCTTCTCCGTGAGCTCGTCGGCCGGTGATTGCTTTCTCTCTGTTTTCGTTTCACCGAAAAGGGTCATTGCTTTATTTTTGTTTGCTTGTTTATTTTCATTTGTTTGCGGTGATGGGGATGGGGTGTGTCTTTGAAGCTCATTATTCATGTTATTAAGTTGGGCAAAGATGCGTTGCTATTGTTGGGCCGCTTATTGCTAATTTGCTATTCTTTGTAATTATTTAAATTTGGCCGCTTATTCTTTGTAATTATTTGCTTATTGCTATTTGGGCTTTCATGTAAATTTGGGTTTATTTGGTACGGTCATGCGGTGGGTTTCTTCTCTCAAATTCGGTTATTACCTGAATATCCTAATATACAATTCGATAATTCGGTATTCGGTTATTCGATTAGTTCTAAATTTCAGTTAGTATTTCGGATAGTAAAATTATTAATAATTCGGTTTTCGATTATAACTGAATAACTTATTCGGTTCGGTTATAACCGAATGATCACACCTAACAGTCCATATTTAAATTCTCATTTAATTGCATAGTTTTCTACACATTACTAGTGATACTCCATAAATATACACAGAGAATAGAAATATAACAATTAATAATAAGGGTATTATAGATAAATTATTGTAAAAAATAGATCATTTAAGGTAAATAGACATTTAACTTGTGACTACCTGAAATAATAATAAAGACTTTTATCTTGGGACGGAGGGAGTATAAATTTTACGTCTTAAATTTTATAAATTATATCACAACTTAAACTTTACAAATTGTATTTATAATTTTTATAATTTTATTTATAAATATTTATAATTTTATACCATATTTCTACGGTATTAGTTACTTTTTTAAAAGGGCTAAAAATTATTATATTTATAATTTTTTTATAATTTTAATTTTTTCTTTTGGGGCTTGAATCATGAATATAGTGGTACTTGATGTAACGAAACTGTAAATAGTCCTTTTTTAAATTAAGTTAAACTGTAAATTTATACGGTCAACTGGTATTAAATACACAAAACTCGATCGAATTCTTGGACAGGTAGGGTATTCCGTTCAATTTTGGCCGGATTCAAAAATTGATGCTAAATTGTATCAAATTAGGTACTTGATGTAGTAAATTATAAGTCCAAATTCTCTGGGGGGCGAATTATGAATTTGATGGTACTTCATGTAACAAAAGTGTAATTAGCCCTAAAAATATTTATATGTAATATTGAGTCTCATTTTAACATTTATTGAATTAATTTTTTGTACCAGAAAGGATAAATATAAGACCATTATTAATTTTACCCTTTTTTGATACAAAAAATTAATTGAATAAATATTAAAATGAGACTGAATATTACACATAAGTATTTTGTAGTCACGTGTTGCTGTCATGTCATTAATTTTCTGAAGTGGCGCTATCAATTAGACGTATTAATAAAAAAATAAAAGTTTAATCCCCTAATAGAAAAAATTGAGAAGACAATCCCCAAAGTGAAAAAAATTAAAAGTTTAATTCCTTATTTGAAAAAATAGAGAAGACCCAAAGTAGAAAAAATAAAAAGTTTAATCCCCTAATTGTAAAAATTGAGGACAATTCCTAAAGAAGAAAAATAATAATTAAAAGTTCAAAATATTAATCCATATTTAGGCCTTTTAATAAATACTCATTTCGTCTCATAAGATTGGCTTAGTTTAATTTTTGAGATTAAATTCATCATTTTTAAAATTAAATTTATAGTATTTCTTAAAAATTTATGGGGAAGAACTATGATCATAATAAAGTAGATCCAATGTACTATTAACTTCAGTTGTTCATGAGATTAAAATTTTAAATAAATAAGTCTAATTAGTAATCAAAACATGCTCAATTTGACTTAAAAAGATAAATTAAATTCGTTTTATGAGAAAAAGGGACTATATATATTTTGGTAACAATTGAATGACAACTATGTCCTTCTAAGTTGTCACCCACTTTTAAAGTTATCTCTAAATTTCATTTTTATTAATTAGGTCCTCAAAGTAATATTTCTTATTATTTCTGTTCCTTTTATCAGATTTGACTGTAAGTCGCCCAAATTTTGACCCGACCCGACCCACTTGTCTTTACCTGATTTGATACATTTTGCACTTATGTCCCTCCAAGTTACCTGTAACGACCCCAAAATAGGTCCATTCCATCCAACCCATTCTGAGTCGCCAAATATATGGTACGAAAAACTACAACTTTATTACAACAATTGTCGTGCAAAATACAACAACACACATATCTTTGTGAGTTTGGATAAAATATATACCAACTCAGAGTACGTCCACAATGACACCTTACATAAAGGTATAGTAAAAAACCTGCTTTTAGAAATTAGAATCTTTGGGAAGTGCTCAAGAAACCTTCGTATACATGGGAGGCCATGCTTTTTAGGTTATGGTAGATATCATATGGCCACGTAATTATCCTTGGTTGACCTAATAGACCCCAAAGAAAAACGAGAAGATTACTATCATATTCTTCCCAATGGCGAGTCTTCTCTTGACATATCATTATCTCCACTTGTCTCTAATTGGGTATTATACTCCAAACAAACACCAAGATTATATAGGTAGTGCTTGTAAATATACTCAAAGAAGTGGATGAGCACAACCATGTCTTATGATAACACGAGTTTGTATGTCATTAGACATCTTGTATGATAGTGACAAAACACCCTTCCAAAGTTGGGTTCGCCTCACCCTATTTAATTCACCAAAAATAACTATTAAATAATGTATAAAATACAACACACTAAAGTCCTCAATAAAATTATTTCCATACTTTTTAGGGAGAACCTCAACAACTATAGACCACCGCTTCTATTCCTTGTTATCCCCGGGCCAACCAGCCTACACTTTTATTACACGAAAGGAATTGTGAAACAAAAGGGTGAGCACAACTAGCTCAAGAAAGAATATTATGACTAAAGATAAATAAATTATCAATAGTCTTCATCAAGAAATGAATCGAGATTTAGAACATATGGTAGATGATAAAACTTTTCAACCATAGTTGCGCTGAACGAGCAATCCATTAAAAGAGTCAAATAGACTATAAAAGTCTATTGTCTTCTCCACGTTAAAAGTCCACCAACAATATTTTATCCTCAGTAACATCAATCAACAGCCCTTTCCACAATCATATGAATAACTCATAATCATAATTGTGATTCTAAATTCCTCTTCTCATCCGGACGCGAAGATAATTTTCATCACTGCCTTTACCGAAACATCAAATATCATGGTTATACCAAATCACGGTTCTGCTCATAATCATACTAATAAATTCATCTTTTTGCACCACGGGCCAAAGATATTCATCAACAATTCATCTTTACACTACAAAGCTAAAGATATTCAACAACAGTCATCTTTGCATTACGAGCCAAAGATATTCATCAATAATTCATCTTTGCTTCTGGGCTAAAGATATTCAACAACAGTCATCTTTGCATTACGAGCAAAAGATATTCATCAATAATTCATCTTTGCACTACAAAGCTAAGATATTCATCAACAAGTCATCTTTTGCACTTACTGAGCCAAAGATATTCATATATCAAAGAAATACATAATCATTTCGTAAGTTATATAACAATAATTATAACCATGTTGATCAATTCACCTTTGCACTTAAGCTAAAAAATATTTAATTGTAAATTCAATGGTCATGATCATACCAACGAACAATTCAACTTTTGCACTCATCGCCAAAGAGAACCTATGGTCACGATCATACCAATAATCTACCCATCTTTACACTCAAGTCAAAGAGAAATATTATCATTAGGGTTATAAGAATGTTATATAAAAACAATATAATCAAAACATGGTTTTAATTTCAAGAGTAAGATTCATAAATCAACGATAATTTGGTCGAGAAAAAACCAATTTGTCGTGAATAGTGCCCGTGTTAAATACGTGATATAGTACCGTATACGCGCATAAGTAACCTCAACACGAAAAGATAAAGTTTCATAATAAAATTCATATCCATATTTATAACACCTTAATCCAAATGTTATAAATCACTTAGAAGTCTCATAATCTAATATTATTAATATTATAATAATATTTTAATCATTTCTTAAACTTATAAATAATTTAATCCAATTATTTACACTTTAATAATTAATGCATTTAATCATCTAAAATGTCAAACTCATAAGATTTCATCATCATTAACCAAAACCCTCATAAAAATCAGCATATATCTCATATATGATTCTCAAGCCAATAAATCATATTTTCCAATTTTCTTACTTCTTATAACATATTTAATTCATTTACTCATAACTAGAACATTTTCATGAAAAATACCAAATCAGTTCCAAAATATTTCTTTTCAGGGATTTAGCATAACATAGTCCCATATTGAACATATATTTTTCTCAAAATTTTAAAAATTCATTTACTATTTTTCATATGGCCAAAACCACCGAATATTTAAACATTTATCATAAATTATACTTTTATCCAAAAATTCTGAAATTTACACGGTATACTGATATTATATAGATGTACTCCCAATAAAAATTTCATCAATTTTGGAGTTAATCACAAGGAGTTATAAGCGCATTACTTTTAAAATAGTCTTTTCTCATAAAATCCATAACTCCTAATCTATACATCCAAAAATCGCCATTTTTGGACACACTCTATAAAACTCATCAAAATATTATTTCAAATTTTTCCAAAATTTGTGAAGGTTCAGAAAAATTTCGAAACTAAAAACATAATAACCCTTAAAATCCCTTACTATCCCTTACCTCAAAAGCGATCTTATTTCCGACCGAATAACGCCGAATCGAACTTGCACCGAGTATAGCAATACTCAAAGTATACTCAAAATACTCACAAGAATACTCTCGATAATATAGAGAGAGAAAACTTCAGTTTCTGGTGTGATTTTCAATTCTAACCTAAGCACCCTATTTATAGGAATTGTTTAGAACACCAAAGCAGAAAATTGAATATAATAATAATATTATTATCAAATTTCAAGCCCACCTCTAGACATTTGAAATCAGCTGATTTTGCACATGTTTAATGAGTTCACAAAATATAAAAAACGTTTTTATTAATAAAAATATATAAAACTTCCAAAAATCAATTATTTCGGAACTTCAGAACTTCAATAATTCATAATAAATAGCCCTTTTATCAGAAAATTCGAATCTCATGAGTTTTTATAGGAAATTCAATTCTCTACAACTTTTCAGAAGAAAGTTTTTCCAAATTCCAAACAGAAATTGACCGAAATCCACAAACGGACGATTTTATAGGCTATAATCAAATTTCAAATCAAATGGGGTCCAATTTACACATAAAACATGTTTTAAATATTTTTGGTACAAAATACTTCTCCTCCACATATACTCATATATCCCACATTCATCGTAAAAATATCATCATTAATATATTATTAAAATAATATATTTAAATGAATTATTTTATCGTAAAAGGATAAAATATTAATTTTCAACAATTGTCACTTTAAAAATTTTCGCCATCTATATCCACATAAAATAAATATTTTTCTCATCATAAAAATCAATAATTAATTATTCACAAATAATATTACATAATCACAATATTGACAACCAGTGCGCTTCCTGGAAAGAGGGGCTTTCCAATAAGAATTTCTTCATCGATGCGCGATTAGGTGACCAAACCTCTCCTTAGATGTAACTTTCTAGACATTGCCAATAATGTTATCTAATAATATTATTCGGATAATATGACTTATTGCTTTGATAATGAAAAATCTTGTGTAATGACAATTATTGAAACAACAAAGAATATAAAATATCAACGCAAAGAATTATTAACTCAATAAAATAATCGAAGCAAAGAATTATCGTAACCATTATTGAGTAGTGCCTTCTTACGTAAGAAAAATTATCATGCTTCATGAATAGTACTCGCGAATAGTAACTCGTGAATAGTAACTCATGAATAGTAACTCGTGAATAAGAACTCGTGAATAAGAACTCATGAATAAGAACTCATGAATAGTAATTAAAAAAATTTGAATACTTTTATTTCATAAAATTCGGGTCTTACATTACCATTGTCTTTACCATTATTATATATATATATATTCTTAATATTAGTAATTTTAAAAACTAAAAATACAAAATTAAAATACAAAAAAAATAGTAAAAGATAAAGAAAAAAGCTGATTCATAATTTTAAAAAAGAAATTATTTTTTTTTAAAAATTATTATTTTCAGAAAAAGTAGATTTTTTTTAGAAAAAAATGAGTAAAGTTTTATAAAATATGGATTCAAAAATTAAAACTTTATTTTCGTAAAAATAGAAATTTTATTTTGTTTTAAAATGAGTAAAGTTTTAGAAAATATAGATTCAAAAAAACTAAATAATTTTTTTTGTATTCATAAACTTTTAAAAGATGTGTAAATTTTCATAAAAATAATTAAGAATTAAAATTTTTAATTTTTATAATCTATATTTTATGAAACTTTACTCATTTTAAAAAGAATGAAAGTTTCAATTTTTCTTCCTAAAATAATAATTATTTTTAAAACTTTTTATTTTTTAAAAAAAATTGTTAGTTTTTTATTATCTTTTATACTTTAATTTCTATTTTTAGTTTTTGTTTTAAAATTCCCAATATTAAGAATACATATAATAATGGTAAAGACCTGATATACACATTAATTATTTATTTTAATATTCTTATATTAATTATTTTATACATTTATTTTATTTAACTAATACATTTTATTTGATTTTGTAGGATTTACCTTATTTATCTTGGTGAATAAGTAAAAGATAATTTTTTCAACTTTTAAAGATAGAAAAATATTCTTGGTAGATTACCATGTAAAGATTGAAGTCAAGAATGAAAGAATAGGATAAAAGGGAACAAAAGACACCAAATTGAATGAATATCTAATTTAGGGCACACGTTTATTACATATATCATGTATAATTAGTTTAGGTTAGGAATAAATTGAGTTAGTTTATTACACATTTAATCTGTTAGGTTTGTAATATTCTAGAACGCAATCAAATTGCATAAAAGTGCGGAAGCGTGTAAAAATCAGAGTTTAAAATTTTACAAACCATAAAACCCGGATCACCCTTTATGCATAATTATTAATTAAACGAAAAGATAAAGAATAAATCATACCCTTGAAGATCGAGCTTCCTCAGGTACAAGTTCACCTCCAAATCCTTTCGCGTTCAATCTTGAATCCTCCGGGTTTGGTTCCTTCCTTTGATCAATGTTAGCCACCCAAATGTTTGGCCTCTGAGGGTGATCCACCAAGGAAGAAGAAAATTCAAGAAGAAGGGTATTGGCTCAAACCCTAGTTTTCTATCTCTATAGAAAGGGTGTATCTCCCAACAATTGGAATTATGTCGTATGTTGAAAAAATCAACAACCCCCTCACCCATAATAAGACTCCTCTTATTTATAGATGTGGGCAACCCACCTTAACAATTAAGGAATTGGGATTTATATAATTAATTAAATTCTTTTAATTAATTAAGCTCCCTAATCTTATTAGGGATAATTAATTAAACTCCTTTAACTAATTTTCCTTCCTAATCCAATTAGGAATAAATGAGAGTACTTATATTAAATTAATTCCTAAACTCTTTTAGAAATTAAAATAATAATAATTGTAACAATATTAATAAGACTCCTCTTATTAATTTATATTTAATATTTCTAAAATATTAAATAATAAATATTAAGCTATTTAATTTATTCTATCACCATAGATTAAATTAAATATACTTAACATATTATTACGATTATGCCATTAACTTCTTAAATAATTATTCTTCCTTTTATGGTGTGACCCTTTAGGTTCTCCATATTAAACCTATTGTGAATAAATCAATTAGAACAATTCTAATTTTATTTAAATAAATAAATTAAACAATTAATTTATTTAAATAAATAATATTTATTCTACAATAGGGATAAGCCTCCCCTAGCGATCAACGACTTTCCGGATAATATAGATTTCAACATTAATCATAAAAGAACCTTTGAGTAAATAGTTACCGCATAATTCAATCCTTCCACCATACAATGTCCCCAATTAAATATAAGACATGGAATTACTCACAAGTCTTATTTTATTTAATTATATGTATTTCGACTCTTAAATGCACAACTCAAATAATGCAAATTAGAAACTCCTTTCTAATTTCATTCGCCATTGCCAAGGACTACTTGGGTTGTCATTTATCGAATCACATAGACATTTCTCTTTTTTATTAGAAGTGGTAGATTCTTTATTGATCATACATTATCTCCATGTACAACTTATTATACCCAAGCATACCTTTTGATATACCCTAAGGGTCTTAAGGAATAAGTCAAAGTATAACTCATCATACACAAGATACTATGATGATCTCAAGTCCAAGGATCACTTGACTACTATCACTACAGAATTCCTATTGACAGCAAATAAAACTCCATTAGGTATTCCTTAGCGAGCCACGCTCAAATGAACTTATTCTCTAATAAGCACCTACATACTTGCTTTAGTGTGTCTCCACACAAATGATCATGAGATCAATCATCCTCATCCAACGAAAGCAAGTTAAACGTATGTACCAATCTATCCTGATTCACTAATCCCCAATTTAGTAATCCAATGATTGGGAACTATTTTAGTTTTAAGCTTTCTAAGAATTTAGATCTCATTAGAATGATCATCATCATTATTCTAAAAGCATTGCTTAAAACTATGGGTTTATCACATATTATAAAACAAAGATCATGTAGATAATTAAAAGCCTTTAATAAATTAATACTTTTTATTAATAAATGAATAAGATTGTTACAAAGTATATGCTTTATCATCAAACATGATTGTTACAAAGTATATTACCAGTAAGACTTGATCTTTCTTGGTTGGAAAGTGACTCTCAACATTTTTCAATATGTTAAGCAAATCAGCGAGGCTGATATCTAGCTTGTTCATATGAAAAATTCACAACAATTGTGAAAGGAGTCCGGGAGTGAGTGCAAGATCAAATCTTGGCTCAACTCTCCATCCATAACAAAAAAACCAGTTGTCCTAATTGATCAATCAAATTGATTATGTTAAGAACTTTTATCTCATACTATAGTGCCATTGGCCATTCTAGATCGGAAGAGCTCCTTAGATATCTCGATATCTATCGGTCCTACTTTCCTCACCATCAACTACTTGATGTGCGGGGAATATAGTAGAGAGCATCCATAGTTTCATCTTGACGTCAAGCTCGTTACTCATGGATGCGAGCATGATGCATTGAGCCAATCATGCATCATCTTGCCACTTTCTAAAAGTAGCAATCTCTTCCTCGTGAGGCATTATGCAGTAACCATTGCGAGGATAGGCGTATTAAGGACATAAGATAGCTTTTCAAACCATGAGAACTATTCTCAAATTCCTTAACCAATCCATTTAATTCTATTTCCTAGTTAATTTAGCATCTAATATGCTTCATGATGATAGTAATTTTAGACATTGTAAAATTCTCAAAATGAATTTGTAATTAACAACATTTTAACATACATTCTTTTTTAATTACCAAAATAATTTAGGTCTTGTTTTAAATTGGTATCTCCCACTATTTTCTTCAAACTATATTACCTCACTTATATAGTTCTAAGAAAAATCTAATTAAAGATTAGCTAGTGAGAATAAGGATCCCATTTCAAATGTATATAGCCTTGTGGTGACACAACAAACTATATATAAATAAATAGGTAGACAACTTTTGTCAATTACATCAACTATGTAACTCCTCAGTATTTTGCCTCTCAGATTATTTTGATCAAGTGGTGGCACATCCGAATCAAAATTATCCAAGTTAAGTCCAACCTAGCACTCCATATATTCAAAAAAGAAAAATATCATCCTTGTGGTGACACAACAAAACAATATTGTTCAATTTTCTTTATAAGCATCAAATGTGATAAATTAACATCTTAAATACTTAATACTTGCCTTGTGGTGACACAACAAACTCATATTAAATATTTAATACTCTATTAATTTTATCATGCTAGAAAGCGACGCTTCGATATTCTAAATATCTTTGAACGCTTAGGACTTAATATAAAAATTGAGGGTTTGTTATTAATATGTCTCATCTTGTTTAAATACATAGCACACATATATATATAAAATAAACGCGTCATATTAATTAACATGCGAAGCATGTTTGCATAATATATAATATATATATAGTATAAGCATGCACATATAGAATACTATATTCTACCCGGATTGATTATGGACTTTTATTCTAGTTTGGTTCACTAGAGCCACCAAGTGAACCAAAAGGTCAAACCCTAGGGGTGCAAGAAATAATATTTAAATATAACTATTACATTTAAACCCGGGTTACATTACAAACGGGTCTTCAAGCGCTCCTTGCTCCTTGATCTCCAATTTTTCAAAATTAATTCTAAAAATTCCTATTACATAACTATTTTAAAATAAATAGAAACCTTGATCAGCAGTCAAGGGGAAGTACATAGGAGAGAGATAGAATTTACATTAAGAAAAAATTAGAGAAGACGAGGTACGCAGACCCCATTTAATAAAACCCATACATTCATGCATCCAACTAAAATAAAATCCAATCATATTGGTCAATAGTCCATAATCAATCCCATTTATTTTCATACACATCACTATATGCATCAATAAATAACATTCATCTCATGAATAATATACATTTAATATATATATTGATATCATTTAATGGGCAAATTTAGTTAGTATAAAATCTAATTTTGAATCAAAATAAACTCCTTTATTTTAATCCAAATTTAAATCAAAATAAAACTATTTTATTTTAATTTATCCAATTTTGAATAAAATAAACTATTTTATTTTAATCAAAATATTTAATCAAAATAAACTCCTTTATTTTAATTAATTATGGAATCCAATTCCATATATTAAAAATAAAAATCTTTAATTAAAATAAACTCTTTTATTTTAATTAATTATGAATCCAATTCCATGTAAAAAAAATTATTAAAGGAAACACTTGATATTCTTTCTCATTCACAAATAAACTCCTTTATTTTGAATAATATGAAATCTTATTCCATATTTAAATAAACTCCTTTATTTAAGGAAATTATGATTCTCTTTCCTATTCACAAATAAACTCTTTTATTTTGAATAATATGAAATCTTATTTCATATCTAAATAAACTCCTTTATTTAAGGAAAAATAGAATCCAATTTCAACTCCAATTAGTTATCATAGAATCCAATTCCAACTCTAATTAGTTAGCATGAGATTCTAATTTTAAAATTAAAATAAACTTTATATTTTAATATTAAAATAAACCTTTTATTTTAAAATTAAAATAAACTTTTTATTTTAATTATAAAATTATTAAGAATATTATAATATATAAATATATATTATAATAGTAACTGCATTACCACGTGAATCATATTATATCACGTATATAATATTATAACCGTACCAATTATCCGTATATAATATTAATAAAATATATATATCACGTGAATCACTTACACCTTAGCATACAACAGGATTCACGTGCTATGTATCATATAAGTATATTGGCCGAAAATAAAAGAGTTTAATACAACAGGATTCACGTTTGAAAAAAAAAAAACAATTCACGTTTTTTTTTTTTTTTTTAAAACCCTTTAACATGCCTTGATTTCGTGTTCTTCAAAAAATTTTTTTTGTTCCTGTAGCTTTTATTTCCGCAATGCAGATAATAGCTTTTTTTTTTTTTTTAATATTAAATTTTATACAATAAAATTATGCCCAAAAAAATTGTTCTAAACACATATCAATATACATATCAAATTTAAAATAATTAATAATTCGCATAAAGGTTTGGCTCTGATGCCACTGTTAGGTTTGTAATATTCTAGAACGCAATCAAATTGCATAAAAGTGCGGAAGCGTGTAAAAATCAGAGTTTAAAATTTTACAAACCATAAAACCCGGATAACCCTTTATGCATAATTATTAATTAAACGAAAAGATAAAGAATAAATCATACCCTTGAAGATCGAGCTTCCTCAGGTACAAGTTTACCTCCAAATCCTTTCGCGTTCAATCTTGAATCCACCGGGTTTGGTTCCTTCCTTTGATCAACGTTAGCCACCCAAATGTTTGGCCTCTAAAGGTGATCCACCAAGGAAGAAGAAAATTCAAGAAGAAGGGGTATTGGCTCAAACCCTAGTTTTTCTATCTCTATAGAAAGGGTGTATCTCCCAACAATTGAAATTATGTCGTATGTTGAAAAAATCAACAACCCCCTCACCCATAATAAGACTCCTCTTATTTATAAATGTGGGCAACCCACCTTAACAATTAAGGAATTGGGATTTATTTAATTAATTAAATTCTTTAATTAATTAAGCTCCCTAATCTTATTAGGGATAATTAATTAAACTCCTTTAACTAATTTTCCTTCCTAATCCAATTAGGAATAAATGAGAGTACTTATATTAAATTAATTCCTAAACTCTTTTAGAAATTAAAATAATAATAATTGTAACAATATTAATAAGACTCCTCTTATTAATTTATATTTAATATTTCTAAAATATTAAATAATAAATATTAAGCTATTTAATTTATTCTATCACCATAGATTAAATTAAATATACTTAACATATATTATTACGATTATGCCATTAACTTCTTAAATAATTATTCTTCCTTTTATGGTGTGACCCTTTAGGTTCTCCATATTAAACCTAGGTTGTGAATAAATCAATTAGAACAATTCTAATCTTATTTAAATAAATAAATTAAATAATTAATTTATTTAAATAAATAATATTTATTCTACAATAGGGATAAGCCTCCCTAGCGATCAACGACTTTCCGTAGATAATATAGATTTCAACATTAATCATAAAAGAACCTTTGAGTAAATAGTTACTGTGATAATTCAATCCTTCCACCATACAATGTCCCAATTAAATATAAGACATGGAATTACTCATCAAGTCTTATTTTATTTAATTATATGTATTTCGATCCTTAAATGCACAACTCAAATAATGCAAATTAGAAACTCCTTTCTAATTTCATTCTCGCCTTAACCAAGGACTACTGGGTTGTCATTTATCGAATCACATAGACATTTCTCTTCTTTTATTAGAAGTGGTAGATTCTTTATTGATCATACATTATCTCCATGTACAACTTATTATACCCAAGCATACCCTTTGATATACCCTAAGGGTCTTAAGGAATAAGTCAAAGTATAACTCATCATACACAAGATACTATGATGATCTCAAGTCCAAGGATCACTTGACTACTATCACTACAGAATTCCTATTGACGACAGCAAATAAAACTCCATTAGGTATTCCTTAATGAGCCACGCTTCGATGAACTTATTCTCTAATAAGCACCTACATACTTGCTTTAGTGTCTCCACACAAATGATCATGAGATTAATCATCCTCATCCAATGAGCAAGAACGATGTACCAATCTATCCGGATTCACTAATCCCCAATTTAGTAATCCAATGATTGGGAACTATTTTAGTTTTAAGCTTTCTAAGAATTTAGATCTCATTAGAATGATCATCATCATTATTCTAAAAGCATTGCTTAAAACTATGGGTTTATCACATATTATAAAACAGCATCATGTAGATAATTAAAAGCCTTTAATAAATTAATACTTTTTATTAATAAATGAATAAGATTGTTACAAAGTATATGCTTTATCATCAAACATGATTGGCTTGTGTGCATATTACTTTCATAATCTACTCCTACTCCTAACCTAAACTATGTAATGACTTTAATTACACTACATAAACATACGCGAGATATTAGAAATATAAATAACCTTTGAATGGAACTAATTAACCAAATATGGTTAATAACTAGAGATCAAATTGTTAATCTAGATGTATTCAAGTTTTGGTTAAACCAAAGAACATGTTACATATTAAGCTATAAGATTTATCACATAGGTAATACACATGATTTTTAATGATGCGAATTAGCAACAATGTAATGAAATTCATTTGAAACGGATTAAAGATTAGTTAGCTAATCTAAAACAAGATGGAATCTTAAGAACTCAAGATCTTAAAATTATGAAGTTAGTATGTGGAATGTCGATAATGATGCGTTATGTAAACTAAAGATTATAAATCAATTTAGTTATGTGTTAAGTTTCGAATGAGATTATGAACCATATTATAATTCAATGTGCTATATACATATTATACAAAGACGATTAAGGATCGGATGAGGTAATTCAACAAATGAGAATACGTGAAGGATGCTCGATGACCGTATATCGATTTATGCAATCAAAGACAAAATTTTCAGTTCTGTTATGTTTGTGGATTGAATATGGTTGTGTTAAATTACATATCATCCTCTATGAATTGTTAAAGTCAAAATATGACTAAGTTAATTGGGTATGAAACTCAATTTATATGTGATATGTGATAACACATGTTGTATGATGTAACACGATAATTGAAAATGTATAATGCAAGAATATATGCATTGCACAGAATTATTGATGTATGCAGGATATGCATAGCAAAGAAAGTATGTTACATGTGCTGAATATAGAGTTGTGTGCTATGTGAAGCATGCTAGACTGTTAAATTTGCTGGGATGTCGAGTTCAATCTTGCAAACACAAACATTTTGCAGGTTAATGATGTTATGTAATATTATTTGCTATGTAGATGATGAAGGATGAATGATGTACGAAATGAATACATTTTCTTGAATTAGAAAGTGTAGAAAGCTATGCTTAATGATTTTGTTATAGGTAACTGGCAGACGTATAATTTAAAATATTCAATAGAGAATATTTATTCTGGATGTATTGTAATGAATACTTTATAAAATAAAGTGATATAGTGACATTACTATATAAGAAAGATATTAAGTATTGAGACTTGAAGCTCTTAATATATTTACTCAGATTAAGTAAATCATGAAATGAATATGATTGTAGTATAAAGAAGAGTCATAAAGGTAGCGATTCAAGGAATGAATGAATAGAAAAAAAAATCCGCAATTTAAGCTATTTTAACATTGAATAATGTTTTAAAGCTAGAACATTATAGTATTAGCGCACAAGATTGGGATTAAGTTAATCCTGGTGTTGGATTAAGTTGGTCCCGATTTTAGGGTCGTTACAACATTTATCAAGTATAACAGATTAATCAGTTAAATAATATATACTTGGTTTATCAAATTAATTCGCTTCACTCAAAGATATATATTTTTATATATTTGATCTACGTTGTGAAAATTTGGCCACTTAGGATTTTAAAGACCGTTCAGTTAATATTCTATGTTAAAAAATATCTCCGAATATCGGTATCTAAGAACTGACTAAATTATTAGTTTCCCAATCTGATAATTATATAAATATTGTGTAATATTTATATAATATATCTATATCAATAAAAAGCCACTTAGGATTTTAAAGATCGTTCGGAGAATTTTTGAGAAATTACTTTTAAATTATATCAGTATCTAAGTATTGACTTTTTTACTTTGATATTTGATAGATGATATATATATATATATATATATATATATATATATATATATATAAGATCCCAACTTTTATGAATAAAGAATAATTTTCTTTAAATATCTTTTTGAATATTATGGTGTGGATTTGATATAATTAATGTTATAGCCATGGGTAATATTTATAAATTTTGCAAAGTAAGCAAGTTGTTATAAAATATTCGATTGGTCGGGGAATATTCGTTTTATCAGGGAATATCGTACAACGACACAATCATTGGTGGAACACACAACGGAATTATTGTCGGAGTTAGAAAACGACAGAAATATCTTTTTATAAAAATAACGGCGAAAGTTTTACCGTTAACTATTGAAATATCCGGTAATACAAGTACAGTAATACGTGTGGTTGTATGGTAGCACACGGTATTGTACAGTATCTTTGATTATTGATTCTTAAATGAAAAGTCACTCAATTTTATTCAATTATTGCCACAGTAATTGCTGCATAGTATCTTACGTTATTGATTCAATTATTATCACAATATTTTATATTATTAAATCAATAATTGAGTCGATAAAGTTATTCATATTATTATTTATATTATTGACCATGTCTAGAAAGTTCTGTCGAGGAAAGAGGTTTGGTCACCTAATTGCCCGCTACTAGGGAGAAATCCTTATCGAAAACCCCCTTCTTTCTTGGGAATGATCTGGTTGTTAATATTGCATGTTATAATATCAATGATGAATGTTATTAAAAATATGTTTTGTGAAGCCAAGTTAATTGAGATAAATAGAGGAGATTTTTATGAAGTATTAGTTGTAAATTTAGCTTATTATTTGGACCCCCACTTACCCATTTTTCAAAACTGTCGGTAGAAGTTATCTCAATTTTGTTATATATATATACGTTATATATATATATATATTTAGTGATAATGGGGTAGGGTAGGGTAGGGTGGGGTGGGGTGGGGGGGGGGGGGGGGAAGGTCACGGGTGACCATTATTGTGACGCCCCCAAAATAGGTATACATCACTCATTCCGAGTCGCAAAATACATGGTACAGAAAACAACTACAACTTCATTATTATAATTGTCGTGCAAAATACGAGAACGCATATACTGTGAGTTTAAATACAAATATTGTCTAAAAGACAGTATTCAAACTCAAAAGGAGTCATCATTACAATTATTAAAAATACACTATTTTAAAAAATAGTGAGGACTGCTAAAACAACTGTCTGGACCCATCACTCTACACCCCGACTAGTTCCCGCTATATTCTCGCCTCTCGAAAAGAAAAATAAAACAAAAAGGAAAATGATGAGCTCAACTAGCCCACTAAAAAATATTATGACTGAGATAATGTAGAACAAATTATCATTGGCCTTCAATAATTTAGATAAAATATAATAGACAACAAGTTTTAGATCAATATTCGCAACAAAAATAACATTTCATTAGAAGAGTTAAGTAGAGAATGAAATCTACTATCTTCTATGATTTAAAAGTCCATCATCAATATTTTATCCCTGTAACATTAATCAATATACATCTTGAACCAAATATTCATCTTTGCACTACGGGCCAAAGATATTCATTTGTATTACCAGTTGGTCATGTTCATCTCAACACTTGTCCATCTTTGCACTACGGGCCAAAGATATTCATCAAGTATCACCATTTAAGACTGATGATGATGAAAAATATCTTAAAGAAACGAATTCAGTGAGATAAAAGGACAAAGATTAGGGATTCGTACTTTAGTTCATTCAAGTTCAAAAATACTCCATAATAATCAATTGTGGAGCAAAATTCAAGAATGAAGATCAAAACATGGATACAATCAAAGATAGTAACCATAATAGACAACTTGGACAAAGAAGAGAAAATTTCATTTTTTTGTGAATAGTGTCGTATACGTGAATAGTAACCCCGACACGAAAAGGTAGAAATTCAATAAAAAAATCATACTTCGTTAATAGTACCCGTAAATAGTATCGTATTCGTGAATAGTGCCGTATACGTGAATACTGTCGTATACGTGAATAGTAACCTCGACATAAAAAGGTAAAAATTTTATAATAAAATTCATTCCAATATTTCGGCATAATGATATTGAACGAAATAACACCATATACGAAGAAAATAACATCCCTTACATCAAAAGAACAGTACTTCTGACTGGAATATCAGATATAAAGTTGATAGAAATTTACACTGAATAGCAACTCTCAAAGTATCTAAATACTCACAAAAATACGCTCGATATTATAGAGAGAGAAAACTTCAGATTCTGGTGTGATTTTCAATTCTAAATAAGCACCCTATTTATAGGAAAATGTCAGAATGCCAAAGCAGACTAAATTAATAAAATATTAATATTCTTTAAAAATTTTCTACACACATGCACCTTCTTGACCAAATTATCAGCACACCACAAGTGTGGCCCACCAAAATTAGCATTTTCCACACCAACCAAAAGTGGGGCCCACCAAGTTTTTAATAAAAATATTTATTTTTGAAATTTCAATAATTCATAACAAATAGTCTTTTTATCAGAAAAACACGAATTTTATGTCCATTTCGTAGGAAATTTAATTCTCTACAACTTTGTAGAAGAAAGTTTTTCTAAATTCCAAACAGAAAATGACCGAAATATACATACGGATGATTTTTAATACCTCCATTCCGATAAAATACTGATAAAACACCTCAGCATTAATTCCTTCATTTATATCTACATAAAAATAAATATTTCCTTATCATATAAATTAATAATTAATTATTCACAAATAATATTACAGAATCACAATATGACAATCGTGTCGCTTCCCGAGAGAGAAGGGGCTTTCCGATAAGGATTTCTCCTTCTTGGCGGCGTAATTAGGTGACCAAACCCCTTTCTTGATGCGAGTAACTTCCTTAGACATTACCAATAATGATATCTAATAATATTATTCAAATAATATGAATTATTGATCTGATAATGGGAAATACTGTGCAGTGACAATTATTGAAACAATAATAATATAAAATATCAACATAACAATTATTGAATCAATAAAATAGAATATTGAACATTAATTACTGTAACAATTATTAAGTAGTCTCTTCTTACGTAAGAATCAATAATCCAAAAATACTATGTAATTCCGCAGCCACTTGTGCAACGACGCCAGACATCAGCATTTTTAACCACCGTATTCCAACAATTGTTAATCTTGAAACAACTACGTCGTTATTTAAAAAACTCATACTTTTCATTTTCTTCATCCGACAGTTTTTCGTTATAGGGCCCACAAATGGCTTGCGTCATCGTACGAATATTCCCCGACAGCAAGAATATTCCACGACCAAACGAATATTCCCCGATAACAATGAATATTTTATAACTACTTACTTATTTTGTAAAATTTGCACATTTTACCCATAACTAACCACATTAATCAAATTCAACCCTTACTATTTCAAAATAATGAATAAAGAAAATTCAATTTTTATTTATAAAAAGTTGGGGTTTTACAATTATTATTATTATAATTTTTGTTTTTTATGAGCAAATAGAATATATTATATTTTATTATGCATAGTGTTTGCATAGTAAAGCATGTGATTATCAAAATTTTCAGCCGATTATTACTATGCGTCCATGATTTTTTTTCCTTACTGTGCATCCAAATAGTATCATGCCATTCTCCTATAAATAGCATGCTTAGTTTGGAATTGAAATCACATCAGAATCCGAGAATTCTTCTTCTATAATATTGAGCGTATTTCTTTAGAGTTTAAGGAAGCTTTGAGTGTAGAAAATAGTGCAAGTTTTCTTCAAGAATAGCCTCGCTCTACTAGTCATAAATACTCTCCTTTTAAGGTGTGAGATATTATTTTTGTTCAATATTCTTATGAAATAATATTTTCTTCTATACTCTGTAGTATGTAAGTAATATTATTTCGTTTTGTATTCATAATTCTACACTCATGTTGATAAGTTTTGCCTCTATACTCCGTGAAATTAGTAAAATATCCTTGAAATTTGCGCTTCATCTAGTATCTTTTCACAAAAATATTATTCTGAACATCTTGATAAATTTTAATATTTTCATGTCGGGGTACTATTCCTGAAGTACTATTCACAGGATACTATTCACCCGGGGTACTATTCATGACAAATTGATTTCTTTTCCATCTAAATCATTTTTGATACAATATTATTGTGACGCCCCAAAATTAGGTATACATCACCCATCTTAGGTCGCCACTTACATGGTATGTAATTTAAATACAACTTACTAATGTAATCGCCGTGGTACAATACGACATAAATCGTGAGTTTAAATACAAATATCGCTCTACTAGATATTATACAAACTCAAAAGGATTCCTCATTACAATTATTATCACACTATTTCACGCAGAATAGTGAGGACTACTAATGCTATCTTCGTGACCATCACTGCTTCCCAGACTCGTCCCAAATATATTCTCATTTCTGAAGAGAATAAAGTGAAAGAAAGGTGAGCTCAACCAAATTTCAAAGAAGAAATATTATGACTAAGATAATGCGTAATAAATTATCAATAGTCTTCAACAATGTTAAACCGATAAAATATAATAGACAACCGGTTTAATCATAAATGAATATGCAATCCATTAAAAGAGTCAAGTAGAAAATAAAGTCTACTATCTTTTAGGTTTTAAAAGGTTTTTCATCATCATTTATTATAAATGAGACTCACTTTTAATAAATATTCCACATCATCGAATCACCCCCGCTTTCTGGCCAAGGATATTCTTTAGTATCACGACCACAATTATTCATGCACTACGGGCCAAGAATATTTGTGTATTCATTAATGGTCATGATCATGCCAACAATCGTCCCACCAATGCACCACTACCAATCGAGGATTTTTATCACATCATTTGTAACATTACGGTCATGATTACAATCAATAGTCTCTCGGTCATAATCATACCAAGTCCATCTATGCACTACAAAAGCCACGATGACTTTCAACATAATAAAAACATGAGGATGATGACAATGATATAAGAATTCAATAAAACAAGTTCAAGAATTATTTTATCCGTGAATTATTAACGTCCAAATTATCAACATGATATCGCTTTTGTAGAGTAAAATTCAAGAATGATCGAGGAAGAATATTTCCATGAAAAGTTATCGATGAAACGCAAATATCAAGGATATTCCACTAATTTCATGGAGTATAGAAGTCAAAGTTTTAACCAACCGGGTATAATAAAGAATAGAATAACATAAGAAATCACCATGCATGCGATAGGCCTTTTGAAGTGGGTTATTCCAACAGAATAATAAATAACGGAACCAAGTCCCATGAAAAAACGCGCATGCATGTGATGTTCCAATGAATAATAAAGAATGGAACCAGTCCCGGCGAAACACACGCATGTGATGTTCCAATGTAATAATAATAAAGATTTTAACCAGTCCGGTGTAAAACACACGCATGTGATGTTCCAAATGAATAATAGAAGAATGTCACCAAGTATAGGGTAAAACCACGCATTATCTGAGTTATTCCAATGTAATAATAAGCAATGGAATAACAACAGCTCTCTTCATGAATAAGAAAGAATAACACCCTTTACTTTTGGTAGGAGATTGAATATCTGCGAAGGTAGTAACAAAAATACTCTTCTTCTTTCTCTCTATTCTCTCTATACTTTCTCTCTATAGCTTGAATGAATTCGTGAAAAATAATGAAGCACTAGGCCTCTATTTATAGAAGATTTCTAGCTTAAAGACCGCTGCCTGTGAAAAGCAAGTGGCTTGACGACTGATGATGTGAAAAGAAAAGTGGTTTGACGCCTGTAATGTGAAACGACAAGTGGTTCGACGCCTGTAATGTGAAACGACAAGTGGTTCGACGCCTGTAATGTGAAACGACAAGTGGTTCGACGTTTGGTAAAGGTAATTACTATTGACGAAGGTAATTACTATTCACAAGGGTAATTACTATTAACGAAGGTAATTACTATTCACAAGGGTAATTACTATTAACGAAGGTAATTACTATTGACGAAGGTAAATACTATTGACGAAGGTAATTACTATTCACAAAGGTAATTACTATTGACGAAGAGACTCTTAGATGATGACATATACGAGCCCCATAAAATAATCAAACTTACCACAAATCATTTTATTTTTAATCAACACATATTTAATCTTTCAACAATTATTAATCATTTATAACTTATCGCCTCAATTATTGATTTAATACTATAACATATTATACGATGATAATTGTGACAATAATTGAATCAATAATATAAGAGATATGATGCAAAGAATTATCGTGTAATAATTAAGCATAGTGAGTGACTTCTCACGTAAGCATCAATAATCAATACCGCGTGCTACTACTATGCAACCACGCCAGACATCGCATTTCTTTACCACCGGGTAGTTCAATCAGCTTTTAACGGTAACACCTCCGCCGTTATTTTTATAAAATATTTTTGTCGCTTTCTCAATCCGATGATAATTACATTATTGGGGTCCACCAATGATTGAGCCGTTGTATAATATTCCCTAACAAAAAGAATATTCCCAACCAAACGAATATTTTATAACAACTTGCATACTTTGCAAAATTTATAAATATTACCCACAACTATAACATTATATCAAATTTATTCCATAATATTCAAAAATAATATTTATAGAAAAATTCATCTTTATTTATAAAAGTTGGGGTCTTACAACCTCCCTTCTATGAAATTTCGCCCTCGAAATTAGGGTACGACACTGGTATGTCAAGAGGTAAGGATACCTTGATTTCATTTCGATTCTAACTCCCAAGTCATTTCCTCAACATCGTGGTTCCTCCACAAAACTTTGACTTGAGGTATAACCTTGAGCGTAGAATATGTTCCTTCTTATCCAAAATTTGAACAGAACCTCTTCATACGTCAAATCTTCCGCTATTTCATCCGGTTCTAACTCAATAATATGGTTCGGTCTTTCACATATTTACGTAACATAGATATGTGAAAAACGCGTTATGAACACGAGAGACATATTTGGCGCAGAAGCGAGTCTATAGGCCACGCTCCTACTCGATCGAGGATTAAAATTGGACCGATGAATCGAGGATTAAGTTTCCCTCTCTTTCTAAATCTTGTAACTCCTTTCCATGGAGCAACTTTTAACAACACATAATCTCCTATATCGAATTCCACGCCCTTTCGATGAAGATCAAGATAACTCTTTTGTCGATTTTGTGAGGTTTTTATACGTTGTTTGATCGTTTGAATCTTTTCCGTAGTCATACGTACCAACTCCGGCCCCAACAACGTGGCTTCACCCACCTCATCCCAAAGATACTCGAGAACGACACTTTCTTCCATACAACGCTCGAATGGAGCCATGTCAATACTTGCTTGATAACCGTTGTTGTTGGGAAAACTCCACCAATGGTAAGAACTTGTCCAAACTCCCTTGAAATCAAGGACACAGAGTCTTAATTGATCTTCAAGAGTTTGAATAGTCCTCTCCGATTGTCCGTCCGTCCGAGGATGATATGCTTGAAAGCTAAATCGTAAGTCCGTGCCCATAGCTTTTTGCAAACTAACCCAAAATCGTGAAGTAAATCTTGGGTCTCGATCGAAACTATGGATACCGGCAGATACCATGCGATCTTACAATCTCGCTTATGTACATACGAGCAAGACGTTCAAGTGTATAAGTTTCTCGTGATCGGTAAAAATGAGCGAGACTTGGTCAATCTATCAACAATGACCCAAATCGCATCAATGCCTTGAGAAACCTTAGGAAGACCGTAACGAAAATCCATGGTAATGTGCTCCCACTTCCATTCCGAATTTCAAGTGGTTGGAATGGACCTTTTGGTACTTGATGCTCCGCTTTAACTCGTTGACAAGTTAGACACCTTGAGATAAATGTACCTATCTCTCTCTTTCATATTGCTCCACCAAAATGTATGACGAATATCATGATACATTTTGGTACTCCCAGATGGATTGCAAATGGTGTGTTGTGCGCCTCCATCATGATATTATACTTTAACTCGTGGTCGTTAGGAACACAAAGTCCGAGTTGACTCAAGTATTCCTTCTTCATCGATTCTTGCTTCCTAGATAGCACCTTCTTACACTTTCTTCCTCATACGCATCACCTCCAGTGCGTAGCTTGAGCAGCTTTTAACTTTATCGATTAAAGTCTGGTTCTACTCAGTATACTTGCTATCATCACATGTGTCCCCAGAGTCTTTAACTCTATCTCCATCCTTTGCAAGTCACACAAAATGGACCTTTCATACGACAATATCTCTCTCGTGATTTGCATATGATTTCCTACTCAATGCGCCACGGCTACCACGCTTTGCTTTTCCAGATGGTATTGGATGGTATGATCATAATCTTTCAATGAGCTTCAAGCCAACGTCGTTGTCGCATGTTGAGTTCTTTTGAGTGAAGAAATATTTGAGGCTTTTACGATCCGTAAAGATCTCCACTTTCTCCACATACAAGTAATGCCTCCAAATTTTAAGTGCAAGAAGATAACATGCCAACTCTAGATCATGAGTAGGATAATTCCTCTCATATTCTTTGAGTTGTCGCGAGGCATAAAGCTATAACTTTTCCATGTTGCATAAGAACACATCCCAACCCTTTGCTCAAGCATCACTCAGTAGATGACAAATCCTCCGAGCCGATGGTATTGTCGTAACAAAATTTGAAATAAGTCTCCTCTTGAGTTCTTGAAAACTCTTCTCACATTCTTTGCTCCAACCGAACTTTGTATCTTTCCGAGTCACCGAGTCATGGAGTAGCGATTCGAGAAAATCCTTCCACGAATCTCCGATAATAACCAAATAAACCGAGAAAGCTACGTGCTTTGCCATCGATTTAGGTTGTTCCCGACTTTGAATAGCTTCAATCTTTGTTGGGTCAATGATATTCCATGACTTGATACCACGTGCCCAAGGAATGCTACTTCTTCAAGCCGTAACTCACATTTCTTCAACTTGGCATAAAGCTTATATTCACGAAGCTTTTGGAGTGTCACCTCAAGTGTTGCTTCATGATCTTCACTACTTTTGGAATAAATAAGGATGTCATCAATAAAGACGACCACAAAGTGATCTAAATATTCCTTGAATACTTTGGTTCATCATATCCATGAAGGCAAAGAGGAGCATTAGTCAATCCAAAGGACATGACTAGAATTCATAATGCCCGCATCGAGTTCGAAAGCCATTTTTGGAATGTCGTGGTTCTAATCTTCAATTGGTGATATCCTAACGAAGATCAATCTTTGAAAAGAATTTGGCTCCTTGCAATCGTCAAACAGTCATCAATACGTGGGTAATGGATACCTATTTTTGATGGTGACATGATTCAACTCCCGATAATCAATACAAAGTCGCATACTCCCATCTTTCTTCTTAACGAATAGAAACAGAGCACCCCAAGGAGAAGTACTAGGACGAATAAAGCCAATGTCTAACAATTCCTCGCAGTTGGGTCTTTAACTCCTCAAGTTCAATAGAGCCATTCGATATGGGCTTTGAAATAGGTTTTGTACCGGGTTCATGGTCGATACAAAATTCAATTTCACGCCTGGGGTAGGCCAGAAGTTCTTCTGGGAATACGTCAGAAATTTATTAACAATAGAAATATAGTTCAAAACTCGCGTATTTTTGTTTAAATCAGTGACATGAGCTAAGAAAGCTTGACATCCGCTTTTCAATAAACGAATAGCTTTATGGCTTGAGATGACCGTGATTGATTTTAATGGTTTGGTCGTTTGAATTCGCATAATAGGTTGATTAGGAATATGAAAGCTAACAACCTTACGAAAAATAATCAATTTTTGCATGATAAGTAGTTAACCAATCAATCCCTAGAATCACGCTAAATGCAAGTATTTTTAATGAAATAAGATCGACGGTAATGTGAGGGTACCGATTTGAACCAAACAAGACTTATAAACAAAGTGGATGTAATGAAGGTTTCTCCCAATGGAGTTTCCACAGATAAGTCAAAGTCTAATTTCTCCTGAGTCAAATTTAATCGATGAGCGCAAAGTAGAGAAATAAAAGAATGGGTAGAACCCATCAAATAAAGTATAGACTTCATTAGAGTTTATGATAAACTTACCCGTGATGTCCTCATTCGGATTCCTTGCTCTTTGGGAGGTCACAACAAACGCTTCTCCTCAGACTACCGGCTGAATTTTCTCGGGATGGCCTTTGGTGCCTCCATCCTAGTCAATTTGTCTTCTATGGCACAAAATCGAGCTAAGTGACCTTCTTCCACAATTATAACATGCTTTGACTGGCATGACGCAGCTTGATCGATGTGTCCCTCTCCTCCGCATTTGAAGCATATGATAGGTGGTCTTTCTCCTTCCTTAACAACGGTAAAAATATCGACGCCTTCCCATCATTGTTGAATCTCCGCTTTCTTGAAATGTACATTCTTATTATTTTGGCCCCGATTACCACCAAGTGGTTACCATATCCGCGCCTGCTTGATTCCCTCCACGCTTGTTGTCACCGCTCGATGACTACTCTCATTGGTATTATAATTTTGCTTACCGCTTCTTTTTAGTTACGTTGACTCGTTATCGCTGCTCCACTAATCGAGCCTTATTTTCAACATCCGAATACAAACACGCTTTATGAGAAATAAGATGTTGATGTATCTCCGACTTGAAACCTCTTAAAACATTCGTGCCATTCTCTTCATTATCCACCAAGTGGGACGAAAACCGTGATAACTCCGCAAATTTTGCCTCGTATTGCGACACTCGGCCATATTATTTTGTTCCAACTTGATAAACTCCACCTCCTTCATGTGGCAAATACTTTCGGAAAGTATTTGTCGTTGAACAACTCCCCGAACTTCTCCCAAGATATCTTCAAGACAAAGAGGTTGAGTACGCTTTACCGATTTCCACCAAAGAATCAGCCTCTCCGCATAAGCATAAAAAGGCGTGAAGGGAACCTTTGCTCCTCGTGAGCATCCCAAGACATCAAATATCTTGGTAATCTGCTTTATCCATGCTTCCGCGAAGTGGTTTTGCTCTCCTTAAACTTCTGTGGTCCCAAATTGAATTGTTTAATGGTGACCACTGAGAGAGTTTTTCGTGTTTCCACCTACGTTTTGGGACAGAGAGTCGCTCTACTTTCTTTGTTGTATAAATTGCATAAAGCCTCCGAACATTTGATCATTCATCGTTTGGTCGGTGTTGTTGTTTTTGCATGAGGATTGTCGCCTTCGATGCACATTATCCTCGATTATTGATATGTGGTGAATCAACGATCGCTCAAGGCCCATTGCTATTTTCAACATTCTCGATGTCATTTTCAGATCATCGCCATAAAACAAAAGGTTAATTGACATGTAACAAATTATTCCTATCTTCCACCAACCAATAAAATAAAGACATAAACTTAGGTAGGTCATACTAACGCGAAGGTATTCCCCGCCTCTCCCTCCTAGTACTATTCTCTCATCTTAGCCGTGGATCATAACCTAAGCTCGATACCAACCGTGACGCCCCCAAAATTAGGTATACATCACCCATCTTAGGTCGCCACTTACATGGTACGTAATTTAAATACAACTTACTAACATAACTGTAAATGTACAATACGACATAAATCGTGAGTTTAAATACAAATATCGCTCTACTAGATATTATATAAACTCAAAAGGAGTCCTCATTACAATTATTATCACACTATTTCACGTAATAGTGAGGACTACTAATGCTATCTTCAGGACCATCACTGCTTCCCAGGCTCGTCCCCAAATATATTCTCATTTCACAAGAGAATAAAGGAAAGAAAAGGTGAGCTCAACCAAATTTTAAAGAAGAAATATTATGACTAAGATAATGCGTATAAAATTATCAATAGTCTTCAACAATGTTAAACCGATAAAATACAATAGACAACCAGCTTTAGCTCAATGAATATGATCCATTAAAAGAGTCAAGTAGAAAATAAAGTCTACTATCTTTTAGGTTTTAAAAGGTTTTTCATCATTTATTATAGCCGAGACTCACTTTAATAAATATTTCACATCATCGAATCACCCTCGCACTACTACCAAGGATATTCTTTAGTATCATCGACCACAATTATTCATGCACTACGGGCCAAGAATATTTGTGTATTCATTAATGGTCATGATCATGCCAACAACATCCCACCAATGCACCACTACCAATCGAGGATTTTTATCACATAATTTGTAACATTACTACCCATGATTACACCGAATAGTCTCTCGTCATAATCATACCAAGTCCATCTATGCACTACAGCCATGAGATGACTTTCAACATAATAAAAACATGAGGATGATGACAATGATATAAGAATTCAATAAAACAAGTTCAAGAATTATTTTATCCAGAATTATTAACGCCTAAATTATCAACACGACATCGCTTTTGTAGAGTAAAATTCAAGAATGATCGTAAGAATATTTCCATGAAAAGTTATTTGGATGAAACGCAAATATCAAGGATATTCCACTAATTTCATGGAGTATAAAGTCAAAGTTTTAACCAACCGGGTATAATAAAGAATAGAATAACAAAAGAAATCACCATGCATGCGATAGACCGCATGCAGCGAAGTTATTCCAATGAATAATAAATAACGGAAATTCAGTCCCAAAAAACGCATGCATGTGATGTTCCAACAGAATAATAAAGAATGGAACCAGTCCGGCGTAAAACACACAGATGTGATGTTCCAATGTAATAATAATAAAGATTTTAACCAGTCCTGTAAAAACACATGATGTGATGTTCCAATGTAATAATAGAAGAATGTCACCAAGTATAGGGTAAACCACGATACAAAGTTATTCCAATGTAATAATAAGCAATGGAATAACAACAGCTTCTTCTTCATGAATAAGAAAGAATAACACCCCTTACTTTTGGTAGGAGATTGAATATCGCAAAGAAGTAGTAAGAACAAAATACTCTTCTTCTTTCTCTCTTTCTCTCTATACTTTCTCTCTATAGCTTGAATGAATTAAGTGAAAATAATGAAGCACTAGGCCTCTATTTATAGAAGATTTCTAGCTTAGCACCGCTTGTGTGTGAAAAGGCAAGTGGCTTGATTTAATCGATGATGTGAAAAGAAAAGTGGTTTTGGCGCTCAGTAATGTGAAACGACAAGTGGTTCGGCGCTTTCATGTGTGAAAACGACAAGTGGTTCGACGCTTGTAATGTGAAACGACAAGTGGTTCGACGTCTGGTAAAGGTAATTACTATTAACGAAGGTAATTACTATTCACAAGGGTAATTACTATTAACGGGTAATTACTATCGACGAAGGTAAATACTATCGACGAAGGTAATTACTATTCACAAAGGTAATTACTATTGACGAAAGAGACTCTTAGATGATGACATATGAGCCCCCATAAAATAATCAAACTTACCACAAATCATTTTATTTTAATCAACACATATTTAATCTTTCAACAATTATTAATCATTTATAACTTATCGCCTCAATTATTGATTTAATACTATAACATATTATACAGATGATACCGTGATAATAATTGAATCAATAATATAAGAGATATGATGCAAAGAATTATCAGTAGTAATAATTAAGCATAAATGAGTGACTTCTCACGTAAGCATCAATAATCAATACCGTGTTACTACTATGCAACCACGCCAGACATCGTATTTTTACCACCGGGTAGTTCAACAGCTTTTAACGGTAACACCTCCGCCGTTATTTTTATAAAATATTTTTGTCGCTTTCTCAATCCGATAATAATTACATTAGGGGTCCACCAATGATTGAGCCATTGTACGAATATTCCCTAACAAAAAGAATATCCCCAATTAAACGAATATTTTATAACAACTTGCATACTTTGCAAAATTTATAAATATTACCCACAACTATAACATTATATCAAATTTATTCCATAATATTCAAAAATAATATTTATAGAAAAATTCATCTTTATTTATAAAAGTTGGGGTCTTACAATTATTCTTCAAATTTTACTCCACAAAGTAGTTATCATGTTGACAATTTAGACATTTTTAAACTTTTGATAAATTAAAAATCTTTAATATTTATCCTTGATTTCGTTGATTGATGCATATATCATTGTCATCATCCTCATGCTTATATTGTGATAAAAGTCATCTTTGGCCCGTAGTGCATATATGGATTATTGATTGGTATGATTATGACTATGTATCGGTATAATAATGACCTGTAATATTACAAATGATGTGATAAAAGTCCTCATTGGCCCATAATGCATTGATGGACAGTTGTTGGCATGATCATGACCATCAGTGATAACACAAATATCCTTGGCCCGTAGTGCATGGATAATTCGTGGATGTGATACTAATGAATATCATTGGCCTATAGTGCATGGATAATTCAGTGATGTGGATTATTTATTGAGCTGAGTCTCAACGATAAAATTGATGATAAACTTTTTAAATCATAGAAGATAGTAGATATCATGTTCTACTTGACTCTTCTAATGGATTGCTTGTTCCGCTGCAGTTAAACTTGTTGTTTATTGTATTCTATCAATTTAACACGGTTGAAGGCTAACGATAATTTATTCTGCATTAACTTAGTCATAATATTTCTTACTGGGCTAGTTGAGCTCACCCTTTTGCTTTCATTGTTCTCTTCAGGAAATGAGAACGTAACTAAGACTAGTCGGGGAACGAAGTGATGGTCCGAGATGGTGGCTATAGTAGTCCTCACTATTTTATAAAATAGTGTGATAATAATTATAATGAGGACTCCATTTGAGTTTGGATAATAATTATACGACAGTTGTATAATTAAATTTGTATTTGTATTTTGTACCGTATATTTGATGACTCAAAATGAGTAATGTATACTTATTTTGGGAGCGTCACAACACACACACACACACACGATATATATATATATATATATATATATATATATATATATATATGTGTGTGTGTGTGTGTATAACAATTTATATTTAAATATCTATATATACAAACAAGTATGAGATAATGTAAGCAATAATAAATTAATAACTTAATTATCTCAGATACTTTGACTAATTTTTTTCTTCTAAGTAGAATTAGAACTTTGATAAGAAGAGAGAGTGAAAACTTAATTTGACAGAATGTAGACAAGGAGAGTAAGTTTTTCTGATTTGTAAATTGGCAAGTAAAAATGAATGAAAAGCTTCTTATTTATAGGATTTTTGAAGTTAGGGCAAAAAAAGGTAATTTGGAATTCTGGTTTTAAAATCAATGGTTCGAATTGCATGATGGAAAATGGAAGTCTCAGATCAATTTAATATCACTCGGATTGGCCAAGCACTTTTTAGCCCTGTTAATTTCATTTTACTTTAACCGAATTTGGCCCCAAAAAAATGTTGATATCAATTATGTTATCACATGCATGCACACTCCTAAGTCATTATTGCCAGCCACATTCAGTTACACACGACATGCACACACTCATGCACTCACAGCACGACATGCACAGACGGATTATATATATATATATATATATATATATATATATATATATATATTAAGATTTATTCTTTTGCCTATAAAAGATTTATAAAATTATTTTCAACAAGAAATAGGAATCTCCTTTCCTTAGGGAAGTGTTACTTTATGAATTCATTTCATTAACAATGATATTAGATTTATCAAGGTCAGAAAATAAATTCAAATGGAGCTTTGAAAATAAATATTTTTGGTCAAAATAAATTTATTAAAATCATTTTAATACTTTAATTCTATGGAGAGGATTCTAGTTGACCTATTTTTCTAATTTCTTATCATCAAAATAAAACTACCAGATTTGGAGACCTATCACAAACTATCGATGTCTAAACAAGTGTTTCAAAAGGCAAACACCTAAAGAATGTGTGATTATTCAATTTTAGTCACCGTACCCACTGATAGACTCCCACCGTTCTTACACTTACCTGGCTAGTGGTGTGATTAATTTTGAATTTGGTGGACCTTAAGGTGTAATTTTGAACAGTTAGAAGCTGTCTAGATTTTATTTAGGTTAACTGTAGAATTAAGATTTTTATTTTATTTATTTTTAATTTTTTTTACTTTCATGGTTAGTTATTTATTATTTGCTTTGTGATTTTGGGAAAGATGAACTCTCATTATAGTTGAAATAATAATTTTAATGCACACCAAGTAAATGAATTGTTTCGAACTTATGAAAATCATTATCTAAGTTCATATTAATGTCCATATTTGGACGATCTAGAACCTCAATATCCACAAAAATTTTAAAATGAATAAGAGGAAATACTAAGTACCTTAGTAAAAACTATGGAAGTTTTAATGGAAACTCAATTTAACACGAATCAAGGTATATCTCGTTTAAAAATTCAAATGAGTCGGTTAACCACCATAATAAATGAGAGGTGGATGAATTTTCTTGTAACGATGAGGTTAATTTTGAAAATCTTGATGATTTGTAGAAATGATGAGAAAAACAAAAAAGTTGTATTCAATTTTACACAGTTAATTTGAGTCAAGCGAATTTAAGGAGTCTAAAAATTATGAGTCTATGCCTAAAATTGATCATGTCAAATTTAATGAGTCGATTGAAAAAGTCTATAAGCATATAGCTATATACCTTGAAAGACTTATTCCAAAAAAATCACTTAGTGATTTTTGGACCAACCCATTAAAGTAAACATGATCAAAGAGTTGTCCATGACCCAAGATTAATTGAAGATAGACTCTTGATTGAAAAAGATCCAATAGATTTTTTTTAAATCACTATGACCAAAATTAGAATGAATCTGAATATTTAGATAAGGTCAATGAGCTGTTGAGATCCATTACAAATAAATCAACTAAAGTAGAACATGCATATTTTGAGTAAATTCTTCCATCTTTTGAACATGTTAGTGAAAGTTTTCTTGAGGTAGACTTTAAATATAACTGTGATGAAAATTGTGACTATTTTTAATTTCCTAGACCTCCTGAAAATCATGAAAAGTTCACGCTCACTTACCCATTTGTATCATTCATTTATAGTCATAAGCTTTTTACGATATATAAAATCCGTAGGTATGTACTTACATTTGTTTTCATTCTCACCACATTTTCTTACAGAACAAATGACCCACATCCAAGGTACAATTCTTTCACATATTTGTTCTCTTTACTTCATTTTCTTTATTTGCATACACTGGGTACAATGTATGATTTAGGTATGGGGGGAATTTATTTGTATTATTGTATTACAAATTTTTTTTTAGGAAAATCACTACAAAAAAATGGGGATTTAGCAACAACCGATTTTCATTGCTAAAGGTGCCAAATTTTGTTGCTAAAAGGTTTTGGCAACGATTTTACTGTCGTTGCGTCTTTCGTTGCGCAATGAGCGTTGCTAATTATTCCGCAACGAACGTATTTTTTTTGTTGCCAAAAGTAATACATTTTGCAACGAAATTTGGCTTTCGTACAGAGACATCGATCCTTTAGCAACAAAATGTATTGTTGCAGAATAATTAAAATTTCGTTGCTAAAACCCCATTTCGCTGCAAAAGCCTCGCTAATTGGCAACGAAATGAACTTTTTTTTTTGCAACGCGACCATGCATTTTCGCTTGCAATTGACACCATTTTACAACGGCATTTTTCGCTTGCAAAAGAAATTATGAAATTTGTTGCCTAAGCTTGCTTTCGTTGATGAATGTAAACTTTTTAGCAACGATTTTCGCTCTCGATTATATTATTTGTTCTTCAATCAAAGTATATATCTCCATATATAAAGATTTGTTGGTTTATATCATTCAAGTCTTTAATGACCCAATAAATTTCATTACCAATCAAGTCTTTTGCCTTAATTGCTATTGAATTCAAAATTAATTTTGTTTCCTATTATATCTCTTGACCTAACAAATTTCATTACCAATCAAGATTATTCCAAAGATATCTCTTATGAAGATTATTCCAAAGATACTTTATATAATAGGAGTCTATTAAGGAGTCTTATGGTAACTAGGCAAATCATTCCTTCCTTATCTTTAGTCGTTGCTTTTGAATATATATACCCTTAATATCACCGGTCTTTGAATTATTTTTGGAATCAATTATTCAATCTTTTCAAAACATATTCTCGTTGCTCCAACTATGATCGATTCATGCTAATCTATTTATCCGCTAGAGCTAATTAGAGAGAAAGATCTAGAATTGATTCTCTTATTCATATTATTCATATAGCCATTACCCTCTTTAGTATATATATATATCTTCTTTTCGGCTATAACAGGTACACAAGGGAATATACTTCAGCAAGAGAAAAGCAGTAATCATATTGAGTCTTATTAATTGTATTCCTCCTTTGAGAGCTTTTACTGTCTAGAATTTTCCAGCAAGTTAGCATCTCTTTGTAAGTTCTTTATTAGCTGAAAAATAGCCATTGTAAAACAATATCCTTTGATACAAGTTCTATTCACCAGTATTTGTCGGAGTGGTCGATCCATTAGTGGATAGGGTCTGTTCAAAGAGCTTGTAAGGTTGCAAAGGTGCAAGGGTTGCAGTAGTACAAAAAGGGGCAGAGGTGTCCATACAAGGAGGAAAGCTTTTGTTGAATAGGGAAGTTGTTCTTATTGTATTTAATTTGAGTTTTAAATATTAATAAAAAGAGTCTCCAATCCTAGTCGGGATCGAACGTGGATTAGGCTACTAGATAGAGGATAAAATTTAAACCACGAAAAATCCTTCGTGTCTATGGTTCGATTATCTCGTGTTTTGATTTGATATTATCTCCTAAATAACCGAACTTAATATCAAGAACGTAGATTTTCCGGCAAAGTAAAATACACTTATCCGCATATTCTCATATCACTTCATTCTGTCTCGTGTTATAAGAAAAGTGAAATTTGCTTCTAAAATGCATTATACAATAAACTATTTTCCAAACTGTCTGTTTTAGTCCAGAATCTGAAAATTGAAAAATTGGTCATTGTTGATTACTTTTGGCTTAGACACCTATTCACCCCCCTCTAGGTGTGCTTATACACGAAATTACATTTGGTATCAGAGCAAGGCTCTACTAATATTGATCTTTGCAGGTCGTAGGGAAAGATCCTATGGCACACCTCAATTTTCAAGAAGGTCAATCAACAAGTCGACCACCTCTGTTGTTCTAAGTGAAAACTTCAACTTTTAGAAGTTCGTAATGATGATTTATCTTAAGCGAGACCCATGGGAGTGGTGGGTTGTTGAAAATGGGCCACTCATTCCAAGACATGATGATGGGAGACCAAAGAATCTCATGGAAATGGATTCCAATGAATCGTACATGGTATCCTATGATTCCAAAGCCATGAACACGTCACCGAAAGTGGAATGATTCAAGTCAAATCGATAAAGTCTCTCAAGGTACTATCGCAAAAGAAATATGGGACACAATCATCATGAGCCACGAAGGAACAACTAAAGTAAAAGAAGTCAAGTTGAGCATGTTGATGCAAGAATATGAACTTTTCAAGTTAGAGAAGAATGAATCAATCAAAGAAGCTCAAGCTAGATTCCTCACACCGATGAATTCACTAAGTATGCTCTCTACCGAAAATTGATCAAAAGGAAATAAACAGAAAATTACTTAGAGTCATGCCCAAACGATTTGTACCAAAGGTTACAACCCTTCAAGACTCAACAACAATCAGTACTATGGAAACTCTCACTCTATTTTGAGAACTTGAAGAATTTGAGAATCAACTAAAGAGGTATGATGAAGAAGATGAGGGACCAAAAAGGAAGACCTTAGCATTACAAGCTTTTAAAGCTACATGGAAGGTGATGATGAAGACTCAATGAAGAAATAGCTATGATGACCCGAAAATTGAGAGAGTGATTATTAAAGAAGAACAAATCAAAATTCCAAGGCAAAACATTCAACAACAAGAAGGACTTCAAACAAAAGCCACAAGAAGAAACTTGTTATGAATGTGGAAGGCCAAAAGTCACTACAAGAGAGAGTGTTTTCAACTCAAAAATAAGAACAAAGGAAACAATTCAAAAGGAAAAGCATTTATGACATGGAGCGATGATGAATCCGATCATGATGATTAAGATGATGAAACTGCTCAACTATGCTTCACTGGGTTAAACAGTCAGAATCATCCGAGGTAAACTCCGAACTCAAGCGAAATTACTATTTCGATTATCTTATTTTAAAAAATGAAAACATTCAGATTAAAGAGAAAAATGCTCGCTTAAAAAATTGGATAAATGATCTAATGAAAGAAGTAGAAACTTTGATTGAGGAAAACAAGAAATAGTTAAAGATTACACATCCAAAGTGAAGTATCTAAGTTAAATGCTAAAATTGATTATTTAGATAACTATAACAAAATTCTATATAATCGCAAAAACAAGTTGAATGAAGAAAACAATGCTCTTAAAAAGAAAAATGAGAATTTAAAAGAAAGTTTAAAATGAGAGATACATGTATTGATGCGCTTAATGATGGAAAAATAGTTAACGACAAAATACTAATGAGGAAGAAATAGTTTCATTAAAAAGGGATCTTGCTAAATTTGTTCAAGGAGAAGAAAATCTAAATATTATGTTGGGAGTTCAAAGGTCAAGTCTAGATAAACAAGGAATTGGATACAATCTCGTTAAGAACATAAAAAGTAATACTAATAAAATTAGAGTAATAAATAATAAACCAAGGAACAAGCCTCTTTATTGCTCACCTTTTGTTACTTGCAAAAAATGTGGTTTAAAAGGACATTTTGATACAAACTGTAATAAAATTAAAATAAAACAAGTTTGGATAAAGAAAGGAGAATTACTTGCTACTAACAAAATCGAACCCAAACAAATGTGGGTACCAAAACGATGAGCTACTTATCTGTTTTTGTAGGTATGCTTAAAAGCTAAAGTACCATCACATAAATGGGTACTAGATAAAGGATGTTCTGCATACATACGACAAAGATAGAACTAAATTCACCTTCACTTGTTACTAAAGAAGGAGGAACTGCTATTTTTGGAGATGACACTACATGCCAAATCATCATCGGTAAAGGAAAAGTTGTAAATGGTAAGGTTTTCATTGATAATGTCCATCATGTCAAGGATTGAAATATAATTTAATTAGTGTAAGTCAACTAATGGATAGTGGTCATAAAGTAATATTTGAAAAAGATAAATGTGCTATTATTCATGCTTCACATAATGTTCCTTTAGTAGCCAACAGGAAGGTAATATATATACAATCAACTTCAAAATCAATATGAAGATATTTGTTTAGTCATTATTCAAGATCAAACCATTCTATGGCATGTAAGGTTAGGGCATGTGCATATGGAGCTAATTAATGCTTAGTTTCAAAAGAGCTTGTCAAAGGATTACCAAAGTCGAAATATGAAAAGACAGTATATGCAATGCATGTCATCTAAGTAAGCAAGCAAGAAATTCTTTTATAAGCAAAAATCAGGTATCAACTTCTTCTCCTCTTCAATTATTGCATCTTGATCTATTTGGACCCGAGAGATATGCTAGTATAGGAAATAATCATTATACTTTTGTTATTGTGAATGATTTTTCAAGATTTACATGGGTTTTATTCTTGAAAACTAAAGATCAAGCTTTTATAGAATTTGAAAGGCTCATAATGAATGTTAAAACAAAACACAACATCAAACTAATTAGTATAAGGAGTGACCATGGTGGTGAATTTGGAAAGGACTTTATACCATATTGTAATGAGAAAGGTGTTACACATGAAGTTCTCTCGCACTAAGAACACCACAACAAAATGGAGTCGTGGAACGAAAAAATCGTGACTTCCAAGAAACCGCAAGAACTTTGCTTCAAGAAAGTAAACCGCCTAAGAGATTTTGGGGCAGAGGTCAAAGTACGTGCATGTTACATTTTAAATAGAGTACTACTTAGACCCATTTTATTAAAGACACCATATGAAAGTTATTAAACAAAAGGATTCCAAACATCGGTTATTTTAAAGTATTTGGTGCTAAATGTTTTGTGGTTAAATACTTATGGAAATCTTGGTAAATTTGATGCTAAATCAACCAAGCAATCTTCCTCGGTTACTCATCGACATAGTAAAGCATATAGAGTTTATAATCTTGATAAGTCAAAAGTTGAAGAATCAGGTGCATGTTATTTTTGATGAGCTTAACATCGATCCGCAAAAAGAAGAAGGCGAGATTTCTGCAGAAAAAATGCCCAGATTCGTGGAACTAAAATAGTTGAATCCAGACAGACTGAGCCATCTGCATCAGAAGAAAGATCAAGCAAATCAGGAAAACAAACAAAGGAAAATAGACAGCCTGAGTCGTCTATTTTAGAAGAAAATGCAGACTTGCAAACATCTGAATCCAGACAGATCGAACCGTCTGTTTTAGAAGAAAACTCAGATGATCAGACCGAGACAACAACTCACAATCAAGAACAGGAAGCAGAGGAGCAAATGTCAAATATCAGACTTCCCAGATCAACCAGAACTGTGAGAAACCATCCTCCAAACCTGATCATAGGTGATCCCAACACTTGGATGAACACTAGAAGAAAAGCAAGGAATTATTGTGCATTTTCAACCTTCCTCTCACAAATAGAACCAAAGAGTGCCAAAGAAGCAATCGAAGATGAAAATTGGTCTATTGCCATGCAAGAAGAATTAAACCAATTCGAAAGGTGTCAGGTATGGGAACTTGTTAAACCTCCTAAGGATGCTTCTATTATTGGTACAAAATGGATTTTCAAAAATAAACGAGATGAAGATGGCATAATCACTAGAAATAAAGCTAGATTAGTAGCTCAAGGCTATAACCAATAGGAAGGAATAGATTTTAAAGAAACGCTTGCCCCTCATGCAAGGTTAGAAGCAATAAGAATCTTATTAGCCTATGCATGCTATAAATGCTTTAAATTATATCAAATGGATGTGAAAAGTGCTTTTTAAATGGTTATTTAAATGAAGAAGTATATGTTAAACAACCACCCGTGATTTGAACATGAAAATATCCACACTATGTGTTTAAACTAAAAAGGCTTTGATGGATTAAAACAAGCTCCAAGAGCTTGGTATGAAAGATTAAGTAAGTTTTACTAGATAATGATTTTAATTACTAAAATTGACTCTACTCTTTTTATTAAAACCAAAAACAAGGACTTACTAATTGTTCAAATTTATGTGGATGATATAATTTTTTGAGCTACTACTAACTCTTTGTGTGAGTGGTTTTCCCAATGTATGCATAATGAGTTTGATATGAGCCTTATGGGCGAATTAAACTATTTTTTGGGGCTTCAAATCAAACAATCCAATGAAGGGATTCACATTCATCAATCCAAGTATGTGAAAGAGCTATCGAAGAGATTTGGTTTTGAAAATACCAAACCAAAGTCAACCCCAATGAGCACAACTGCTGTTAACAACCGATACTATAGGTAAAGATGTTGAGGTAACCATGTATCGAGGTATGATCGGTAGTTTACTTTATTTAACTGCATCAAGGCCAGATATTATGTATAGTGTATGCTTATGTGCTAGATTTCAAGCTCAACCAAAAGAGTCTCATCTTCAAGCCAGAAAAACGAATATTTAAATATTTATCCGGACAATTAATCTCGCTTATTCTACCCTATATCTCCAAGCTTTAAACTCATTGGATACTCGATGCAGATTATGCAGGTGCCAAGTTGATAGAAAAAGCACAAGTGGAGCCTCAGAATTTTAGGGCAAAGCCTCAGAAGCTTGCACAACAAGAAACAAAACATCGCGGGCCCTCGCTAACTACTGGAAGGTGAATATTTGGCGTCAGTAGTAGTTGTTGTTCACAACTTTGTGGATGATACAAACTCTTCATGATTTTAATATGATATGAAAATGTGCCTATTATGTGTGACAATACTAAAGGTAATTGATATTTCAAAAATCCAAAGCTTTCACTCTCGTACTAAGCATATTGAAGTAAGACATCATTTTCTAAGAGATAATGTTGCTAAAGGATTAATAAAATTGGTATTTGTCCCTACTAAACATCAATTAGCTGACATTTTTACAAAACCGTTAAGTGAAGACCGTTTTTGTACCTTGAGAAGAGAACTTGGCATGTCTATCTGTTCCTAAATGGTCCTTGTTTGCCTATAGTACTAATAACTAATATATAATTAAACAAAAATATATATTATTATCTAATGTGCTGCTTGAATTTAACGATTTATTTTGGTTATTTGTTTGTCTCAAGGGCATTCTAGGACTTTGATCTAATTTATTTTCGCGGGAACAAAATACTAATTTATTTATCTCTCTTTCTCTTTCTTTTACCCGATCATTCTTTTAAAACCGCTCGCCTTCCCTTCTTAGCACTCTCTCTTTTCTTCTTCCCTCTCGGCGCTAGGGGCTTAGTCGACAAGTTGCTTTCCTTTTGGTCTCAATGGCAAAAACGAGAGGAGGGCATACGGTCAACACCGGCCGAAAATCGGTTCGAAAGGAAAAGGAAGCAACCAAGGGACCGAGGACAACCCGTCGCTCAAACCGACTCGCAGATCTGGGGATTTCATCCCAGAAGATGAAACGCCAAGGAGAATCATCGAAGGGTAAAACCCCTGAACATGTGAGTATCCCTGATTCACCCCTCCAGCCCTAACCCCATGGTAATCGCCATTACATTTTGTTCCTCCAAATTTTCAAAACGATTCCAAAATCTTATGATGAACAAGACCATTGTTTATGGTAAATTTGTTGAACCTGTCTTGTTTCATCAAATTGGGGTGTCTTCGTTATTTGAAGCTATTGGGCTTGTTGATATATTACATCCTTCTCCCATAGCATATCCCACCTTAATTAAACAGCTCTTTTTGGTAACATGTCACCAAATCGATACATAGTCACTTATGCGCGTAATCAAACTCGCCTTTTTTGGGTCCGAAAGTTATTAAGTACTATTCGAATATACCTTGTATCGGTATTTGCCCATTCACTCTGAAAGGACCTTTTGAATCTGATAATTTCACCACTTTGATCGCTTAAATTGGGTTAAAAATTCTTCCGAGTCTCAATTTGTAGAGTTACCATCGTGGTAGAAACCTCTCCCATAAATAAGTGTCATTCATAAAATTATTCGGGCCAATTTAGTTCCTCGAACTGGTGGCAGATCCGATATGACCTTTCAAGACCTCATTCTATTAGCACTGATCTTATCAGGGATGAAATTTAATTTTGCTTTGTTTGTGATCAAAAATATGGAAAGTTTTCTTAAAAACAAAACAAAATGCTTTCCATATGGTGGTTTTATTACCAAAATCTTTGAGTATTTTAACATCTCCTTGGAAAATGACGAAGCAGTCAACATCACTAATACAATAGATGAAGCCACTCTTCATAAGTCCTTATTAAAGGTGAATGCTGATGGTCTGTTGGTATGGGACTTGGCTCACTCTTCCACTCTAGTTATTACTTCTAATCATCCTTCTCCACATTCCTTCCCTTCCAGTTCTGCCACTCCTCCTGACCCCAAGCATTCAGAACTCCTTCAATTTCTTCATGCTATGGATCACAAACTTGATTCTCATTATTACCACCGCTCACTCCTCTCTACCAAGATCGACTCATTGAGACCAAGATTCGTGACATCGACAAAAAGTCGAAAGTCTTATTTGAGACTATCCTCGCATTGAGAAAACTGATTTTTTTTTTATAATGACAAAGGGGGAGAGTAAGTCGTTTTGTGTCGTGTTTTGGGACCTTTGAATCTTTATGACTTTCTCTACTAATCTATTATTGGTTGTAATTTGAACCGATTGAACCGGGTAAACATTTATTTTGATCTCGTGATGCATAATTTGTTGGGTTCTTTTTTTTTATGAAAGTATTTGGATGATATTATTATATTATTATATCTGTTATCGTGTTGGTTGGATTTTATTTTGATATAATCTCTCATAACAGTATATAGTCAATAGGCATGAATTAAGGGGAGTCATAAATTTAGGGGAGAGTATATAAATTAAATATTGTCATCATCAAAAGGGGGAGAATGTTGGTTTATATCTTGAGAGGTTTTAATGATGACAATAAATCGGGCTTGTGTTAAATATTATAATTAGGTTTTTTGCCTTAATTGCTATCGGATCGGGTCATGTGACCAATATTTGTTCATTGAATCATTCAAGTCTTGACCCAACAAATTTCATTACCAATCAAGTCTTGTATTTGAATTCAAAATTAATTGATTTCCTATTATATCTCTTATGAAGATTATTCCAAAGATACTTTTATATAATAGAGTCTATTAAGGAGTCTTATGGTAACTAGGCAAATCATTCCTTCCTTATCTTTAGTCGCTTGCTTTGAATATATATACTCCTTAATATCACCGGTCTTTGAATTATTTTTGGAATCAATTATTCAATCTTTTCAAAACATATTCTGTTGTTCCAACTATGATTGATTCATGCTAATCTATTTATCCGTTAGAGCTAATCGAGAGAGAAAGATCTAGTATTGATTCTCTCTGTCTTATTCATATAGTCATACCTCCTTAGTATATATATATATATATATATATATATATATATATATATATATATATCTTCTTTTCTACTATAACAGTACACAAGGAATATACTTCAAAGAAGGGAAAAGCAAAGAATCATATTGAGTCTTATTGATCAGATTCCTCCTTTGAGAGCTTTTACTGTCTAGAATTTTCCAACAAGTTAGCATCTCTTTGTAAGTTCCTTATTAGCTGGAAAATAGCCATTGTAAAACAATATCCATTGTTACAAGTTCTGTTCACCAGTATTTGTCGGAGTGGTCGATCCATTAGTGGATAGGGTCTGTTCAAAGAGCTTGTAAGGTTGCAAAGGTGCAAGGGCTACAGTAGTTCAAAAAGGGGCAGAGGTGTCCATACAAGGAGGAAAGCTTTTGTTGAACAGGGAAGTTGTTCTTATTTTATTTAATTTGAGTTTTAAATATTAATAAAAAGAGTCTCCAATCCTAGTTAGGATTAGACGTGAATTAGGCTACTAGATAGAAGATAGGGGCTGAACCACGTAAAAATCCTTGTGTCTATGGTTTGATTATCTCGTGTTTTGATTTGATATTATCTCCCTAATAATATTGCAACATAGATTTTCCGGCGCAAATACGAGATTTCATATCACTTCATTCTCATGCGTAAATACTTATCCGCATATAAACTATTTTCAAACTTCATTTTGTCCGTCGTTATAAGAAAATTGTTGAAATTTGGCTTGACACCTATTCACCCCCCTAGGGTGTGCTTATACTATTTTCCAAACTACACTTCATAATTTTGTCCCTCCTGGAAAGACACATTTATTGATAACTTGGGAATTTTTAAGTGGTAAAGATATGCCCCAAAGATGAGAACATACCAAGACCGTTTAGATAAGTTCCTCCCTTCATAATTGAGTCCTTTACAAGAATAGTCCATGATGAAGAATAGTCCCTGAGGGTTGGTATGGTCACATCTTAAATGTAGACCATCTCTCATTTTGATCATGAAACCATCAGAACTACTCTTCACCTCAACTAAATTGAAATAATGAACTGCTCTTCACAGAAGTAATGAACATGTTGCAATAGAATTCATAAATAAATCATTCAATCTTTTACATTTCCCTTTTCTTGGCATGGAAAGCCAACATTAAATTTTAATGTTACCAGCTACATTATTAAGAGAAGAAAAAAAAATTGGTGCACATGAGTCAGTCCTCATGAACCAGTTTAATGTGCCAAGAATGCTACATGTGGATATAATTATGTAAAACAATATTAAGCGGAAAAAAACTAAGATATATTAATACTAACCAACACAGATTAGAACAACCATGAATGATTACATTAATCAAATTTCGCTACCAATAAATGAACATTATTTAGATTTCTACTGGTCCTCAAGATCCTAGCCGTTCCAAACTTTCATGTGCCAAATATCATGGTTTTAATGATTTTTTCTGAGAATAATAGTAGTAATTCAGAAACTAGTATATGATTTCACAATCTATAATTATGTTTCCATAATATTCCGTATCTGCAAGTGAACTAACACTAATGAGAAACTCATAATCACTTAGATCAATAATATTTACACATGCAATGCATCTTGTAGAAATCATTTATGCCTATTTAACATTTTCAGAATCTGAGGTGAGTATAGTTTATATTATAATCAAGAACAAGTGTTTGCACGAAACCAAAACATCTTCAATGTAAATATGAGTATGTCGTCAATAGAGTAATCATCATAGCAAAAGCATTAGAAAACTTTCAGCAATTACACTATTTTCAAGTTGTTAACTACCCTAAGATACATTCAACATAAAGAATTTGCTTAATAGAATATAATAACATAAACAATATAATAACCTTTAAACTCTCTAGATCAGAATTCTAGAGCAAGAGATTAATTTACAGAGCAAAAAAGATATTGTCACTGTAGAAACTAATCAATACCACATTTTGCTTCCGTTTTCCCCCTCGGAAGAGCTAATTAAAAGGACTGAGAAGGGGGAACAGTAGAAGCATATACTAGTTCAGACATTAGTTTTCAACAAAATACAAAATTAGATTTAAAACATTAAAGTTTTAAGGAAAAGGGGCAAACAATCAAGAACAAATCTTCATATGTAAAAATGTGGTTCTTGAAAAACACACACAAAAAGGAAGATTAAATAAAAATATAAAATATCTCACAAACAAAATGATTGAAGAATTAATCGAATTACTGCATACCAACAACAATTTAAACAGAAAAAGACTAAACCCGTGAAAACATAAAGGGATTGAGAACAAACCCAAAATTACAATTATAGAGAATCTGTAGTTGCTTCGTTGAAGTCGCCAAACTTTCAACTTAGCTTCAACATATTCATAGGGATTGGATTTGGATGTCCGCGACTGATTTAGAGAACTAATAGAGGGTAAGCGAATGAGTTGGAGAGAAATTAGAGGGGAGACGACTAGTAGGGAGGCACAAGTGAGGGGAGGCTCCGTTGAGGGTAGGGACAATTGAAGAAGAAAGGGTACGATTGAGGGAGATAGGGCACTACTGAGGCACGATTGAGGGAGATAGGGCTTGAATGAATTTTATTTCTAATCTGATGGAGTAAAAATTTAGTGAGAGGGCGGGCTTGAAAATTAGGGGAGGGAATTTTTTGTAGGGCAAGTATAGCCCAAATCACTTCCAAACAATACTTAGGTGCTGTTTGTTTACATCTGATTGTCTCTTAATGGACCGTCTCTTATAACTAAATCAGATATAAAAAAATTAAGACTTAAAAAAAATACTCATTTTGAACAAATTTACAGTTTGACCTCATTTTATGATTTAAATAAGCAGACCAATAAATTGTATGATCTTATAGCTATTTATGGTTTTTATCTTTGTTTTTAGATATATCATTTATAATTATATAATATAATATGTAACATTTTTAATAATAAATAAAAACATATTCCTCACTTAACATCGTATAGTTTATTAGTAATCTCATTCAAATGAGTAATTAGTAATATTTTTAAATAGTTGCAATAATTACAATTGTATAATTAAAATTAGATAAATCAATACAAGTATATACCAAGTCAAGATGAGATCTTATCCAAATTAAGTTGGTTGGTCATTTCAAAGGTAAACCGGACATCAACTTATAGTTTTTAAATATAAAGTTCATATTTATAATATTATATTTTTAAATTCAATGAATATAATTATAATTTGATACATATAAATGTGTGAATGTCATAATAAAGTAGGAGAAACGTCATAAAAATAGTAACGTCACACACACACACACACACACACACACATATATATATATATATATATATATATAATAATCTAAAAAAGGAATTTACAATTAAATTATTTTGATAAATAAAAATATATAAGAAAGATAATTAGTGCCTCACACGAGTTCCAAGCTTGCAAATATTAATAAAACAAATATTAATATTATACATTCTTCCGAGGATACAATTATGTGATAACAGAGAATATTGTATGATATATTTGTCAATAGAATAAAATTGTATTACAAATATATGTTTTATAATCAAATATAATTATAAGTGTGTTATGTGGTAATATTCATGTAATGAATTTTGTGTAATATATATATATATATATATATATATATATATATAGGGGAATGATCCGTGGAAAGCGTTAGCTATTAACACTATTTGAACTAACGCTAATCTAGTCGTCCAATATTAGAGTTAATGGCTGAGATGAATGCCCAGCCACTAGAGGGAGTAGCGGCCAGCAATAAATTAAAAAATCCTCTCTGCTTGGCAAGCTAGAGGAGTAGCGGCCATCAAAACGTCGTCGTTTTGATGGCCGCTACTCTCTAGCGTCCAGCAGAGAGGATTTTTTAATTTGGCCCATGGCCCAGCCGCTAGAGGGAGTAGCGGCCAACAAAAAAAATTGGCCAATTACTGATTATCCTAATTATTCTCATACATGCTACTTATTAATTAGTAAAATAAAATAATAAAAAAATATAAGTATAATTATAAGGATAATCAGTAATTATCCTTATACTTATTAATAAAATAAGTATGTATAAGGATAATTAATAATTATCGTCTTATGATTTTTAATTATAAATAAGAAATAGTGATTGAATTTATATTATATTTCTACTCAAATATATAAACTCAATCACTATTTCCTATTTATAATTAAAAATTATAAGACGATAATCGATAATTATTCTTATACATACTTATTTTGTTAATAAGTATAAGGATAAGTATAAAGATAATTACTGATTATCCTTATAATTATCTTTATAATTTTTATTATTTTATTTTACTGATTAATAAGCATAAGGATAATCTGTTAATAAGTATAAGGATAAGTATAAAGATAATTATTGATTATCCTTATAATTATCCTTATAATTTTTATTATTTTATTTTACTAATTAATTAGTAGCATGTATGAGAATAATTAGGATAATCAGTAATTGGCCAATTTTTTTTGTTGACCGCTACTCCCTCTAGCGGCTGGGCATTCATCTCAGCCATTAACTCTAATATTGGACGGCTAGATTAGCGTTAGTTTAAACAGTGCTAATAGCTAACATTTTCCGCGGATCATTCCCCATATATATATATATATATATATATATATATAAAATGAAGAAAATGAAAAATAGGAAATTTGTAAGAGAAGATTAACTTATATTAGTTAATCATTTTATAAGAAAAGCATTAAGCAACTTAATGGTTATTTAGTTTTGAGAAAGAAAATGATATTTTAATGATATTAGGTATATAATATATTATTAAGTAAATTATACCAAAGATAATTCACTAAAGAGGATGGGAAAAGTGGTAATAAATTTCTTAATTGAAAATAGTGAATAATATATTTGTTATGTAACTAATTAAATGATTTGCATAAAATGTGTTAAATAAATAATTCAAATTAAATATAATATATGTAATTATTATAAATAAAGAAAGAGTTGTGTTTATCATGAAAATGGAAGTATAAAAAATAATAATGAGTAATGTTTGCATATATATATATATATATATATATATATATATATATATATATATGGAATCTATTTGATTACATATAATGGGACAAAGTTTTGGGATTGATTATCCTGATTTAGATAAATATAGAAAAGGCTAAATCATGCGCCATTGAGCTAAACAAGTAGGAGGTGGTTTAATTAGGGGATAAGCTTGAGTCATCAAAAGATTAAGGAGTCAACACTCAAAAAGCTATTATAATCAACCATTTGAAATGAAATTAGAATGTAACATGGTCATTATCAAGTTCCTCCTATCCTTGGTACTTCAACCGCTCCATTGCATTCCTTTTCACTTTTTAAAACTCCCGTAAAGGGTCATCAAGGCTTGGCTTGTTCGGCTACATTATGGAATTGGGCGGAAAAATTAAGGTGTGAAATTTGGGGTGAATTGACTTGACGAGAGCAAAAGAAAGAGGGGGAAATAACTAAACTAAAAATATTGTATTCAGATTCATTGAACAACATGTGCGAGGTAAGTTCTAAATCTTAATTTTTGAAGCAAAGTTTTACCATATATATATATATATATATATATATATATATATATATATATATATATATCCATCTTAAATCTCCACATTAAACTAAATATATATATATAATGTAACTATATATATATATATTTATAAATTTATCTCTAAATATTCATATAAATATTTATAAACAAATATTCACATAAATTTATCTTTAAAATTTATAAATTTATAAATATTTCATCTAAAATTTACTTTAATGTTGAGATTTGTTTAGTTAACTAATAAATTATAATGGCTCAGTGGTAGCTTAATGACCCAATAACCCATAAGTTAATGACCCAATAACCCATAAGTCTTAGGTTTGAAACCTAGCTATTATATTTTTGCTTCTTATGTAACGTAACTATGAATATTTTCATATATATATATATATATTTATAAATTTATCTCTAAATATTCATATAATTATTTATAAATAAATATTCATATAAATTTATCTTTAAAATTTATAAACAAATATTTATCCCAAAAATATGTTGATTGTAAGACCCCAACTTTTATAAATAAAGATGAATTTTTCTATTAATATTATTTTTTGAATATTGTGGAATAAATTTGATATAATGTTATAGTTGTGGGTAATATTTATAAATTTTGCAAAGTATGCAAGTTGTTATAAAATATTCTATTGGTTTGGAATATTCTTTTGTTAGGAATATTCAGACAACTACTCAATCATTGGTGGACCCCACAATGTAATTATTGTTTGATTGAGAAAACGACAAAAATATTTTATAAAAAATAACTATGAGGTGTTACCGTTAAAACTGCTTGAACTACCCTTGGTAAAGTAATGCGATGTCTGGCGTGGTTGCGTAGTAAGAAGACACTATTGATTATTATCGATGCTTACGTGAGAAGTCACTCAATTTATGCTCAATTATTACTACAAATAATTCTTTGATCATATCTCTTATATTATTGATTCAATTATTGTCACAAAGATCATCTCAGATAATATGTTATATTATTAATTGAGACGACAAGTTATAAATGATTAATAATTGTTGAAAGATTAAAATGTGTTGATTAAAAATAAAATGATTTGTGGTAATATTTATTCAATCCTTAATGTATATAAAGAGTCTCATTATAAGACGTTTGTGGTAAGTTTGATTATTTTATGGGGGCCCATATGTCATCATCTAAGAGTCTCTTCATCAATAGTAATTACCTTTGTGAATAGTAATTACCTTCGTCGAATAAGATTTACCTTCGTCCAATAGTAATTACCTTCACGATAGTAATTACCCTTGTGAATAGTAATTACCTTCGTCAATAGTAATTACCTTTTACCGACGTCAAACCACTTGCCGCTTCACATTACAAAGGCCAAACCACTTGTCGTTTCACATTACAAAAGCGCCGAACCACTTGTCGTTTCACATTACAAAGGCCGAGCCACTTTTCTTTTCACATTACCAGTCGTCAAGCCACTTGCCTTTTCACACGACAGGTGCTAAGCTAGAAATCTTCTATAAATAGAGGCCTAGTGCTTCATTATTTTTCACGAATTCATTCAAGCTATAGAGAGAGAAAGTATAGAGAGAATAAGAGAGAAAGAAGAAGAGTATTTTGTTACTACACTACTACAGTATTCAATCTCCTACCAAAAGTAAGGGGTGTTATTCTTTCTTATTCATGAAGAGAACTGTTGTTATTCCATTGCTTATTATTCTCGCTTGGAATAACTCAGATACGCTATTTACCCTATACTTGGTGACATTCTTCTATTATTCATTGGAACATCCCATGCTCATGTGTTTTACACCGACCGGTTCCGCCTTTATCATTCTCATTGAATATCCTATCTCGTGTGTTTTACACCGGATCCGGGTTCCATCTTTATTATTCTGTTGGAACATCCTGCTTGCGGTGTGAATTTCACCGACTTCGTTCCGTTATTATTATTCTTCATTGGAATAACTTTGCTACATGCGAAGTACCGCATGCACGGTGATTTCTTTTGTTATTCCATTCTTTATTATACCCAATTGGTTAAAACTTTGACTTCTATACTCCATGAAATTAGTAGAATATCCTTGATATTTGCGTTTCATCCAAAGATATCTTTTCATGAAAATATTCTTCCGATCATTCTTGAATTTTACTCTACAAAACAATGATCATTGTTGATAATTTGACGTTAATAATTCTGGATAAAATAATTCTTGAACTTGTTTTATGGAATTCTTATATCATTGTCATCATCCTCATGTTTATATTTTTAAAGTCATCTCGTGGCTTTTCAGAGTGCATAGATGGACTTGGTATGATTATGACGAGAGACTATTCGAGGTAATCATGGCCGTAATGTTACAAATGATGTGATAAAAATCCTCAATGGTCAGTAGTGCATTGATGGACGATTGTTGGCATGATCATGACCATTAATGAATACACAAATATTCTTGCCCGTAGTGCATGAATAATTGTGGTCGTTAATACTAAAGAATATCCTCGCCAGTAGTAGTGCGGGTGATTCGATGATGTGGAATATTTATTAAAGCCGAGTCTCATTTATAACATGATGATGAAAAACCTTTTAAAACCTAAAAGATAGTAGACTTTATTTTCTACTTGACTCTTTTAATGGATTGCATATTCCGCTGCGCTTAAAACGGTTGTCTATTGTATTTTATCGGTTTAACATTGTTGAAGACCGCTTGATAATTTATTCTCGCATTATATTAGTCATAATATTTCTTCTTTGGGCTAGTTGAGCTCACCCTTTCTTTCACTGTTCTCTTCAGGAAATGAGAATATAGCTGGGACGAGTCGGGGAAACGAGTGATGGTCCTGAAGATAAGCATTAGTAGTCCTCACTATTCTGTGAAATAGTGTGATAATAATTATAATGAGGACTCCTTTTTGAGTTTGTATAATATCTAGTGATTTATATTTGTATTTAAACTCACGAGCTATGTATTAAGTTGTATTTAAATTACATACCATATAAGTGGCGACCCAAGATGGGTGATGTATACCTAATTTTGGGGCGTCACGGTTGGTATCGAGCTTAGGGATATGATCCTGGCTAAGATGTGAGAATAGTACTAGGAGGAGAGACGGGAATTTCTTCGCTAGTATGACCTACCTAAGTTTATGTGCTATTTTATTGGTTGGTCGTCGAAGATAGGGATAATTTGTTACATGTCAATTAACCTTTTGTTTTGTGGCGATGTCTCGAAAATGACATCCGAGAATGTTGAGAATAGCAATGGAGCGCAGCGATCGCCGATTCACCACATATCAATAATCGGGATAATGTGCATCGTAGCGAGACAATCCTCATGCAAACAACAACACCGACCAAATGATGAATGATCAAATGTTCAGAGGCTTTATGCTATTTATGCAACAAAGAAAGCGAGAGCAACTCCTCGCCCAAAACGTGGGGTGGAAACACGGAAAACTCTCGGCGGTCACCGCTAAACAATTCAAGGAGCCGGGACCACCGGAGTTTAAGGGTGAGCCAAAACCACTTCGCGGAAGCATGGATAAAGCATTACTAAGATATTTGATGTCTTGGGATGCTCAGGAGCAAAAGGTTCCTTCACGCTTTTATGTTGTTGCGAGAGGCGATTCATCGTGGGAATCGGTAAAACGTACTCAACTTCTTTGATTGAAGATATCTTGGGAGAAGTTCCAGAGTCATTTCAACGACAAATACTTTCCTCGAAAGTATTCGCCACATGAAGGAGGTGGAGTTTATCAAGTTGGAACAAAACAATATGGCCAGGTAATGTCGCAATACGAGGCAAAATTTGCGAGTTATTATCACGGTTCGTCCCCACTTGGTGGATAATGAAGAGAGAATGGCGTGAATGTTTTTAAGAGGTTTGAAGCCGAGATACGTCAATATCTTATTTCTCATAAACCGTGTTTGTATTCGGATGTTGTAAATAGGGCTCGCTTAGTGGAGCGCGATAATGAGTCAACGAACTAAAAGAGAAGCGGTAAATGACAAAATTATAATACCGGCGAGAGTAGTCATCGAAGCGGTGACAACAAGCGTGGAGGAATCAACAGGCCAGATATGGTAACCACTTCGGTTGTAATCAGGGCCAAAACAATAAGAATGGACATTTCAAGAAAAGGAGATTCAACAATGATGGAAAGACGTCAGCACCAGCACCCTTTGTTAAGGAAGGAGAAAGACCACCTATCATATGCTTCAAATGCGGAGGAGAGGACACATCATCAAATCAAGCTGCGTCGCCATCCAAAGCATGTTATAATTGTGGAAGAGAGGGTCACTTAGCTCGATTTTGTTTGCCATCAAGACAAATTCAGCTAGGATGGAGGCACCAAAGGTCATCCCCGAAAATTCAAAACCGGAGTGCAAGGGAGAAGCGTTTGTTGTGACCTCCCGAGAGCAAGGAACCCGAATGAGGTCGTCACGGGTAAGCTTATCATAAACTCTAATGAAGTCTATACTTTATTTGATCTGGGTTCTACCCATTCTTTTATTTCTTCTACTTGCGCCATCGATTAAATTTGACTCGGAGAAATTAGACTTTGACTTATCTGTGGAAACTCCGTTGGGAGAAACCTTCATTACATCCAATCGTTTATAAATCTTGTTTGGTTCAAATCGGTACCCTCACATTACTCATCGATCTTATTTCATTAAAAATACTTGCATTTGACGTGATTCTGTGGATTGATTGGTTAACTACTTATCATGCAAAAATTGATTGTTTCCGTAAGGTTGTTAGCTTTCATATTCCTAATCAACCTATTATGCGAATTCAAACGACCAAACCATTAAAATCAATCACGGTCATCTCAAGCCATAAAGCTATTCGTTTATTAAAAAAGCGGATGTCGAGCTTTCTTAGCTCATGTCACGATTTAAACAAAAATACGTCGGTTTTTGAACGATATTTCTATTGTTAATAAATTTCTGACGTATTCCCCAAGAACTTCGGCCTACCCTAGGCGTGAAATTGAATTTTGTATCGACCTTGAACCCGGTACAAAACCTATTTCCAAAGCCCCATATCGAATGGCTCCTATTGAACTTCGTGGAGTTAAAGACCCAACCGCGAGGAATTGTTAGACATTGGCTTTATTCGTCCTAGTACTTCTCCTTGGGGTGCTCTCTGTTCTATTCGTGAAGAAGAAAGATGGGAGTATGCGACTTTGTATTGATTATCGGGAGTTGAATCACGTCACCATCAAAATAGGTATCCATTGCCACGTATTGATGACTGTTTGACCAACATTACCAGGAGCCAAATTCTTTTCAAAGATTGATCTTCGCTTAGGATATCACCAATTGAAGATTAGAACCACGACATTCCAAAGACGGCTTTGAACTTCGATGCGGGCATTATGAATTCCTAGTCATGTCCTTTGGATTGACTAATCCTCCTAGCGCCTTCATGGATATGATGAACCTAGTATTCAAGGAATATTTAGATCACTTTGTGGTCGCCTTTATTGATGACATCCTTATTTATTCCAAAAGCCGTGAAGATCATGAAAGCAACACTTGAGGTCGACACTCCAAAAGCTTCGTGAATATAAGCTTTATGCCAAGTTGAAGAAATGTGAGTTCGGCTTGAAGAAGTAGCATTCCTTGGGCACGTGGTATCAAGTCATGGAATATCTGCTGACCCAAAGAAAGATTGAAGCTATTCAAAGTCGGAACAACCTAAATCGATGATCAAAGCACGTAGCTTTCTCGGTTTAGTTTGGTTATTATCGGAGATTCGTGGAAGGATTTTCTCGAATCGCTACTCCATCGACTCAAATTTGACTTTGAAAGATACAAAGTTCGGTTGGAGCGAAGAATGTGAGAGGAGTTTTCAAGAACTCAAGAGAGACTTATTTCAAAGACTGCTCGACAATACCATCCGCTCAAGGGATTTGTCATCTACAAAGTGATGCTTCGAGCAAAGGGTTGGGATGTGTTCTCATGCAACATGGAAAAGTTATAGCTTATGCCTCGCGACAACTCAAAGAATATGAGAGGAATTATCCTACTCATGATCTAGAGTTAGCATTTGTTTCTTCACTTAAAATTTGGAGGCATTACTTGTATGGGAGAAAGTGGAGATCTTTACGGATCATAAAAGCCTCAAATATTTCTTCACTCAAAAGGAACTCAACATGCGACAACGACGTTGGCTTGAATCTGCTGAAAGATTATTATCATACCATCCAATACCATCCTCGAAAAGCGAACTTGGTAGTGACGATTAAGTAGAAAATCATATGCAAGCACGAAAAGGATATTGTCAACGCAAAGACCCATTTTGTGTGACTTGCAAAGGATGGAGATAGAGTTAAAGACTCGTGGACGCGTGTGATGATAGCGAATATACTGAGTAGAACCGACTTTAATCGATAAAGTTAAAGTCGCTTTCAAGCTACGGACACTGAGCCGATGCGTATGAGGAAGAAAGTGCAAGAAGGTGCTATCTTGGAAGCAAGAATCGATGAAGAAGGAATACTTGAGTCAACTCCGCACTTTGTGTTTCTAACGACCACGATTTAAAGTATAATATCATGATGGAGGCGCACAACACACCATTTGCAATCCATCTCAGGAGTACCAAAATGTATCATGATATTCGCCATACATTTTGGTGGAGCAATATGAAGAGAGAGATAAGCTTTGTTTATCTCAAGGTGTCTAACTTGTCAACGAGTTAAAGCGGAGCATCAAGTACCAAAAGGTCCATCAGAACCACTTGAAATTCCGAATGGAAGTGGGAGCACATTACCATGGATTTAGTTCTGGGGTCTTCCTAAGGTTTCTCAAGGCATTGATGCGATTTGGGTCATTGTTGATAGATTGACCAAGTCTGCTCATTTCTTACCGATCGAGAAACTTATACACTTAAACATCTTGCTCAGATATACATAAACGAGATTGTAAGATCGCATGGTATGCCCAGTATCCATAGTTTCGATCGAGACCCAAGATTCACTTCACGATTTTGGGTTAGTTTGCAAAAAGCTATGGGCACAGACTTACGATTTAGCTTCGGCATATCATCCTCGAGACGGACGAGACGATGGAGAGGACTATTCAAACTCTTGAAGATCTATTAAGACTCTATGTCCTTGATTTCAAGGGAGTTGGGACAAGTTCTTACCATCGGTGGAGTTTTCCTACAACAACAGCTTATCAAGCAAGTATTGGCATGGCTTCATTCAAGCGTTGTATGGAAGAAAGTGTCGCTTCTCGGTATCTTTGGGATGAGGTGGGTGAAGCAACATTGTTGGGACCGGAGTTGGTGCGTATGACTACGGAAAAGATTCAAACGATCCGACAACGTATAAAAACCTCACAAAATCGACAAAAGAGTTATCTTGATCTTCATCGAAAGGACGTGGAATTCGATATAGAGATCATGTGTTGTTAAGAGTTTCTCCATGGAAAGGAGTTACAAGATTTGGAAAGAGGAAAACTTAATCCTCGATTCATCTGCCCATTTTAATCCTCGATCGAGTAGGAATCGTGGCCTATAGACTCGCTTTCACCGCCAAATATGTCTCGTGTTCATAACGTTTTCACATATCCATGTTACGTAAATATGTGAAAGACCCGAACCATATTATTGAGTTAGAACCGAGGACGAAATAAGCGGAAGATTTGACGTATGAAGAGGTTCTGTTCAAATTTTGATAAGAAGGAACATATTCTACGCTCCAAGGTTATACCTCAAGTCAAAGTTTTGTGGAGGAACCACGATGTTGAGGAAATGACTTGGGAGTTAGAATCAAATGAAATAAAGGTATCCTTACCTCTTCGACATACCGTATCCACCTAATTTCGAGGGGCGAAATTTCATAAGAAGGGAGGTTGTAAGACCCCAACTTTTATAAATAAAGATGAATTTTTCTATAAATATTATTTTTGAATATTGTGGAATAAATTTGATATAATGTTATAGTTGTGGGTAATATTTATAAATTTTGCAAAGTATGCAAGTTGTTATAAAATATTCTATTGGTGGGGAATATTCTTTTGTTAGGGAATATTCGTACAACTACCAATCATCATTGGTGGACCCCATAATGTAATTATTGGCCGGATTGAGAAAACGACAAAAATATTTTATAAAAATAACGGCGGAGGTGTTACCGTTAAAACTATTGAACTACCCGGTGGTAAAAGTACAGTAATACGCGTGGTTGCATAGTAGCACACGGTATTGATTATTGATGCTTACGTGAGAAGTCACTCAGCTATGCTCAATTATTGCTACAGTAATTGCTGCATCATATCTCTTATATTATTGATTCAATTATTGTCACAGTATCATCTGTATAATATGTTATATTATTAATTGAGACGACAAGTTATAAATGATTAATAATTGTTGAAATATTAAAATGTGTTGATTAAAAATAAAATGATTTGTGGTAATATTTATTCAATCCTTAATGTATATAAAGAGTCTGTTATAAGACGTTTGTGGTAAGTTTGATTATTTTATGGGGGGCCCATATGTCATCATCTAAGAGTCTCTTCGTCAATAGTAATTACCTTTGTGAATAGTAATTACCTTCGTCAATAGTATTTACCTTCGTCAATAGTAATTACCTTCATCAATAGTAATTACCCTTGTGAATAGTAATTACCTTCGTCAATAGTAATTACCTTTACCAGACGTCAAACCACTTGCCGTTTCACATTACAGGCGTCGAACCACTTGTCGTTTCACATTACAGGCGTCGAACCACTTGTCGTTTCACATTACAAAGCGTCGAACCACTTTTCTTTTCACATTACCGTAAATCGAGCCACTTGCCTTTTCACACGGCGGTGCTAAGCTAGAAATCTTCTATAAATAGAGGCCTAGTGCTTCATTATTTTCACGAATTCATTCAAGCTATAGAGAGAGAAAGTATAGAGAGAATAAGAGAGAAGAAGAAGAGTATTTTGTTACTACACTACTACAAATATTCAATCTCCTACCAAAAGTAAGGGGTGTTATTCTTTCTTATTCATGAAGAGAAGCTGTTGTTATTCCATTGCTTATTATTACATTGGAATAACTCAGTATACGCTGGTTTACCTATACTTGGTGACATTCTTCTATTATTCATTTGGAACATCCTCATGCATGTGTTTTACACCGGACTGGTTCCGCCTTTTTATCATTCTCATTGGAATATCCCATCTCATGTGTTTTACAATCGGATCCGTTCCATCTTTATTATTC
>CM035169.1:142130340-142592598 GCA_020205615.1 Panax quinquefolius
TCTGATACCATGTTAGATTTATAAAATGGGCTCAAAGTTTAGTATATAAAGACATCAAGCTCTTTAACTCAAAATCAATTGGCAATGAAAAAAGTTGGTCCAAATCATTATATAATAGCCTTATTTTTTCAAGGTATTCAATGTGGATACGATAAGAAAATTCATGTGATGATAAAAGGGATAAAACGCTCTGATACCATGTTAGATTTATAAAATGGGTTCAAAGTCTAATATATAAAGATATTAAGCTCTGTAACTCGCAATCAATTGACAATGAGAAAAGTTTGTTCAAATCATTATAAACAAAACATTTTTTCAATGTATTCAATGTGGGACAATATATTATATACTCGATATAACAGTGTGTAGATCTCTCTCATCACATGATCAGAGAGATAAGAAAAATCATGTGATAAGAAATAATTTTACCATAAATTTTCCTTAAATTTTGAATTATTTTTAGTTTAAATCAAGATGAATACAATACATAAAAAAACAAAAGATAAAGAAAGTTATTTTGTTTCCTTGTTTCTTGTTTCTTTTCTTAAACAGTCAATTGTTATTTCCTAATCAGTTTCTTCTTTGGGCAAAAGCTTCATGTCTTTTTTTTTTCTTTCCATCTCATCTTACTAACAACAATCCATAGATAAATTTCAAAGTTACTTTTCCCCTCGAGGACCCTGACCCTATATTGTTTTATTATCTAACAAACAAGAAAGAATGATTTAAAAGAAGAAGCAAGTATTTGTAACTTATTTTAAAATGATTTATAAGTTATTTTAAAATAAGTTAGTTTGACCAAATATAATGTTTATTTTGTCCCTCCTTTATTAATGCCATTTTTAATAATCTTTGCATTTGATTTTAACTTATAAGTGTCACTGTTTTAACTTAATTTCTAACTTATAATTAAAATTGATGTCGAACGCTTATACTTATAAGTCAAAACTTAAAATAACTTATAATTCAACTTATATTTTAATTTTAAGTAATTTTAAAATAATTAAGTGGATGTGGAAGTGAGTCTTAGTTATCTCTCTCATCATGAAAGAGCAGAGATATATACAAAAGTGAGGTGCATATATGGTAATATTTTATAAATGATAAATTAAGATAAACATAGGAATAATAATAACATATTTGTTTATATATATCTCTAGTCACGTGATCGATAAAAATTAACAGATAGTGAATCACATGCATAATAATTAACATTCTTAATAATATAGCTAGTATCAAGTATCAAGTATTAATAAATTAAGTTAATTAGACATATATAGATGAAAACATCCTTAGTTATATTTTCATAACTATAATAATGACACATATTGGCATGTAAGCCAAGAAATCGTCCATGCATATTTGTCACATCACTCTCACAAATTCAATACAAATTATGCATATACAGATATTAGATATATATTCTCATATTATTAAATATACAAAAACACACACATATATAGTGAGCTGTTGAAAGATCATAAGAAATAGAATCATAGCTATCTGCTAGTTAACTTGTCTGGCTATGGAGAGACATAACAAGTGAAATAATTGATTTTGACTCTCCAGATCCACAAATATACTCACCCCTTGAAGACATTTGTGTTTTAGTGCTATATATATATATATATATATATATATATATATATATATATATATATATATATATCATTTGATACTTTTTTCAAAAAATATAAGAATGTAATTTTATTCTAAATATAAGAGTTATTTTATTGATTTAAGTTAATTTGAAATAGACAAATTCATAAATTTATGGTTCTTCTCGTTTTTGGTTATATATATATATATATATATATATATATATATCAAATTTTATGATTTTTTACTCAACTTTGTGTACTATAAAGGGTACACATGTATAGCATACAAAAAATAAAATCTTATTTCAATCAATAAGTATAAATTTATTCACAAAATTTGGATCAACAACGATGTCCCCAAACCTTATTAAATATTCACGACCTTATAGTGTTACTCTCTCTCTCTCTCTCTATATATATATATATAAATATATATATATAATGTTAACTCTCTCCAGTTAAAACCTATTTCGCTTTTAATTTACTCTCTATAATTCGCTGAAAACACATTATATATATATATATATATATGTTATATTTAATTATAATTTGTTCTGCAGATCCCAGTGCAAAACACTAAAATACAAAAAACAAAAATCTTGATTTTTGACTGAAGGAAAGAAGACGTTACTGTTCAAATGAACGTGCAAGTAGATGACAACAAAACAGAAACAACTTTTTTTTTGTTTCTTTATATATATATATATATATACTTTGTGGGAAGCAACTGTATTATTCTCTTGCTTTTGTTTTTTGTGAAAAAGAATCAAGTAAAGAAATCCATCAACAAGTGAGTTGTAATATTAATTTCAAGAATAATGTTTTGTGTTAGGTTTGGTTCTAGACCTTCATGAAATTGTTCGCCCATGTTAAGATCCACATTAGAAAATTTAAAATAAATTTTGAGTTCAATTTTTAATGCCACAAATGTATTGAAAAAAAAACTTGGTATATATATATATATATATATGGGAGTAATTCTTCTATTTGAATCTTTATATGTCTTTATCTTGAGTAACACCCCTTTTGGACCGGTTGATAAACTTATTAGAAGGTTTGAGATTGAAACATAATATACCTCTTCAGCAATTTGTAATTTGCTTTTTATTTTAATATGAGGACCCCACATAATCAACGTATTGTCATTTGTTTAAATAAAACGAATTTTTAATATTAAATAATGCCTTTAAGATAAAATTTTGACTTATCTGCATTTTTTTTTTTTTTAAGCATTTCTCCATTAATAGTCATGACTCAAAGACATCATGTAAAACTTAAAAAATATAAAATACTCTCGGCCGCTACAAGCTCTTACTACCAAGTAATAAAAAATAAAAAATAAAAATAAAAATCCAAACCTAAGACAACCTCTTCCTACATAAAAAGCTTATATCCTATTTGTGGCACAAGTTCTTTATTTGCTATTTTTATAACAATATTTTGTTATTTTATAAAAACAAATATTTTTATAATAACAAATAAAGAATATAAAATATTTTATAAAAACAAATATTTTATAAAAACAAATATTTTTATAATAACAAATAAAGAATATAAAATATTTTTATAAAATAGCAAATAAAAATTATAAAAATATTTGTTATTTTATAATAGGATATAAAATAGGATATAAAAATATTTTTATAATTCTTTATATAACAAATATATTAATTTCTTCCCACTTTAATTTAAAATATTAATTCTTTATGATATTTTATATCATATTTTATATAACAATAGCATATATTTGTTATATAAAGAATTATAAAATATTTTTATATCCTATTTTATATCTTATTATAAAATAACAAATAAAGAATATAAAATATTTTTATAAAATAGCAAATAAAGAATTATAAAAATATTTGTTATTTTATAATAGGATATAAAATAGGATATAAAAATATTTTTATAATTCTTTATATAACAAATTAATTAATTTCTTCCCACTTTAATTTAAAGTATTAATTCTTTATGATATTTTATATCCTATTTTATATAACAATAGCATATATTTGTATTTCACTAAATGAAAGAGTTATAAAAAATAACAAATATTGTTATAAAAATAGCAAATAAAGAACTTGTGCCATGAATAGGATATAAGCTTTTTATCTGTTTCTAGAGGTGTTAGGTTTGTAATATTCATAACGCAATCAAATTGCATAAAATTAGCGGGCGTGTAAAATCGAGTTTAAAATTTACAAACCATATACCCTGGGATCATCCTTTATGCATAATTATTAATTAAACGAAAAGATAAAGAATAAAATCATACCTCAAGAAGATCGAAACTTCCTCGTGTACAAGTTCACCTCCAAATCCTTTCGCGTTCAATCTTGAATCCACCGGGTTTGGTTCCTTCCTTTGATCAACGTTAACCACCCAAATGTTTGGCCTCAGAGGTGATCCACTAAGGAAGAATAAAATTCAAGAAGATGGGTGTTATGGCTAACCCTAGTTTTCTATCTCTATGAAAAGGGTAGACTCCAACAACTTGGAATTATTACGTAGTTGTTAAAGTCAACAACCCATACCACCCATAATAAGACTCTCTTATTTATCATGCAAGCCCCTCCTTAACAATTAAGAAATTGGGTTTTATTTAATTAATTAAATTCTTTTAATTAATTAGGCTCCTAATCTTATTAGGGATAATTAATTAAACTCCTTTAACTAATTTTCCTTCCTAATCCAATTAGGAATAAATGAGAGTACTTATATTAAATTAATTCCTAAACTCTTTTAGAAATTAAAATAATAATAATTGTAATAATATTAATAAGACTCCTCTTATTAATTTATATTTAATATTTCTAAATATTAAATAATAATATTAAGCTATTTAATTTATTCTATCACCATAGATTAAATTAAATATACTTAACATATTATTACGATTATGCCATTAACTTCTTAAATAATTATTCTTCCTTTTATGGTGTGACCCTTTGGGTTCTCCATATTAAACCGTTGTGAATAAATCAATTAGAACAATTCTAATCTTATTTAAATAAATAAATCAAACAATTAATTTATTTAAATAAATAATATTTATTCTACAATAGGATAAGCTCTCCTAATGATCAACGACTTTCCGGATAATATAGATTTCAACATTAATCATAAAAGAACCTTTGAGTAAATAGTTACCGTCAATTCAATCCTTCCACCATACTGATGTCCCAATTAAATATAAGGCATGGAATTACTGTCAAGTCTTATTTTATTTAATTATATATATTTCGACTCTTAAATGCACAACTCCAAATAATGCAAATTAGAAACCCTTTCTAATTTCATTACGCGCTTAACAAGGACTACTGGGTTGTCATTTATCGAATCACATAGACATTTCTTTCTTTTATTAGAAGTGGTAGATTCTTTATTGATCATACATTATCTCCATGTATAACTTATTATACCCAAGCATACCTTTTGATATACCCTAAGGGTCTTGAAGGAATAAGTCAAAGTATAACTCATCATACACAAGATACTATGATGATCTCAAGTCCAAGGATTACTTCAGACTACTATCACTACTGAGAATTCCTATCGACAAGAATAAAACTCCATTAGGTATTCCTTAATGAGCCACGTTCAAATGAACTTATTCTCTAATAAGCACCTACATACTTGCTTTAGTGTCTCCACACAAATGATCATGAGATCAATCATCCTCATCCAACGAAAGAAAGAACGATGTACCGAATCTATCCGGATTCACTAATCCCCAATTTAGTAATCCAATGATTGGGAACTATTTTAGTTTTAAAGCTTTCAAGAATTTAGATCTCATTAGAATGATCATCATCATTATTCTAAAAGCATTGCTTAAAACTATGGGTTTATCACATATTATAAAACAAAGATCGTAGATAATTAAAAGCCTTTAATAAATTAATACTTTTTATTAATAAATGAATAAGATTGTTACAAAGTATATGCTTTATCATCAAACATGATTGGCTTGTGTGCATACTACTTTCAAGAGGTTGTCTTGGGTTTTGGATTTTTATTTTTTATTTTTTTATTAACGGTTAGTAAGAGCTTGTAGAATAATACCGGAGTATTTTATATTTTTTTAAGTTTACGTGAATGTCTTTGAGATCATGACTATTAATGGAGAAATGCTTAAAAAAAAAAAACAATAGTACAAGTCGTCTTCTATTTGGGCATTATTTAATATTAAAATTCGTTTTATTTAAACAAACCGACAACATGTTGACTATGTGGGGTCCTCATATTAAAATAAAAGCGGTCTGAGTTTATGCTTACTTTAGATATATTATGTTTCAATCTCGGTCTTCCAATAAGTTTATCAACGATCCAAAAAGGTAAGTTAAGATGTTAATCTATAAAGAACCTTCTTATGGAAGAAACTCCCTATATATATAATTCAAATATATATTTTTAAAATTTGTAAAGTTGCAAGTACTATACTATTTTTAAGAAATGGAGCTAAGGGGGTATCACTTATATATTCAAACAATTAATTAGAATTTTATTGAATGCCATTATATTTAAAATATTATTTTAATATATAAAATAAAATTATATAATATGATAAATGAGAATGTCCTCTTTCTTTTGTTTTCTGTGAAAATGGATAAATAAGAGAATCCATCAACACGTGAGTTGCAATATTTCATCAATAATGTTGGTATTAGGTTTGGTCTGGCCTCATAAACAAAAGTTTCCCAAATCTTCAACATAATCTTGATTTCACATTGAGACTTGATGGTTTGATCCCTATATTGCCCTATACAGGAGTATGTAAAATTAACATATATTTATTTAATTTTAGGTCAATATAACCGTAAGCTAATTAGAAAGTACTACATGATTTTTGAAATTAAACGATGATATATTAATTAAATTTCAAATTTGTATGAATATATTTAATTTTAATGGATACAATTATTATAATTAATTGTATAGTATATAACAAAAACCATTAGTCACAAATTTTATTTTATTCTAAATTTTTACGAGTCATATTAATTTTAAAGTTTAATATGTTGTCGTCTGACCTCAAAAATAAAATTACATCTCTAATTTTAAAACAGAGGGTGTAATATTTATTGTTTACTAATTAACTTTTAATGAAATATTTATAAATTTAAAATTAATTAATAATAACTTTATAATTTTAAACGAATAGTATTAGTAATTAAGATTGAATAGTCAATGGTGGTGCTCACTCGAATGTTCTTGGTGTTGCCGTACACCGTGTGCAATGACATTAATTGATTAATTATTGTATATCCCCAAAATGCCCGAAAGAAATCAAGTACATTTTTGGTGCCATAAATTCCATCCAATCCTAATTAAAAAATTAATATTAATTTTTAAAAATGAATTTAAAATATTTTAAAATTTAAAATTGACATAATTTATTTAATTATGGGGTTAAAATTTCTTTTTTAAAAATGAATTTAAAATATTTTTAAATTTAAAATTAATACGATTTATTTAATTATGGGGTTATAATTTCTTCATAAATCAGTAATGCTTCTTTTTCATTTATCCTCCCCCTCCCCTCCCCCCCCCCCCTCCCCCCCCCCCTCACTTAAATAAAACGTGTCAATATATGCTGATCATTAGATATAAACTCATGAACAAATTATATGCTTTATTTAAAAAAAATAAAAATAAAACAAAAGGTTTATTGTAAAAGGTATTCAATAAAAAGCTTGAAATAAGCTTTGGCTAATTTAAATTAATTTTTTAATAATGTCTTCGCAAGACAACTATGACTGATACCTATAACCATTAATAGTCTAGTATATATATGACTGATACCTATAACCATTAATAGGTATTTTTTAATTTTTTGAAATGGTGCTTTGGAAGATTTTATTACATCTAAGATATATATATAGTCTCTTGTCATGAATATATTGTTTATTTTAATTAATATATTTTTCCTTTCTAAAATATAATAACAAAAAAATAGTTTCGTTTTAAATAATATATAAGCATGCAATATGACTATAATATATAAATGAGTGTCTCATTTATCAAGAGGATAAACTTTTAAATTTACATTTTTAAGAAGTTACTCTTATATGAGCCACTAATGAGAGAATTAATTAAATAAGTTGTAACCAAATAAAATTAAATTAATGAGACACGAGAGTTAGTATAATAAAGAATAAAATCATATATTTAATTAATTTATTGTGATCCTCCTCAATCTTTTCATTATTTTCTCGTTTGGTTCTATTGATTTGTTTCAAATAATAATAATAATAGTTTTATAAAGTATTTATTTTACCCTTTTACAAAATTTATTATTTTTATTCTTGATAATTGTATTATTAATTTAATAAGTATAAAAAAGTATACTCATAAAAACATTATTAAAAAAAAAAACATGTTCAAAACTCGAGAATTGGTTGAAGTTGATAATCGAACTCCATCTTGGATTGGACCATATTCAAACCTAATTGACCTATTCCTATGACATTTTCAATTAAGAAAAAACCTTGGTATGATTTATTAGTTATTTTCTTTGATGTTGACTCCCTTAAATCCTTCTTAATAGTTGAATTAATTCCAGATAAAAATTTCATGGTGGGTAGAGAGTAAGTGAACTGTTACAAAGATGTGTCAAAATGAGTAATTATTTTAAAATAATTTATTGGTTATTTTTTTAAAATAAATTATATAAAGATGACTTGTAAAACTGTATTTTACACCATTCAATAATATTTTATGCCGATAAATTTAGAAAAAAATCGAGAAATTTAAATTACAAACAAACAAATTTCACATAAAAAAAAAAATACGCATAAACAAGTCACGAATATAAAATCTATAAGTCACAATATCTCAATTTTAATTATCAGGATAAAATTTTATGGACGATTTCTGTAGTCTATTAATAGTGCAAAACATGGTTTAGTTAAAAAAAATATTCTGATTTTCATTTTTTTTAAAAGGCTTATTTTTTTTGAAGCCATAAAAGACCTTAAAATGTTGCAAATTAAGGAGTTTGCATTTAGAAGGTTCCAAAATAGTGGTCTCTCTCTCTCTCTCTCTCACTCACACACACAGGAAATAGTCTTCAATAAATACTACTAAGCACTACTTATATTTAACTCTTACTTAGATAAGGGTATGGAAAATACCAAGAGAGTTGTCTCCAAAAAACAAATCTCAAGAGAAAATCATGACTCTTTTGACTTTAAAAGAAGAAAAAGCCAGTAATTCAGTATTATTAGCACAGACCCATATATAATCCAAATTTTACTTCTTTTTTTAATTTTTAATTTTGGTGTTTTATAATAATATAAAAGTCTTCTAGAATAATCTTATTTAAGATTCACAAATAATATAAAGCCAATTAATTTTAAAATATTTTTAACAATAATTAATGAGTCCCCTATGTTTCAAAACAAAATTCTCAATCCATTTAAGCAATAATAATAATAATATACCAAACAATAAAATATAAAAACATGTTTATTTCTAAGAAGAAAAAGCTCCAACCTTTATGTAAAAAGAATTGTTGTAATGTCTCTAAGAAAAATTAAACAGCCATCAAGAATGATTTTGGAATTTAAGCACATGAGGGTTTTATGCTAATTTTGGGAATAATTAAGCACATGTTTTCTTCTTTTATCGTTTTACACATTTACTTGGAGAAGACTTGTGACTCTACCGTTTAACTTTAATTTTCTAACCAGATATCTTTCTTTTCTTTTCTTTTTTTGCTATATTGACACACACACACACCCTCTTTACTTCTTTACTGTCACCAAGAATCAAATCATCAACTTCATCAATATCATGAGGATATACTCATACACCCCCCTTTTTATTTTAATTTGAACACACTCGTACATTCTGTCTCGAACTCCAACCTCATAATTAACATGAATTGGGTAATAACACTAGAGCCAAAAGCCTTCGGTGCACTTGTCTTGTCCCCTTTTTCTCATTATTATTGTCCCTTTTATCCGGAACTGGTTAGCATGAAATTCATTTTAAGGTAAGTTGACCAATTGACAAATAGAATGTTGACACGTGTCAGTATTCTATTGGTCAATTGATCAACTTACCAAAAAAATAAACTTCATACTAACCTGATTCTTTTATCCTATTAGTTTAGGATTGGTTACTAATTTTTGATGCGACATGGTTTAATATGTATAGACTTTAAATATATTGGACAATTATAGTGTGTGGTGTTTAGTTCTAACGTTGCGTGAGTTAAATAAGTGTATTTGAAATTACACACTGTTGTTAGACAAACAACTTATGAAATACATTTTAAATTTCAACATGATATTCTTTACACAAAAAAAATTACATAATCTTTACATACACACACGTATACTATAATAGCACTTTGACGTGTAGAGGTATGAATATCGTGTGTGTATATGTGAATTTTTTTTATGTGATAATAGTATTATTTTTTAAATTTACAAAACATGACGAACAAATACTAAACACAAGACAAAAAAAAATTAAAATTTAGAAAATTCTATAAATTAAACCTTTTTTAATAAAAAATAAATAAAACACAGAGAAAACATTATTTTATAAAATTTGACTTTTTCAACTTACTCTCTCCTTTTTAACCTCCCATCATCCACATACTTCTTCCCCAAAGGCCCAGACCGTCTCTCTCCTTTCTCTTACTAAAAATACATATAGAGAGAGAGAGAGAGAGGGAGAGAAGAGAGTGGTATATATATATAGCAAGAAAAAAAGCAAGAAGTATATATAGCTACTAGCTAGGCACATTTGTAAGATCAACCATTTTAGATCAGAATTAACAGAGATCTATCTAGCTAGAATAAAAATGGGAAATAAATCTTACAATCATCACCACCTTCACCACCACAAAAATGCAAGCTCTTCTCCTCCTACTCCTCCTACTAGTACAATTTTCTTGCCATTACTATGCAGAGTATCAATTAAAGATACAGTACTAAATCTCCCAAAATGTCCCAAAAAAGATGACCCTTCTTCCCCAAAAGTCAGCTGCATGGGCCAAGTCAAACGCCGTCACAACAACAGCAACAACAAACTCCTCCTCCCCTTCCCTACTCCACCCACGGCCACCACCGCCACCGCCAAAGTCAAATACACAAAGCTCAAGAAAATATTCTCTGGCAAAAACGTCCTCCTCACCACCACCACCACCACCGCATCTAGTGTAAATTGTAGAGGGACTAGTAAAGATCAAATGATTGATAGAAGAAGAACAAGGTCTAAGTGTAAAAGTGGTAATCATGGTCATCATGAGAATGGTGCTGTGGTTGTTCCGTTGAATCTCGCCGAGTTGGATCCGCCGTTGCCGGTGGTCAAGAAGGCGCAGCAACCGCCGTGCGGTGGTGTTGGTGGAGAAGAAGGGGTGAGTTTATGGAAGAGGAGATCTGGTGGGGCAGGACTTAAAGGTTTACAGATTCAACCATTTCAGTTACCCAACAAAACAAGTCAGTTTTCTCAACCAATCACCGTTTGAGAAATAAAATTGTAAATGGTTTCTTTATTTCCATAATATTGTATAGATTTTTCTTCTTTTTTTTTCTCTCTTTATTTGAAGAAAATTATTTTTTTTCTACTAGGAAAAGTTAATATTATTACAAGATTTTATTGGGTCTTATTCATTATTTATGTGATAGAAGAATTGGATCCTATTAGAGTGAAAATTCACGGTAGTTACACTTTTTATTACATTGGTTATAAAAAATATTATATTGATAAATTTTATAATTTCTTATTACATATTTACATTAATTAATTAATATAACATTTTTTATAACTAATATAATAAAAAGTTATATTATCTTATTAGGGTGAAGATGATGGCAACTTCTCCTATAGTAATTCAAGTCTATCTTTAGACTTTTACCAATTTTGGTAATAAGTGATAATTTAATTTAGACTTGAGTTAGTTTAAATTGAAATGTTTATTTGAACAGTTTAAAATAAATTACATCTGAATTACTAAGAGTTACAATCATATAATACTTGTATAACAAACGTGATTTAAAATGAAACTGTATTATATCAATACAATTTAAACTGTATTGTATGTTTTAACTAAGAGTTTTTTTATGAGACATGAAAATTAAACATATTGTATTTGAATTTTATTTATTTATATTTTTATCTTTTATTAAAATTAAAATATAAATAAATAAAATTTAAATACACTCGTATCCAATTTTTATACTCAAATTTTGTGTAATTAATCATTAGTTACAAGCGGCACACCAATAAAGACTAATAATGAATTCTAAGTTCTCTTTCTGCATTTTGAACATGTGATACGATGAGGTTCCAAATTAAAACGGCTAAGGATTTTAGTGTAGACTTGGTCAAAATTCTAAATTGTCGGAAGTTTAGCAATGGATGCATATAAATATTTAAATGAATTCAAAATTCAACTTTTTTATTTTTTAGAATTTGTAGTTAATTTTTAAAAATCAAAATATATCTATAATTTTGCAAAAAGTTTGTGTAATCTAATATAGAGTAAAACTAGATACAACTCCGCGCTTTGCGGCGGGATTATTAATTTTGTTAATAATAAATTTATACATGTAATTAATAAATTAAATTATAATAAGAAGATGGTAGATTGTTGTGCGATATCAAATTTTAATAGCATATATTATATAGTGTTGCATAAAAATTTTGTGTGCAAATACATATCCAAGTATATAATTAATCTGATCACTAAACCCCAGAACATTACATAACAGTTGTGTGTGTGTGTGTGTGTGTGTGTGTATATATATATATATTAATGTCTTGATAAAAATGTTTATAATGTAACCAATATGGTTAAAAATGGGTAACTCTTTCATTCTAAAGCACTAACAAAAATTTAGAAAGTGTCATGCACAATGCCATTGAATTGTTATATTGATATGATTGCTAGTAGTATATTTGAAGTCTGTTACACATTACACAAACCTCACCAAACCTCAAATATCTGACACATATACTTGATGCATTTTGAAGAGTCCATGTCTCGTATACGCTTACTTGCACCAGAAGTCTAACATCCAAACGAAAGGAAAAACAATGAAAGAATGTCTCAGTTTCGGTCCTCAAACATGAAGGGAAAGCACATGTTACATGCGAAAACTGAAAAGCACGAGAATTGATAATTATGTTGGATCTTCATGTCAAACAAACACCATGTCCAAAAACATAGCAGTATAGCACTGTGTCATATATAACACAATGTTATAGTTAAAGAACGAATACATTACCTCATTAGTTTTTTTTTATCAATTTTTGATAATTGTATAGGCATTCACAGTATTACCATAATGCCAAAAAAATATATTAATGATGATGAAAATGATTTACCGGATACTAGTACTTAACAAATCATGCAAAGCCACAATCCATATAATAGAATGCAATAAATGAAGAAGCCATAAATACAAACACCGTGGGATATAGTCCACAAAATGAAGCCATAGCCCTCCCATTGAATGCATCATCCCATAATCAAGGTCTTCATATAACTCCTTTGCACTTTCAACAGTATTTAGAATTGTAGGGCGCAAAATTTTGTTGTGCTAAGCAGAATAAAATCCATAATGCACCTGAAATAATGCAAGAAGCATAACAACAAAAATTTAACTCTGCCAAGAACTGCATACACCAAATTCATTATCACATTACCATTGAACCATAGGTACCAGGATTATCACATTTAAGCTTCTTCCAGTTTAGGTCTTCAATCCAGTTATATTTATTGAATGTGCAATATATTCACACACAAAAATTAGCACTTAAATGATCTTTTTAACAGTCGTTGCAATCTTAAAAATATTTGCGACAAGAATCTAGACAATAGTGAAATATAAGAATTTAGACATACTTAATAGTTGATTTCAACATTGCATAAACTATCAACCAAATAAATAATTATCTTTCCACAACTCTTTTATAGGAAATAGTATTGCCTGAGATAAAAAAAGTCTCACACTTAGCTAAAAATTCATGTGCTTGTCGGATTGAAAACTAATAGAACATAAAGGAATTTAGCTCCTATATTAAATAAAAACGAAAAGAATTAGAGTAATTAAAACACATATGAAATGGACTTACATTGAATTTCAAATATTGTGACACCCCCAAAACAGGTATACGTCACCCATCTTGAGTCGCCAAATACATGGTACAAAATTCAAATACAACTTAATTATACAATAGTCGTGTAAAAATATACGATAAAACATAATCTAAGAGTTTTAATAAGAATATTGTCATCTAGACAATATTCATACTCAATGGAGTCCTCATTAAATTTATTGTCACACTATTTTATAGAATAGTGAGGACTACTAAAACAACCATCTCGATGAGTCAATCCGCTCTCGACTTCGTCCCATTTATATTCTCATTTCACGAAAAAAAAAATGAAAGAAAGGGTGAGCTCAACTAGCCCAAAGAAAAATATTATGACTAAGATAATGCGAGAATAAATTATCATTAGCCTTCAACAATGTTAAAGCCGATAGAATATAATAGACAACAAGTTTAAGCTAGCAATGAACAAGCGATCCATTAGAAGAGTCAAGTAGGCATAAAATCTACTACCTTCTATGATTTAAAAGTTTTTATCAACTTAATCGGCGAGACTCGGCTTAATAAATAAAATCGAATCATCCCCGCATCACGGCCAGGATATTCATGTAATCATCAATGGTCATGATTATACCGAATTATCCACGGTCATAATCATACCAACAATCGTCCCATCAATAAACTGCAGCCCATGAGGGACTTTTACCACATCATTCGTCACATTACGATTAAGCCACGATTACATAAGAATAATCCACAGTCATAATCATACCAAGTCCATCTACGCACGTAAGCCAAAGATGACTTTAATCACAATATAAGCATGAGGATGATGACAATGACATAATAATTCAATAAAACAAGTTCAAGGATAAATTTTAAAGATTTATAATTTTAATTTATCCAAAAATTAATAACGTCCAAATTGTCAACATGATACTTCTTTGTGGAGTAAAATTCAAGAATGCTCAGAAGAATATTTTCATAAAAAGATACTTGATGAAGCGCAAATATCAAGGATATTCCACTAATTTCATGGAGTATAGAAGCCAAAACTTTAACCAACTGAGTATAATAGTAATATATGAAACCGCAAATGGATTTTTTGCTACGCCACGCAGAATCCACATAAACGAGATCATTTCCACAATTTAATAAGGAATGAATCGAAGGATCATTCACCATAAATCTGAGAATCCATATAGGCAGTTATTCCAATAGAATAATAAAGAATGGAATAATGAAGAATTCACCAGTGTGTAATCCGCATGAGGCGAGTTATTCAACATAATAATAAAGAATGGAACCAAAGTTATCGCGTAATCCGCATGCATGAGATATTCCAATAGAATAGTAAAGAATCGAACCAAAGTCACGCGTACGTGTCTGTGGCGCCCCAAAATTAGGTATATCGTCACCCATCTTGGGTCGCCACTTACATGGTACATAAATTCAAATACAACTTACTAACATAACTGCGTGTATGTACTATACGACATAAACTGTGAGTTTGAATACAAATATTGTCTACTAGATATTATACAAACTCAAAAGGAGTCCTCATTACAACTTTTTATCACACTATTTCACGAATAGTGAGGACTACTAATGCTATCCTCTAGACCATTACTCCTTTCCCCGACTCGTCCCAGCTATGTTCTCATTTCCTGAAGAGAACAGTGAAAGAAAGGGTGAGCTCAACTAGCCCGATGAAGAAATATTATGACTAAGATAATGCGAATAAATTATCATTAGCCTTCAACAAATGTTAAACCGATAAAATACAATAGACAACCGGTTTAAGCTGCGGTGAATATCGCAATCCATTAAAAAGTCAGTAGAAAATAAAGTCTACTATCTTTTAGGTTTTAAAGGTTTTTCATAAATTTTTATCACTAAGACTCAGTTTAATGAATAAACCACAATATCTAATCATCCCCATACCACGGTCAAGGATTTTTATCAAATTATCAATGGTCATGACTATACCTAAAATCACCCCGGTCATAATCATACCAAAAACTATCCATCATCGCATTCTGAGCAGCGAGGACTTTTGTCACATCATTTATATCAAGCCGTGATTATCGAATGAACCACGGTCATAATCATACTAAGTTCATCTATGCACGTAAGCCAAAGATAACTTTCAACATAATATAAAATGAGGATGATGAAAATGATATAAGAATTCAATAAAACAAGTTCAAGAATTAATTTATCTAGGAATTATTAACGTCCAAATTGTCAACAAGATCTTTGTTTTGTAGAGTAAAATTCAAGAATGATCGGAAGAATATTTCCATGAAAAGATATCTTTGGATGAAACGCAAATATCAAGGATATTCTACTAATTTCATGGAGTATAGAAGTCAAAGTTTTAACCAACCGGGTATAATAAAGAATGGAATAATAAAAGAAATCACCATGCATGCGGTACTTGCATGAGGCAGGTTATTCAACGAATAATAATAACGGAACGAGGTTAGGTGAAATTCACAAAGCGGGATGATCATCCAGAATAATAAATCTTTGAATAATAAACAATGGAACCGGTCACGTGTAAAACACATGAGGGGATATTCCAATGTAATAATAAATGCGGAATAATAAACAATGGAACCCGTCCGGTGTAAAACACACGACGTGATATTCCAAATGAATAATAAAGAATGGAATAACGAAAGAAGATCACCAAGTATAGGGGGATTCACAGCGTATACGAGTTATTCAATGAGAATAAATAAGAATGGAATAATATAAGGATTTCACCAAGTATAGGGTATGCCGCGTATACAGGTTATGTATAGGGTATACCACTTTTACAGGTTATTCCAACAGAATAATAATGAATGGAATAACAGAAGTTCTCTTTTTGAATACAAAAGAATAATATCCCTTACCATAAAAGACACTGGATATCAAAGTAGTGAAGTACCAGAATACTCTTCTTCTTTCTCTCTATAGATTTTCTCTCTATAGCTTCTCTCTATAATTTCTCTCTCTAGAGTTTAATTGAATTAAATAAGAAAATAATGAAGGAATGAGCTTCATTTATAGGAAAATAGAATGCATAGTAATTAATCCATGAATCGGTCAGTTGATTTACTTTAATCGCGATCCATATTTAAAGCAAAATCTTTTAAATAAAATATCATATATTCTATTTATATAAAAATATTTTACTATGCAAACACTATGCAACACTATATGAAACACTATGCAAAACACTATGCAACACTATGCATAATAAAATATAATATATTCTATTTATAGAATAACTTTAATAAAGTATTACATTTTATATAAAAGATGTTTCGCTTTATTACGTTAATAATACTGAATAAAACAAAACGTCATTATCGCTTATAATAATTCATATTATTAATCGACAATAATGGAATCAAACCGAGTGACTTCTCACATAAGCATCGATAATCAATACCATGTGCTACTACATTATGCCACACGTATTCTTCGTACTTTTCTCTGACCGAGTAGTTCAACAATGATCAACGGTAAAACTTCCGCCGTTATTTCAATAAAATATTTTTGTCGTTTTCTCGATCCGGCAATAATTACATTGTGGGGTCCACCAATGATCGAGCCATTATGCGAATATTTCCTCGCTAAACCTAATATATTCCCACACCAATCGAATATAATATAACCACTTGCATACTTTGCAAAATTTATAAATACTACCCACAACTATAATATTATCTCAAATTCACACCATAATATTAAAATTAATTAAACAAAATTTAAATCTTTATTGATAAAATCTGGGGTCTCACAATCTCCCTCCTTATGGAATTTTGCCCTCGAAATTAGGGTTACGTGCACTGGTATGATAAGAGGTGAGGATACCTTGAATACCTTTATCGTTAAAAAATATTAAATTCATCTTCGTGATCTACGTTAAAGATATTCATTAACAATTCATCTTTTGCACTACGAGGCAAAGATATACAAATTATAAAACCAATAATCTTTGAGACCTTGACTTAATAGTATCACGACCACGAATTATCTATGCACCAATTTGCCAGGATATTCGTGTTTTCAATCTGATCCATGATTATACCGAATAATCCTTGGTCATAATCATACCAAGTCTATCAATGCACTACTGACGAAGATGAATTTTATCACATCCATGAATTAATATTTCATTCTTTGAGACTCATTTCGATAATTAATCCATATCATCGAATCATCCCCGCTACGGGCCAAGGATATTCATTAGTATCACGACCACGAATTATCCATGCACTTGACCCAAAGATAATCGTGTATTCATTAGTATCACGACCACAAATTATCCATGCACTACTACCGAAGATAATCGTGTATTCATTAGTATCACGACCACAAATTATCCATGCACTACTGACCAAAGATAATCATGTATTCATTAGTATCACGACCACAAATTATCCATGCACTACTACCAAAAGATAATCGTGTATTCATTAGTATCACGACCACAAATTATCCATGCACTACTACGGCGAAGATAATCGTGTATTCATTAGTATCCGCGACCACAAATTATCCATGCACTACTACCAAAGATAATCGTGTTTTCAATTACGATTATGATTATACTGAAACAATCACGGTGTGGCGCCCCAAAATTAGGTATACATCACCCATCTTGAGTCGCCACTTACGTATGGTACGTAATTTAAATACAACTTATTAACATAAGCATGTAGGTATAATACGACATAAACGTGAGTTTAAATACAAATATAAATCTACTAGATATTATACAAACTCAAACAAAAAGTCCTCATTACGATTATTATCACACTATTTTACGAAATAGTGAGAACTACTAATGCTATCTTCGAGGACCATCACTTCGTTTCCCAGACTCGTCCGGCTATATTATCATTTCACGAAGAGAACGGTGAAAGAAAGGGTGAGCTCAACTAGCCCGATGAAAAATATTATGACTAAGATAATGCGAAATAAATTATCAATAGTCTTGATAATGTTAAACCGATAAAATACAATAGACAACCCAGTTTAATCTGCAGTGAATATCTGAATCCATTAAAAGAGTCAAGTAGAAAATAAAGTCTACTATCTTTTAGGTTTTAAAGGTTTTTTCATCATTTATTATAGTTGAGACTCGAAACTTTAATAAATATTCCACATCATCGAATCACCCTTACACTTTTCTGACGAGGATATTCTTTAGTATCACGACCATAATTATTCATGCACTACGGGCCAAGAATATTTGTGTATTTCATTAATGGTCATGATCATGCCAACAACTCATCCATCAATGCACTACTCTGACCATTTGAGGATTTTTATCACATCATTTGTAACATTACTGGTTAAGTGATTACAATCAATAGTCTCTCGGTAAATCATACCAAGTCCATCTATGCACTACTGCCACGGATGACTTTCAAAAAAATATAAACATGAGGATGATAACAATGATATAAGAATTCAATAAAACAAGTTCAAGAATTATTTTATCCGAGAATTATTAACGTCCCAAATTGTCGACGTGATCTTTGTTTTGTAGAGTAAAATTCAAGAATGATCGGAAGAATATTTCCATGAAAAGATCTTTGGATGAAACGCAAAATATCAAGGATATTCTACTAATTTCATGGAGTATAGAAGTCAAAGTTTTAACTTATTTGGGTATAATAAAGAATGGAATAACAAAAGAAATCACCATGCATGCGATGAAGCCGCATGCAGACGAGTTATTCCAATGAATAATAAATAACGGAACCAGTCGTGTGAAATTCACCCAAGCGGGATGTTCCAATGAGAATAATAAAGATGGAACCCATCCGGTGTAAAACACAGATAGGATATTCCAATGAGAATGATAAAGATGGAACCCGGTCAGGTGTAAAACACACGATGTGGATGTTCCAATGAATAATAGAAGAATGTCACCAAGTATAGGGTAAATCACGTGTATACAGTTATTCCAATGAATAATAAGCAATGGAATAACAACAGTTCTCTTCATGAATAAGAAAGAATAACACCCTTACATTTGGTAGGAGATTGAATCTTTATGGCGGTGTAGTAACAAAATACTCTTCTTCTTTCTCTTATTCTCTATACTTTCTCTCTCTATAGCTTGAATGAATTAAGTGAAAATAATGAAGCCCTAGGCCTCTATTTATAGAAGATTTCTAGCTTAGCTTTCCGTGTGTGAAAAGGCAAGTGGCTCGACGAATTGGTTTGGCCTTTTGTAATGTGAAACGACAAGTGGTTCGGCGCTTTTGAATGTGAAGCGACAAGTGGTTCGACGTCTGGTAAAGGTAATTACTATTAACGAAGGTAAATACTATTGACGAAGGTAAATACTATTCACAAGGGTAATTACTATTGACGAAGGTAAATACTATTCACAAGGATAATTACTATTGACGAAGGTAAATACTATTCACAAGGGTAATTACTATTGACGAAGGTAAATACTATTCACAAGGGTAATTACTATTGACGAAGGTAAATACTATTGATGAAGAGACTCTTAGATGATGACATATAGAGCCCCCATAAAATAATCAAACTTACCACAAATCATAACACATATTTAATCTTTCAATAATTATTAATCATTTATAACTTGTCGTCTCAATTATTGATTTAATACTATAACATATTTTACTGAGATGATCTTTGTGACAATAATTGAATCAATAATATAAGAGATATGATCGTGAAAGAATTCTGTAGCAATAATTGAGCATAAGCGGTGACTTCTCACGTAAGCATCGATAATCAATACTGAGTGTCTTCTTGCAACCACGCCGTATTCTTACTTTCTTTTACCACCGGTAGTTCAACGGTTTTAACGGTAACACCTCCGCCGTTATTTTTATAAAAATATTTTTGTCGTTTTCTCGATCCGACAATAATGTTGTGGGGTCCACCAATGATTGAGCCATTGTGCGAATATTCCTAACAAAAAGAATATTCCCCAGACCAAACGAATATTTTATAACAACTTGCATACTTTGCAAAATTTATAAATATTACCCACAACTATAACATTATATCAAATTTATTCCATAATATTCAAAAATAATATTTATAGAAAAATTCATCTTTATTTATAAAAGTTTGGGGTCTTACAACCTCCTTCTTCTTATGAAATTTAAGCCCTCGAAATTAGAATGCGTCATACTGGTATGTCGAAGAGGTAAGGATACCTTGATTTCATTTGATTCTAACTCCCAAGTCATTTCCTCAACATCGTGGTTCCTCCATAAAACTTTGACTTGAGGTATAACCTTGGAGGCGTAGAATATGTTCTTTCTTATCCAAAATTTGAACAGGGAACCTCTTCATACGTCAAATCTTCCGCTATTTCGTCCTGGTTTCTAACTTCAATAATATGGTTCGGGTCTTTCACATATTTACGTAACATAGATATGTGAAAACGTTATGAACACGAGACATATTTGGCGGTAAAAGCGAGTCTATAGGCCACGATTCCTACTCGATCGAGGATTAAAATGGACCAGATGAATCGAGGATTAAGTTTTCTCTCCTTCCAAATCTTGTAACTCCTTTCCATGGAGAAACTCTTACAACACATGATCTCCTATATCGAATTCCACGTCCTTTCGATGAAGATCGGCATAACTCTTTTATCGATTTTGTGAGGTTTTTTATCGTTGTCGGATCATTTGAATCTTTTTCATAGTCATACGTACCAACTCCGGTCCCAACAACATTGCTTCACCCACCTCATCCCAAATCTTTGGAGAACGACACTTTCTTCCATACAATGCTTGAATGGAGCCATGCCAATACTTGCTTGATAAGCATTGTTGTAGGAAAACTCCACCAATGGTAAGAACTTGTCCCAACTCCTTGAAATCAAGGACCACGAGTCTTAATAGATCTTGAAGAGTTTGAATAGTCCTCTCCATTGTCCGTCCGTCGAGGGATGATATCTTAGAGAGCTAAATCGTGAAGTCTGTGCCCATAGCTTTTTGCAAACTAACCCAAAATCGTGAAGTGAATCTTGGGTCTCGATCGAAACTATGGATCTGGCGTACCATGCGATCTTACAATCTCGTTTATGTATATGTGAGCAAGGCGTTCAAGTGTATAAGTTTCTCGTATCGGTAAGAAATGAGCGGACTTGGTCAATCTATCAACAATGACCCAAATCGCATCAATGCCTTGAGAAACCTTAGGAAGGCCGAATGAAATCCATGGTAATGTGCTCCCACTTCCATTCGGAATTTCAAGTGGTTGCAATGGACCTTTTGGTACTTGATGCTCGCTTTAACTTCGTTGACAAGTTAGACACCTTGAGATAAATAAATATATCTCTCTCTTCGTATTGCTCCACCAAAATGTATGGCGAATATCATGATACATTTTGGTACTCCCGAGATGGATTGCAAATGGTGTGTTGTGCGCCTCCATCATGATATTATACTTTAAATCGTAATCATTAGGAACACAAAGTGCAGAGTTGACTCAAGTATTCCTTCTTCATCGATTCTTGCTTCCCAGATAAGACCTTCTTACACTTTCTTCCTCATACGCCTAGACTCCAGTGCGTAGCTTGGCGACTTTAACTTTATCAATTAAAGTCGGTTCTACTCGTATACTGCTTGTCATCACACGCGTCCTGAGTCTTTAATTCTATCTCCATCCTTTGCAAGTCACACAAAATGGGCCTTTGCGTTGACAATATCGCACTTGTACTTGCATATGATTTCCTACTCAATCGTCGCCTACCACGTTTGCTTTTCGGGATGGTATTGGATGGTATGATCATAATCTTTCAACAGTTCAAGCCAACGTCGTTGTCGCATGTTGAGTTCCTTTTGAGTGAAGAAATATTTGAGGCTTTTATGATCCGTAAAGATCTCCACTTTCTCCCCATACAAGTAATGCCTCCACATTTTAAGTGCAAGAGAACAATTGCCAACTCTAGATCATGAGTAGGATAATTCCTCTCATATTCTTTGAGTTGTCACGAGGCATAAAGGCTATAACTTTTCCATGTTGCATAAGAACACATCCCAACCCTTTGCGAAGCATCACTCAGAGATGACAAATCCTCCGAGGCGGATGGTATTGTCGAGCAGTCTTTGAAATAAGTCTCCTCTTGAGTTCTTGAAAACTCTTCTCACATTCTTCGCTCCAATAGAACTTTGTATCTTTCCGAGTCAATTTGAAATCGATGGAATAGCGATTCGAGAAAATCCTTCCACGAATCTCAGATAATAACCAAATTAAACCGAGAAAGCTACGTCTTTGATCATCGATTTAGGTTGTTCCCGACTTTGAATAGCTTCAATCTTTCTTTGGGTCAACGGATATTCCATGACTTGATACCACGTGCCCAAGGAATGCTACTTCTTCAAGCCGTAACTGCATTTCTTCAACTTGGCATAAAGCTTATATTCACGAAGCTTTTGGAGTGTCGACCTCAAGTGTTGCTCATGATCTTCACGGCTTTTGGAATAAATAAGGATGTCATCAATAAAGACGACCACAAAGTGATCTAAATATTCCTTGAATACTCGGTTCATCATATCCATGAAGGCGGCGGGGCATTAGTCAATCCAAAGGACATGACTAGAATTCATAATGCCCGTCTGGGGAGTTACGGCCGTCTTTGGAATGTCGGTGGTTCTAATCTTCAATTGGTGATATCCGGACGAAGATCGATCTTTGAAAAGAATTTGGCTCCTTGCAACCGGTCAAACAGTCATCAATACGTGGCAATGGATACCTATTTTTGATGGTGACGTGATTCAACTCCCGATAATCAATACAAAGTCGCATACTCCCATCTTTCTTCTTCACACGAATAGAACAGAGCACACCAAGGAGAAAGTACTAGGGGCGAATAAAGCCATGTCTAACAATTCCTGCGGTTGGGTCTTTAACTCCACGAAGTTCAATAGGAGCCATTCGATATGGGGCTTTGGAAATAGGTTTTGTCTGGGTTCAAGGTCGATACAAAATTCAATTTCACGCTCTGGGGTAGGCCAGAAGTTCTTGAGGGGAATCGTCGGAAATTTATTAACAATAGGAATATCGTTTAAAAGCGGCGTATTTTATTTAAATCTGTGACATGAGCTAAGAAAGCTTGACATCCGTTTTCAATAAACGAATAGCTTTATGGCTTGAGATGACCGTGATTGATTTTAATGGTTTGGTCGTTTGAATTAGCATAATAGGTTGATTAGGAATATGAAAGCTAACAACCTTACGAAAACAATCAATTTTTGCATGATAAGTAGTTAACCAATCAATCCACTAGAATCACATCAAATGCAAGTATTTTTAATGAAATAAGATCGACGAAGTAATGTGAGGGTACCGATTTGAACCAAACAAGACTTATAAGCGATGGATGTAATGAAGGTTTCTCCCAACGGAGTTTCCACAGATAAGTCAAAGTCTAATTTCTCCAGAGTCAAATTTAATCGATGGCCTGAGTAGGAGAAATAAAAGAATGGGTAGAACCCGTATCAAATAAAGTATAGACTTCATTAGAGTTTATGATAAGCTTATCCGTGATGACCTCATTCGGTTTCCTTGCTCTTTGGGAGGTCACAACAAATGCTCTCCCTTGCACTACTCTGGGTTTTGAATTTTACGGGATGGCCTTTGGTGCCTCCATCCTAGTTGAATTTGTCTTGATGGCGACAAAATCGAGCTAAGTGACCTTCTCTTCCACAATTATAACATGCTTTGACGGCGTAGCGCAGTTTGGGTGATGTGTCCCTCTCCTCCGTATTTGAAGCATATGATAGGTGGTCTTTCTCCTTCCTTAACAATGGGTCTTTGGTCTTTGGCGTCTTTCCATCATTGTTGAATCTCCTTTTCTTGAAATGTCCATTCTTATTGTTTTGGCCTCGATTACCACCGAAGTGGTTACCATATCGCTTTATTGATTCCTCCACGCTTGTTATCACCGCCTCGATGACTATTCTCATTGGTATTATAATTTTGCAAATTGCTCTCTTTTTAGTTGCGTTGACTCATTATCGCGCTCCACTAATCGAGCCCTATTTACAACATCCGAATACAAACACGGTTTATGAGAAATAAGATGTTGGCGTATCTCGACTTCAAACTCTTTAAAACATTCGCGCCATTCTCTCTTCATTATCCACCAAGTGGGGCGAACTGGCGTGATAACTCATGCAAATTTTGCCTCGTATTGCGACACGGTCGTATTGTTTTGTTCCAACTTGATAAACTCCACCTCCTTCATGTGGCGAATACTTTCGGAAAGTATTTGTCGTTGAAACGACTCTGGAACTTCTCCCAAGATATCTTGATGCAATTTGGTTGAGTACGTTTCTGGATTCCCACCAAGATGTCCGCTTCTCCGCAAACATAAAAGGCGTGAAGGAACCTTTGCTCCTCGGAGCATCCCAAGACATCAAATATCTTGGTAATCTGCTTTATCCATGCTTCCGCCGAAGTGGTTTGGCTCTCCTTAAACTCCGTGGTCCCAGCTCCTTAAATTGTTTAGCGGTGACCGCTTGAGAGTTTTCCGTGTTTCCACCTCGTTTTGGACGAGTCGCTCTACTTTCTTTGTTGCATAAATTGCATAAAAGCCTCTGAACATTTGATCATTTGTCATTTGGTCGGTGTTGTTGTTTGCGTGAGGATTGTCACCTTCACGATGCACATTATCTTGATTATTGATATGTGGTGAATCAGCGATCGCTGCGCTCCATTCTTTATTCTCAACATTCTCGGATGTCATTTTCGAATCTTGCCACAAAACAAAAGGTTAATTGACATGTAACAAATTATCCTTATCTTGACCAACCAATAAAATAACACATAAACTTAGGTAGGTCATATACTTAGCGAAGGTATTCCCGTCTCTCCCCTCCTAGTACTATTCTCACATCTTGCCAGGATCATCCCTAGCTCGATACCAACCGTGGCGCCCCAAAATTAGGTATACATCACCCATCTTGAGTCGCCACTTACATAGTGCGAAATTTAAATACAACTTATTAACATAAGCGTGTAAATGTATGCAATACGACATAAAATCGTGAGTTTAAATACAAATATCGCTCTACTAGATATTATACAAACTCAAACAAAAGTCCTCATTACTGATTATTATCACACTATTTTACGAATAGTGAGGACTACTAATGCTATCTTGAGACCATCACTGCTTTCCCAGGCTTCGTCCCGGCTATATTATCATTTCACGAAGAAACGGTGAAAAGAAAGGGTGAGCTCAACTAGCCCAAAGAAGAAATATTATGACTAAGATAATGCGAATAAATTATCAATAGTCTTGATAATATTAAACGATAAAATACAATAGACAACCGGTTTAAGCTGCGGTGAATATCTGATCCATTAAAAGAGTCAAGTAGAAAATAAAGTCTACTATCTTTTAGGTTTTAAAGGTTTTTCATCATCAATTATAGGTGAGACTCGACTTTAATAAATATTCCACATCATCGAATCACCCCACTTTTACTGCCAAGGATATTCTTTAGTATCACGACCATAATTATTCATGCACTACGGGCGAGAATATTTGTGTATTCATTAATGGTCATGATCATACCAACAATCATCCATCAATGCACTCTGACCATTAACGAGGATTTTTTATCACATCATTTGTAACATTACGGTCATGATTACATCGAATAGTCTCTGGTCATAATCATACCAAGTCCATCTATGCACTACTGAGGCCACTGATGACTTTCAAAAAATATAAACATGAGGATGATGACAATGATATAAGAATTCAATAAAACAAGTTCAAGAATTATTTTATCCGGGAATTATTAACGTCCAAATTGTCGACATGATCTTTGTTTTGTAGAGTAAAATTCAAGAATGATCGGAAGAATATTTCCATGAAAGATCTTTGGATGAAACGCAAAATATCGAGGATATTCTACTAATTTCATGGAGTATAGAAGTCAAAGTTTTAACCAACTGGGTATAATAAAGAATGGAATAACAAAAGAAATCACCATGCATGCGATAGACCCAGCGCATGCAGTTATTCCAACGAATAATAAATAACGGAACCGTGTCGTGAAATTCACAATGCAAGCGGGATGTTCCAACAGAATAATAAAGATGGAACCGGATCCGGTGTAAAACACACGATAGGATATTCCAACAGAATGATAAAAAGATGGAACCGGTCCGTGTAAAACACAGACAGGATGTTCCAATGTAGAATAATAGAAGAATGTCACCAAGTATAGGGTAAACCAGCATGATCTGAGTTATTCCAATGAGAATAATAAGCAATGGAATAACAACAGTTCTCTTCATGAATAAGAAAGAATAACACCCCTTACATTTGGTAGGAGATTGAATCTTTATGATGATGTAGTAACAAAATACTCTTCTTCTTTCTCTCTTATTCTCTCTATACTTTCTCTCTCTATAGCTTGAATGAATTAAATGAAAAATAATGAAGCCCTAGGCCTCTATTTATAGAAGATTTCTAGCTTAGCACTTTTCTTAGTGTGAAAAGGCAAGTGGCTTAACGATTTGGTTTGGCCTTTGTAATGTGAAACGACAAGTGGTTCGGCCTTTTGTAATGTGAAACGACAAGTGGTTCGACGTCTGGTAAAGGTAATTACTATTAACGAAGGTAAATACTATTGACGAAGGTAAATACTATTCACAAGGGTAATTACTATTGATGAAGGTAAATACTATTCACAAGGATAATTACTATTGACGAAGGTAAATACTATTCACAAGGGTAATTACTATTGACGAAGGTAAATACTATTCACAAGGGTAATTACTATTGACGAAGGTAAATACTATTGATGATGAAGAGACTCTTAGATGATGACATATAGAGCCCCCATAAAATAATCAAACTTACCACAAATCATAACACATATTTAATCTTTCAATAATTATTAATCGTTTATAACTTGTCGTCTCAATTATTGATTTAATACTATAACATATTATCTGAGATGATCTTGTGACAATAATTGAATCAATAATATAAGAGATATGATCGTGAATTCTTGTAGCAATAATTGAGCATAATCGAGTGACTTCTCACGTAAGCATCGATAATCAATCTGGTGTCTTCTTTATCGCAACCACATGCCAGTATTCTTTGTACTTTACCAACGGGTAGTTCAACGGTTTAAACGGTAACACCTCCGTAGTTATTTTTATAAAAATATTTTTGTCGTTTTCTCGATCAAACAATAATGTTGTGGGGTCCACCAATGATTGAGCCATTATGCGAATATTCCTAACAAAAGAATATTCCCAGACCAAACGAATATTTTATAACAACTTGCATACTTTGCAAAATTTATAAATATTACCCACAACTATAACATTATATCAAATTTATTCCATAATATTCAAAAATAATATTTATAGAAAAATTCATCTTTATTTATAAAAGTCGGGGTCTTACACTGGTCATAATCATACCAAGTCCATCTATGCACTACGTGCCATGTATTGACTTTCAACATAATATAAACATGAGGATAATGATATAAAGAATCAATCAAATGAGATAAAGGATAGATATTAAACATTTATAATATAATTTATCCGGATTCAAGAATATCCCCATGTTATCAATCATTAATAATCTCATAATCTAATATCATTAATATTATAACAATTTTTAATCACTTCTTAAATTTATAAACAATTTATCTCAATTTGTTACGCTTTACCATATAATGCATTTAATCATTCAAAATGCCATACTCATAAGATATCATCACCAATTATCAAATCCTCAAAAAAAAATATGCATATACTACTATATAGGATTCTACAGCCATAAAATCCTATTTTCAACTTTCATTCTTCACATAACATATTTAACTCATATGTTAAGTAATTAAACTATTTTCATGAAAATACAAAATCAGTCCCAAAAATATTTCTTTTCTGGGATTTAGCATAATATAGTCCCATAATAAAAATATATTTTTTCTAAATTTTTAAAATTCATTTACTATTTTCAAAAATCAATTTCTAATTAATTCCTTAAGAAATTAGCTACCTCAAGTTTAACTCTAAAATTCCCAAATCTTGGCAGGACCTTACACATGTTAATTTGAGCCTCAGGTTTAAATTTCATGGTCATCGAGTTATAGAACTCTCACAGTTATAGCGTTTTAAATCGGAAAAACCTAAATATTGAAATAGTCATATCTTGCTCATTTTAAGTCGAATGAGCTCATTTTTGGACAGGAGGTACTTTATACCATATACTTTCATGTCCCAAAAGGCCAAATTTTTCTCATAATTTAAGTGGCCGAAACAGCCCTCTAAAATCATGGCAGCGACTTTTTCGGTTTTGCAGCTTTGCACTCCTTTGCTAAAATCAGTCCACACAAAAATCTACAATACCTTTTTCAGTGATTCCACTTGGATTAGTTAGGTAACTCATAGATCTAACTCTAGGACTTGACCACACTCATAAATTCAAAATATAATAGGAGATATGGTCAATTGAATTTCATGTTACGTTTTTCACCAAAATCTGATTTTCAACTCTTTGTGATTTCTAAGAAACTTTCATGTTTTCACATACTAACCAACATAACTCATCATAACACTTACTAATACCACGTATACCCATGATTTTCATTAGTCCAATGCTTTTATTGTGACTTTCATCATAAACCACGTAAACCTGCTCATTTTAGTTGAAGAAATATTTGAGGGTTTAAGAAATGGGTTTTGTCTTTGGGGTCAATCTGAAATTCGATTTCACGCTCTAAGTAGGCTAAGAAGTCTTCAAGAATACGCCAGAAATTTATTAATAATAGAAATATCATTCAAAATCTGTGACTCTCATCCAAGACTTGGATAGTACGTCACATTGATACTGCAACAGTGACTTCTATCCCTTAACCTAGATAGCACCTCACAATGATACCTATAAACTTGCCATCTTCATTCACGATGTCGCCTCTCTGAAGAAAGTAAAGGCGGTTGCATTCCACACAAGGAAGTCAACAACGAAAGGTTCGGGGCTCTTTACTTATGGCTTGATATGACAATAATTGACTTTAGTAGTTTGGTTACTTGAATTCGCACAACCGGTTGGTTATGAATATAAAAGCTAACAACCTTACGAAAAGTATGATGATTAGATAACCAATTGATTCCTAAAATCACATCAAAGGCCAGTATTTTTAAAAAAATAAGATCGACAAGTAACGTGAAAGTGTTTATTTGAATCAAACAAGATTTAAAAAATGGTGAGAGGTAACAAAGGCTCCTCTAACGAAGTTTCAATCAATAAGTCAAAGTCTAACTTCTCCTGAGTCAAATTTAAACGTTGAACGCAAAGCAAGAGATAAAATAATAGGTAGAACCGGTATCTTATAAGGTATAGATTTACGTAATTTATAATTAACTAACTCGTGCTAACTTCGTTCGGGTTACTCGCTTTTTGAGAAGTCACTAAAAACGCTCTCCCACACTACTGGATTTTGACTTTTCTGAACGGTCTTTGGTGCCTCCATCCTTAATTGAACTTGTCTTTGGTGAAAGACAAAATCGGGCTAAGTGACCTTCTTTTCCACAATTATAACATGCTTTAGATGACATCGTGCGCTTTGGTGATATGTCCTCCCTCTGCATTTGAAACATATGATGTGGTGGTCGTTCTCCTTCCTTAACAACGGTCTTTGGTCTTGACGTCTTTCCATCATTGTTGAATTTCCTCTTCTTGAAATTTCCATTCCTATTATCTTGGCCATGGTTACCACCGAAATGATTATTTCCCCGATGGTTATCGTTGTTCCGATGGCTTGTTGCCACCAAATCGATTATTATTGTGTTGTTGAATTGGTCGTTACCTTTTGGTTGTCTTGACTCATTATCGCGCTCCAATAATCGAGCCCTATTCACAATATCGAATACAAACAAAGTTTATGAGAAATTAGGTATTGGCGTATATCGGGTTTCAAACCTCTTAAAAACATTCGCGTCATTCGCTCCTCATTATCGACCAAATGGGATCTGGCCAGAGAGATAACTTTCGGCAAACTTAGCCTCATCTTGTGACACGGTCGTATTATTTTTTTTCGACTTGATAAACTCCACCTCCTTCATGTGACGCGAATACTTTCGGAAAGTACTTGTCGTTGAAACGACTCTTGGAACTTCTCCCAAGACATCTTGAGTATGTCGATCACGGTAGGTTTCTGATTCCCACCAATGTCTGCCTCTTCACGCAACATAAAGGTGGCAAATGGAACCTTTTGCTCTCCGAGCATCCCAAGACATCAAATATCTTGGTGATCTGCTTTTACCATGTCTCACTTTAAGTGGTTCTCGCTTTCCCAAAACTCCGGTGGTCCCAGCTCCTTGAATCGCTTAGCGGTGACCGTAGTGGGTTGCCATTATTTTCACCGCTTTATGAGCAGGAGCGCCTTCGTCGATGTTGCATGAATTCTAAAAAACTCCTAAACGTCATCGTCGTTCGTCATTTGATCGATGTTCTTTGTTTACGGAGGATTATCGCCATCCATGTCATACATTATCCTCGATTATTGATCCGTGGAGACTCAACGGTCTCACGTGCTCCATTGCTTATCTCAACATTTTGGATGCCATTTTCAAATCTCGCCACAAAACAAGGGTTAATTAACATGTCACATATTATCCCTATACACTTTCGTGAACCAATTAAATACCAAATAAACTTAGGTAGGTCATACTAATGAAGGAATTTCCGTCTCTCCCTCCTAGTTCTTATCTCACATCTTAGCGGGGATCATATCCTAAGCTCGATACCAACCGGCGCCCCCAAAATTAGGTATCGTCACCCCCATCTTGGGTCGCCACTTACATGGTACATAAATTCAAATACAACTTACTAACATAAGCGTAGTGTACTATACGATATAAAGCGTGAGTTTGAATACAAATATTGTCTACTAGATATTATACAAACTCAAAAGGAGTTCTCATTACAACTATTATCACACTATTTCACGAATAGTGAGGACTACTAATGCTATCCTTTGGACCATTACTCACGCTTCCCAGGCTCGTCCCATTTATGTTCTCATTTCACGAAGAAAACGGTGAAAGAAAAAGGGTGAGCTCAACTAGCCCAAGAAGAAATATTATGACTAAGATAATGCGAATAAATTATCATTAGCCTTGACAGATGTTAAACCGATAAAATACAATGACAACCAGCTTAGCTCTATGAATATATCTGAATCCATTAAAAGAGTCAAGTAGAAAATAAAGTCTACTATCTTTTAGGTTTTAAAAGGTTTTCATAAATTTTTATCACTAAGACTCAGGTTTAATGAATAAACCACAATATCTAATCATCCACGTACTACACGATTCCAAGGATTTTCATCAAATTATCAATGTTAAGCATGGTATATGTGACGACCCCAAAATAGGTCCATTCCATCCAACCCATTCTGAGTCGCCAAATATATGGTACGAAAAACAACAACAACTTTATTACAACAATTGTCGTGCAAAATACAACAACACATATCTGTGAGTTTGGATACAAATATATACCAACTGTAGCACGTCACAATGACACCTTACATAAAGGTATAGTCAAAAAGCTGCTTTTAGAAATTAGAATCTTTGGGAAGTGCTCAAGAAAACCTTCGCATACATGGGAGGCCATGCTTTTAGGTTATGGTAGATATCATATGGCCACAAATTATCCTTGGTTGACCCAATAGACCCCAAAAAATGAAGATTACTATCTTATTCTTCCCAATGGTGAGTCTTCTCTTGACATATCATTATCTCCATTGTCTCTAATTGGGTATTATACTCCAAAAAACACCAAGATTATATAGGTAGTGCTTGTAAATATACTCAAAGCAAGTGGATGAGCACAACCATGTCTTATGATAACACGAGTTTGTATGTCATTAGACATCTTGTATGATAGTGACAAAACACCCTTCCAAAGTTGGGTTACGCTCACCCTATTTAATTCACCAAAATAACTATTAAATGATGTATAAAATACAACACACTAAAGTCCTCAATAAAATTATTTCCATACTCTTTAGGAGAACCTCAACAACTATAGACCACCGTTCTATTCCTTGTTATCCCCTTCGAACCCAAATACACTTTTATTACACGAAAGGAATTGTGAAACAAAAGGGTGAGCCTGACTAGCTCGATAAAGAATATTATGACTAAAGATAAATAAATTATCAATAGTCTTCATCGATAATAAATCGAGATTTAGAACATATAGTAGATGATAAAACTTTTCAACCATAGTTGCGCGTGAACGAAGCGATCCATTAGAAGAGTCGAATAGACCATAAAATCTATTATCTTCTCCATGTTAAAAGTCCACCAACAATGTTTTATCCTGTAACATCAATCAACAATTCCTGTCCACAATCACGTGTATAACTTCATAATCGTAATTGTAGTTCTAAATTCCTTTCCTCATCCAAGACAAAGATAATTTTCATCACTTGTCTTTACACAAACATCAAAGATCATGGTTATACCAAATCACGATTCATGTTCATAATCATACTAATAAATTCATCTTTGTACCACGGCCAAAGATATTCATCAACAGCATCTTTACACTACAAAGCAAAGATATTCATCAACAGTCATCTTTGCATTACGAGCCAAAGATATTCATCAATAATTCATCTTTTACACTACAAAGCAAAGATATTCATCAACAGTCATCTTTGCATTACGAGCCAAAGATATTCATCAATAATTCATCTTTGCACTCTGGGCTAAAGATATTCATCAACAAGTCATCTTTTTGCTACTGAGCGAAGATATTCATATATCAAAGAAATATATAATCATTTGAAGTTATATAACAATAATTATAACCATGTTGATCAATTCACCTTTGCACTTAAGCTAAAAATATTCAATTGTAAATTCAATGGTCATGATCATACCAATCCAACAATTCAACTTTTTACTCTTCTTGGCGAAAGAGAACCTATAGTCACGATCATACCAATAATCTACCCATCTTTACACTCAAGTCAAAGAAATATCATCATTAGGGTTATAAGAATGTTATATAAAAATAATATAATCAAAACATGGTTTTAATTTCAAGAGTAAGATTCATAAATCAACGATAATTTGGTGGAGAAGAAACCAATTTATCGTGAATAATACTCCGTATTAAATACGTAGTCCGGTATCGTGCATAAGTAACCTCGACACGAAAAGATAAAGTTTAATAATAAAATCCATATCAATATTTATAACACCTTAATCCAAATGTTATAAAATCACTTAATAATATCAAAATCTTAATATTCTTAATATTACAACAATATTTAATAATTTCTAAAACTTATAAACAATTTAATTAAATTGTTTACACTTTACTAATTAATACATTTAATCATCATAAAATGCCAAACTCATAAGATTTCATCACCAATAACCAAAACCCTTATCAAAAATCTGCATATACCTCATATATGATTCTCAAGTCATAAAATCATATTTTCCAATTTTCTTACTTCACATAACATATTTAATTCATTTACTCATAACTAGAACATTTTCATGAAAAATACCAAATCAGTTCCAAAAATATTTCTTTTCTGGGATTTAGCATAACATAGTCCCATATTGAACATATATTTTTCTCTAAATTTTAAAAATTCATTTACTATTTTTCATATGGCCAAAACCATCGAATATTTAAACATTTATCATAAATTATAATTTTATCCAAAAATTCTAAAATTTACACGGTATACTGATATTATATAGATGTACTCCCAATAAAAATTTCATCAATTTTGGAATTAATCACAAGGAGTTATAAATAGTTACTTTTAAAATAGTCTTTTCTCATAAAATCCATAACTCCTAATCTATACATCCAAAAATCGCCATTTTCGGACACACTCTACAAAACTCATCAAAACATCATTTTAAATTTTTCCAGAATTTTTGAAGGTTCAGAAAATTTCGAAACTAAAAACATAATAACCCTTAAAATCCCTTACTATCCCTTACCTCAAAAATGAAAGAAGATTGATTGGAATAACTTATTGAATCGAACTTGCATAGTATAGCAATACTCAAAGTATACTCAAAATACTCACAAGAATACGCTCAATAATATAGAGAGAAAAAACTTGGGTTTAAATTGTGATTTTCAATTCTAACCTAAAGCACCCTATTTATAGGAAAATACTTAGAACACCAAAGCGAAAAATTTAATAAATTATTAATATAATAAATTTGAATTCCTCGCCCACTTTTTTTGTTCAAACTTCAGCAACACAAGTATCTCACCTTACAAAACTTACAAAAAGCGTTTTTCATAATTAATTAATTTAAAACTCCAAAAAATAATAATTAATTAATCCGAACTTCAATAATTCATAATAAATAGGCCTTTTGTCGAAAATTCGAATCTCGCGAGTTTTTTATAGGAAATTCAATTCTATACAACTTTGCGGAAGAAAGTTTTTCCGAATTCCAAACAGAAATTGGCCGAAATCCACAAGCTATTGATTTTACTGTGCTATAATCAAATTTCGATCAATAAATGGGGTCCACCGAAGCATGTTTAATATGTTTTAAACATTTATTGCAACAAAAATACTTTTCCTCCTCGTATACTCATATATCCCACATTCGTTGTAAAAATATCACCATTATTATATTATTAAAATATAATAATATATTTAAATGAATTATTTTATCGGAAAAGATAAAATTTCAATTTTCAACAATTGTCACATTAAAAATTTTCTCCATCTATGTCCATATAAAATAGATATTTTCCTCATCATAAAATCAATAATTAATTATTCACAAATAATATTATTACATAATCACAATATTGATGACCCAGTCATTCCAGGGAAGAGGGGCTTTCGAATAAGAATTTCTCCTTCTTGGCGCATGAATTAGGTGACCAAACCTCTCCTTGATGTAACTTTCTAGGCATTGCCAATAATGTTATCCAATAATATTATTCGGATAATATGAATTATTGCTCTAGATAATTGAAAATCTTGTCTTGACAATTATTGAAACAACAATAATATAAAATATCAACGTAGCAATTATTGAATCAATAAAATAAAATATTGAGCAAGAATTCTTTGTAACAATTATTGAGTAATGTCTTCTTACGAAAAAAAATTATCATGCGCTTCATGAATAGTACTTTCGTGAATAGTAACTTCGTGAATAGTAACTCATGAATAAGAACTTCGTGAATAAGAACTCATGAATAAGTAACTCGTGAATAAGAACTCGTGAATAGTAACTCATGAATAGTAACTCATGAATAAGAATTAAAAAAAATTGAATACTTTTATTTCATAAAATTTGGGGTCTTACAATCTCCCTCCTTATGAAATTTCGTCCCCCTAAATTTACGTACACATTTCAAAGAGTTGAGAATACCTTGTTTTCATTTCGATTCTATCTCCCCTGTCATCATGATTTCTCCATTGCTCATCTCCTGTATTTCAGATATCATTCTAGAATACAGCTTCAAAAACAAGGGTTAATTTAACAAATTAACATATCACATAATATCCCGATATTATGACTGACCAACAAATAAGCTTAGGTAGGACACACTAGCGAAGGATTTACTCATCTCTCCCCTCCTAGTTCTAATCCCGATCTCCGCCAGAGATCATATCCCTAAGCTCTGATACCCACTGTGACTCTGGACACCAACTTGTGTCAGCACCTCACATTGATACCTATCAATTTGCCACCGCAGAACGGCGTCCCCTACGAAGAGTCTGGCTTCGGTGCATCCCCCATCAACAGAAGTCACCAATGAGAGGCTCGAGCTCTTTTTACTTATAGCTCTGATACCAAATGTAACGACCCCAAAATAGGTCCATTCCATCCAACCCATTCTGAGTCGCCAAATATATGGTACGAAAAACAACTACAACTTTATTACAACAATTATCGTGCAAAATACAACAACACATATCTGTGAGTTTGGATAAAAATATATACCAACCTGTATGCACGTCACAATGACACCTTACATAAAGGTATAGTCAAAAAGCGCTTTAGAAATTAGAATCTTTGGGAAGTGCTCAAGAAAACCTTCAAGATGGGGGAGGCCGTGTGTGACGCCCCCAAAATAGGTATACATCACCTATTCCGAGTTGTCAATACACGGTGCGAAACAACTACAACTTTATTATTACAACAAGAAAAAGCGTGAGTTTAAATACAAATATTATCTTCTGACAATATATCTATACTCAAATAAATCCTCATCACATTTATTGATACATTATTTTACAAAATGGTGAGGACTACTAAACAATCCTTTCTAAAACCTTCATTCCATACCCCAGGCTACGTGACTATCGCTATATTCTCGCCTCCCGAGAAGAAAATGGAACAAAAAGGAAAAGGGTGAGCTCAACTAGCCCAAAGAAAGAATATTATGACTAAGATAATATACAACAAATTACCGTTAGTCTTCAACAGGGAAAAATCTAATAGAATACAATAGACAACAAATTTTAAATCAATGTTCGCAGCGGAAATAATAATTCATTAGAAGAGTTAAGTAGAGAATGCAAACTACTATCTTCTATGTATGAATTTAAAAGTTCATCGTCTATCCTTTATCCCCCGTAACATCAATCAATATACATCCGGAATCAAATATTCATCTTTGCACTACAGCCGAAAGATATTCATCATTAATCATGTTAAATCTAAACACTGCTCATCTTTGCACTTTTCTGACCCAAAGATATTCTTGAAAATCATTCATCTTTTTGCACTACAGGGCCAAAGATGAAAAATATTTTTTAAAGAAACGAATCCAAAGAAACAAAATGACAAGGATTAAGGATTAAGGATTCGTACTTTGTTTTATCCATGTTCAAAAATACCTCAAAAATAATCATAGTGGTGTAAAATTCAAGAATGATCAAAACATGGATACAATCAAAGCTAGTATCCGAATAGATATTTTGGACAAAAGAAGAAATTTTATTTTTAATTGAATAGTGCCAGATATCGTGAATAGTCTTGATCGTGAATAAGTAACTCAAACACCAAAAGATAGAAATTCCACAAAAAAAATATCTTCACGCTTCATGAATAGTACTAAATGAATAGTAACTCGTGAATAGTAACTCATGAATAGTAACCCCGATATGAAAAAGTTCCAAATTTGATAAAAACTTCAGATCAATATTTCAACATAATGATATTGAAGAAATAATATCATTACTGAAAAAAATAATATCCCTTACCTCGAAAGATTAAGTACTTAATTTGGAATACCGGTATAAGTCTTTGAAGGAACTTACGACCGCCTCTAACAATACTCAAAGTATACTCAAAATACTCACAAGAATACGATTGATAATATAGAGAGAAAATTTGAGTTTACGGTGTGATTTTCAATTCTAACCCAAGCACCCTATTTATAGGAAAATCTTTAGAACACTAAAGGTAAAATTTAATAAAATATTAATATATATTATAAATTTCCTTAGCCCATCTTTGAAGATCTGATTTCAGCAATTAATATCACATGTTAGCCCACTTAAATGCAAAAAACGTTTTCTTTAAAATAATAATTAAAACTTCCAAAAACAATTATTTGAACTTGAACTTCAATAATTCACAATAAATAGCCCTTTTATCAGAAAATTCGAATCTCGCGAGTTTTTATAGGAAATTCAATTATCTACAACTTTACAGAAGAAAGTTTTTGCGAATTCCAAACAGAAATTGACTGAAATCCACAAACGGGCAATTTTACAGGCTATAATCAAATTTTAGTCAATAAATGGGGTCCACCGACATGTTTAACATGTTTTAAATATTTATTGCAACAAAAATACTCTTCTTCCTCGTATACTCATATATCCCACATTACGTTGTAAAAATATCACCATTATTATATTATTAAAATATAATAATATATTTAAATAATTATTTTATCGGAAAAAGATAAAATTTCAATTTTCAACAATTGTCACATTAAAATTTTCTCCATCTATATCCACATAAAATTAATATTTTCCTCATCATATGAATCAATAATTAATTATTCACAAATAATATTACATAATCACAATATTAATGAACGAGTGCGGTTCGAGGAAGAGGGGCTTTCGAATAAGAATTTCTCCTTCTTGGCATGAATTAGGTGACCAAACCTCTCCTTAGATGAACTTTCTAGACATTGCCAATAATGTTATCTAATAATATTATTCGGATAATATGAATTATTGCTTCGATAATGAAAAATATTGTGTAATGACAATTATTGAAACAACAAAGAATATAAAATATCAACGCACAATTATTAACTCAATAAAATCTTGAGCAGTAATTACGTAACCATTATTGAGTAGTGCCTTCTTCGTAAGAATCAATAATTGGTGCAATACAGGTATCTTCTTGTGTTTTACCCAAGGTATTTTAACAATTATTAATTGGTAACAACTACTGTTATTATTTTTAACAACTTATATTTATCGTTTTCTTCATCCAATCGCTTTTTTAGTTATGGGCCCCACATGGTCATACTAGCAATCGATACGAATATTCCTCGACAGCATTTAATATTCCACGACCAACGAATATTCCCGACAACAATGAATATTTTATAACCACTTGCTTATTTTGAAATATTTGCGTATTTTACCCCTAACTATCCACATTAATCACATCAACCCTTACTATTTCAAAATAATAAATAGAGAAAATTAAATTTCATTAATAATAAGTTGGGGTCTTACACCATGCTTTTAGGTTATGGTAGATATCATATGGCCACAGAATTATCCTTGGTTGACCCAATAGACCCCAAAGAAAAATGAGAAGATTACTATCATATTCTTCCCAATGGTGAGTCTTCTCTTGACATATCATTATCTCCATTGTCTCTAATTGGGTATTATACTCCAAACAAACACCAAGATTATATAGGTAGTGCTTGTAAATATACTCAGCAAGTGGATGAGCACAACCATGTCTTATGATAACACGAGTTTGTATGTCATTAGACATCTTGTATGATAGTGACAAAACACCCTTCCAAAGTTGGGTTAGCCTCACCCTATTTAATTCACCAAAAATAACTATTAAATGATGTATAAAATACAACACACTAAAGTCCTCAATAAAATTATTTCCATACTCTTTAGGGAGAACCTCAACAATTATAGACCATAGTTCTATTCCTTGTTATCCCCACTTTCGACCCAAATTTACACTTTTATTACACGAAAGGAATTGTGAAACAAAAGGGTGAGCACAACTAGCTTCGATAAAGAATATTATGACTAAAGATAAATAAATTATCAATAGTCTTCATCGATGTAAATCGAGATTTAGAACATATGGTAGATGATAAAACTTTTCAACCATAGTTGCGGTAGAACGAGCGATCCATTAGAAGAGTCGAATAGACCATAAAATCTATTATCTTCTCCATGTTAAAGTCCACCAACAATGTTTTATCCTGTAACATCAATCAACAATTCACATCCACAATCACGTGTATAACTTCATAATCGTAATTGTAGTTCTAAATTCCTTTCCTCATCCAAGACAAAGATAATTTTCAACACTTGTCTTTACCTCGAAACATCAAAGATCATGGTTATACCAAATCACGATTCATGTTCATAATCATACTAATAAATTCATCTTTTGCACCACGGCCAAAGATATTCATCAACAGATTCATCTTTACACTACGGGCTAAAGATATTCATCAATGGTCATCTTTGCATTACGAGCCAAAGATATTCATCAATAATTCATATGACGCCCCCAAAATTAGGTATACGTCACCCATCTTGGGTCGCCACTTACATGGTACATAAATTCAAATACAACTTACTAATATAAGCGCCGTATGTACAATACGACATAAAGCGTGAGTTTGAATACAAATATCATCTCTACTAGATATTATACAAACTCAAAAGGAGTCCTCATTACAACTATTATCACACTATTTCACGAAATAGTGAGGACTACTAATGCTATCCTCTCGGACCATTACTCCGTTTCCCAGCTTCGTCCCAAATATGTTCTCATTTCACGAAGAAACGGTGAAAGAAAGGTGAGCTCAACTAGCCCGATGAAGAAATATTATGACTAAGATAATGCGAATAAATTATCATTAGCCTTCAAAAAATGTTAAACGATAAAATACAATAGACAACCGGTTTTAAGCTGCGGTGAATATGTAATCCATTAAAAGAGTCAAGTAGAGAATAAAGTCTACTATCTTTTATAATTTAAAAGGTTTTCATCAATTTTATCATTTGAGACTCGACTTAATAACAAAACCACCACATCTAATCATCCTCATACCCGCGGTCAAGGATTTTCATCAAATTATCAATGGTCTACTATACCAATCAATCACCTGGTCATAATCATACCAAAAACTATCCATCATTGCATTACAGCCACCGAGGACTTTTGTCACATCATTTATAACAATCGTGATTATCTTACCGATGATCCACAGTCATAATCATACTAAGTTCATTTATGAGCGTAAGCCAAAGATAACATAATATAACATGAGGATGATGACAATGACATAATAATTCAATAAAACAAGTTCAAGAATTATTTTATCCAGGAATTATTATCGTCCAAATTGTCAACATGATACTGTTTTGTAGAGTAAAATTCAAGAACGATCAGAAGAGTATTTCCATGAAAAGATCTTTGGATGAAACGCAAATATCGAGGATACTCTATTAATTTCATGGAGTATAGAAGTCAAAGTTTTAACCAACTGAGAATAATAAGAAATGGAATAACAACAGAAATCACCATGCATGCGGTACTTGGCGATAGACGAGTTATTCAATGAGAATAATAATAACGGAACCGGTCGGTGAAAATCACAATCAGCGGGATGTTCCAATGAATAATAAAAATGCGTAATAATAAATGATGGAACCAGGTCCGTCAGATAAAGATGACGGGATATTCCAATGTAATAATAAAGACGGAATAATAAAAATGGAACCAGGTCCGGCGTATAGCACAGACAGGATATTCCAACAGAATAATAAAGAATAGAAGAATGTCACCAAGTATAGGGGATTCCGCGTATATAGGTTATTCCAACAGAATAAATAAGAATGGAATAACATAAGGATTTCACCAAGTATAGGATATGCCGCATATACAGGTTATGTATATGGTATACAAATTTTACAGGTTATTCCAACAGAATAATAGTGAATGGAATAACAGAAGTTCTCTTCAAGAAGAAAGAATAACACCCTTACGCAATTACAACAAATAATATCCCTTACAAAAAGACACCGGATATCAAAGTAGTGAAGTACTAGAATACTCTTCTTCTTTCTCTCTATAGCCTCTCTATAATTTCTCTCTACAGAGTTTGATGAATTCGTAAGAAAATAATGAAGGAATGAGCTTCTATTTATAAGAAAATAGAATGCATAGTAATTAATCCATGAACGGTCCAGATTGATTTACTTTAATCGGCGGTCCATATTTAAAACAAAATCTTTTAAATAAAATATAATATATTCTATTTATATAAAAATATTTTACTATGCAAACACTATACAACACTATGCAAAACACTATGCAACACTATGCATAATAAAATATAATATATTCTATTTATAGAATAACTTTAATAAAGTATTCATTTTTTATATAAAGATGTTTATGTTTTATTACGTTAATAATCTGAATAAAACAAAACGTCATTATCGCTTATAATAATTCATATTATTAATTGACAATAATGGAATCAAACCGAGTAACTTCTCACATAAGCATCAATAATCAATCTGGTGTAACTACTATGCAACCACACGTATTCATTGTACTTTTACTACCGAGTAGTTCAATGATTATCAACCAAAACTTTCACCGTTATTTCAATAAAATATTTTTGTCGTTTTCTCAATCCGATAATAATTACATTATGGGATCCACCAATGATTGAGTAGTTGTACGAATATTCCTGCTAAACCGAATATTCCCACCAATCGAATATAATATAACCAACTTGCATACTTTTGCAAAATTTATAAATACTACCCACAACTATAATATTATCTTAAATTCACACCATAATATTAAAAATTATTTCGACAAAATTTAAATCATTATTGATAAAATCTGGGGTCTCACAATCTCCCTCCTTATGGAATTTAAGCCCTCCGAAATTAGGATGCGATACACAGTATGATAAGAGGTGAGGATACCTTGAATACCTTTATCGTAAAAAAATATTAAATTCATCTTCTATGATCCCATTTAAAGATATCAATTCATCTTTGCACTCTGAGCCAAAGATATACAATTAGAAAACCAATAATCTTTGAGGCGCAGACTTTATAGTATCACGACCACGAATTATCCATGCACCAACGCCAAGGATATTCGTGTTTTCAATCTGGCCATGATTATACCGAATAATCCTTGGTCATAATCATACCAAGTCTATCAATGCACTACGACCAAAGATGACTTTTACCACATCCATGAATTAATATTTCATTGCTGAGACTCACCTCAATAATTAATTCATATCATCGAATCATCCCTGCACTACAGGCCAAGGATATTCATTAAGTATCACGACCACGAATTATCCATGCGCTACTACCAAAGATAATCGTGTATTCATTAAGATCACGACCACAAATTATCCATGCACTACTGACCAAAGATAATCGTGTATTCATTAGTATCACAACCACAAATTATCCATGCACTACGGCCAAAGATAATTGTGTATTCATTAATATCCGACCATAAATTATCCATGCACTACTGCCGAAAGATAATCATGTATTCATTAGTATCACGACCACGAATTATCCATGCACTACGTGCCAAAGATAATCGTGTATTCATTAATATCACGACCACAAATTATCCATGCACTACGGCCAAAGATAATCGTGTATTCATTAGTATCACGACCACAAATTATCTATGCACTACGGCCAAAGATAATCGTGTATTCATTAGTATCACGACCACGAATTATCCATGCACTACGGCAAAGATAATCGTGTATTCATTAGTATCACGACCACGAATTATCCATGCACTACTGACGAAGATAATCGTGTATTCATTAGTATCACGACCACAAATTATCCATGCACTACTGACCAAAGATAATCGTGTTTTCAATTACGGTTATGATTATCTTTGAACAATCCTTGGTCATAATCATACCAAGTCCATCTATGCACTTTTCAGAATACGAGATGACTTTCAACATAATATAAGCATGAGGATCATGTCAATGATATAAAGAATCAATCAAATGAGATAAAGGATAAATATTAAACATTTATAATATAATTTATCCAGGATTCAAGAATATCCCCATGTTATCAATCACTTAATAATCTTATAATCTAATATCATTAATATTATAACAATTTTTAATCACTTCTTAAATTTATAAACAATTTATCACAATTGTTTACGCTTTTACCATATAATGCATTTAATCATTCAAAATGCCATACTCATAAGATATCATCACCAATTATCAAATCCTCATCAAAAAAAAAAAATATGCATATACTCTATATAAGATCCTCTAGCCATAAAATCCTATTTTCAACTTTGTTACTTCACATAACATATTTAACTCATATGTTCAGTAACTAAACTATTTTTATGAAAAATACCAAATCAGTCCCAAAATATTTCTTTTCTGGGATTTAGCATAATATAGTCCCATAATGAAAATATATTTTTCTTGGAATTTTTAAAATTCATTTACTATTTTTCAAAAATCAATTTCTAATTAATTCCTTAAGAAATTAGCTACCTCAAGTTTAACTCCAAAAAATTTCCAAACCTTGGAAGGACTTTACACATGTTAATGTGAGCTTCCAGTTTAAATTTCATAGTCATCTGAGTTGTAGAACTTTCAGGTTATAGCGTTTTTTTATTTAAAAACCTAAATATTGAAATAGTCATAACTTGCTCATTTTAAGTCAGAATGAGCTCATTTTTGGACAGGAGGTACTTTATACCATATACTTTCATGTCCCAAAAGGCCAGAATTTTTCTCATAATTTAAGTGGCCGAAACAGCCCCTCTAAAATCATGGCAGCAGCTTTTTCGGTTTTTACAGCTTTGCACTCCATTGCTAAAATCAGTCCACACAAAAATCTACAACACCTTTTCCAGTAATTCCACTTGGATTAGTTAGGTAACTCATAGATATAACTCTAGGACTTGACCACATTCAAAAATTAAAAATATAATAGGAGATATGGTCAATTGAATTTCATGTTACGTTTTTCACCAAAATCTGATTTTCAACTCTTTGTGATTTCTAAGAAACTTTCATGTTTTTACATAATAACCAACATAACTCATCATAACACTTACTAATACTTCATATACCCATGATTTTCATTAGTCCAATGCTTTTATTATGACTTTCATCATAATCCTCGTAAACAGATCCTTTTAATTGAAGAAATATTTGAGGGTTTAAGAAATGGGTTTTTGTACTGGGGTCAATACAAAATTCGATTTCACGTTCTATGGTAGGCTAGGAAGTCTTCAAGAATACGCCAAGAAATTTATTAATGATAGAAATATCATTCAATCATCGTGACTCTTATCCAAGACTTGGATAAGATCGTCACATTGATACTGTTCGTGACTTCTATCCCTAACCTAGATAGTACCTCACAATGATACCTATAACCTTGCCATCTTCATTCACGATGTCGCCTACTGAAAAAAGCCGCTTTGTGCATTCCACACAAGGAAGTCAACAATGAAAGGTTCGGGGCTCTTTACTTATGGCTTGATATAACGTTGATTAACTTTAGGGTTTGGTTACTTTGAATTCAGTATAACGAGGTTGGTATAAATATAAAAGCTAACAACCTTACGAAAAGAATAATGAGTAGTTAATCAATCATTTTCGAAAATTACCTCAAAGGCAAGTATTTTCAAAGAGATAATATCGACAGGTAACGTGAAAGTGTTTATTTGAAACAACAAGATTAATAAACAGTGGAGGTAACGAAGGTTCCTACTAACGAAGTTCAACCAATAAGTCAAAGTTTAACTTCTTCGAAATCAAATTTAAACGTTGAACACAACTAGGTGAAATAAAAGAGTGGGTAGAACTAGTATTGAATAAAGTATAGACTTCGCATTAATTTATAATTAACTTACCCGTAATAACTTCGTTCGGGTTTCTCGACAAACACTCTCGCTTAAATTATCGAGTTTGACTTTACTATAGTGTACATTCCACCCTTAAGTGCTTCTTCACATTCCTGATCCATGATTTGAATCATTATTCTCCGATCCATATCGAATTCGGGTTGACCGCTATGCATTGTGGTAATTAGAATTCGATGTTAAATTCTCCAATTCTTTGTCCAAAAAGCAAAGTCCATTTCATCTATTTTGGCTTTATTGGATCTGACGTCTTTTCTACACTATCAACGCGTTAGCGAACTTTTACCCATGCATCGCCTATTCTACTTCGTTCAGTTGTTTCTTCTTTCAGCTGATCCTTGATTTTTAAATTCTTAGATTCCAACTTTAATATCTTACACCCTGCCAAAGCGTGATTTTGTTCGAGCATCACATATCGGGTAACCCAATTTTGAATTGTTGTATCCCTTTGTTCCACGACCAGTTTGCCATTCTTCAACTCGTTCTTCACAGCTCACGAACACGATTTTGTAATTCTAAGTTTTGATCATAAATTTCTTCTAACCAATTCTCCTCGGTTCCTCTTCTTCCTCTTCTTCCTCACTTTCAAATGCTACTCTCAGCTATTAGCTCGGGTGCAACAATTAGTTCTTCATTCACTACGTGGATATCTCTAATTTGTTCCTCGTCTATTAATCGCATTAACTCGATTAGTGATTAAAGGTGTCACAACGGTCACATTCACTCCATTGTGAATATTTTCACCGCCATTTCCAAACACCGCCACAACACAAGGGTTAATTAATATATCAAATATTATCCCTATACTCGACAGACCAATTAAATACCAAATAAACTTAGGTAGGTCATACTAGCGAAAGGAATTTCCGTCTCTCCTCCTAGTTCTTATCTCACATCTTAGCAAGGGATCATATCCTAAGCTCGATACCAACCGTGATGCCCCAAAATTAGGTATCGTCACCCATCTTGGGTCGCCACTTACATGGTACATAAATTATAATACAACTTACTAATATAACGTAGGTATACAATACGACATAAACTGTGAGTTTGAATACAAATCTCTGTCTACTAGATATTATACAAACTCAAAAGGAGTCCTCATTACAACTATTATCACACTATTTCACGAATAGTGAGGACTACTAATGCTATCCTCTGGACCATTACTCCGCTTCCAGACTAATCCCAAATATGTTCTCATTTCAAGAGAAACGGTGAAAGAAAGGGTGAGCTCAACTAGCCCAAGAAGAAATATTATGACTAAGATAATGCGAATAAATTATCATTAGCCTTCAACAAGTGTTAAATTGATAAAATACAATAGACAACCGGTTTAATCTGCGGTGAATATGTAATCCATTAAAAGTGTCAAGTAGAGAATAAAGTCTACTATCTTTTATAATTTAAAAGGTTTTCATCAATTTTATCATCGAGACTCAAACTTAATAACAAAACCACCACATCTAATCATCATCCACGTACCACGGTCAAGGATTTTCATCAAATTATCAATGGTCATGACTATACCAGAATCACCCCCGGTCATAATCATACCAAAAACTATCCATCAACGCATTACGAGCCACCGAGGACTTTTGTCACATCATTTATAACAAGTCATGATTATCTTAGAATGATCCTCGGTCATAATCATACTAAGTTCATTTATGCACGTAAGCCAAAGATAACATAATATAACATGAGGATGATGACAATGACATAATAATTCAATAAAACAAGTTCAAGAATTATTTTGTCCGAGAATTATTATCGTCCAAATTATCAACATGATATCTGTTTTGTAGAGTAAAATTCAAGAACGATCGTAAGAGTATTTCCATGAAAAGATCTTTGGATGAAACGCAAATATCAAGGATACTCTATTAATTTCATGGAGTATAGAAGTCAAAGTTTTAACCAACCGAGAATAATAAGAAATGGAATAACAATGAAATCACCATGCATGCGGTGCTTTCCATGATAGACGAGTTATTCAACGTAATAATAATAATCGGAACCAGGTCGGTGAAAATCACACCAAGCGGATGTTCAATGAATAATAATAAATGCGGAATAATAAATGATGGAACCAGGTCCGCAGATAAGATGAGATGAGATATTCAAATGTAATAATAAAGACCGGAATAATAAAAATAGAACCCGTGTCCCACAGATAAGCAGATGGGATATTCAACAATGAATAATAAAGAATAGAAGAATGTCACCAAGTATAGGGGATTCAGCGTATACTGAGTTATTCCAATGAAATAAATAAGAATGGAATAACATAAAGATTTCACCAAGTATAGGATATGCCGCATATATAGGTTATGTATAGGGTATACAAATTTTCAAAGTTATTCCAATGAATAATAGTGAATGGAATAATGTAAGTTCTCTTCAAGAAGAAAGAATAACACCCTTACGGGTACAACAAATAATATCCCTACCGTAAAAGACACCGGATATCAAAGTAGTGAAGTACTTTAGAATACTCTTCTTCTTTCTCTCTATAACTTCTCTCTATAATTTCTCTCTGTAGAGTTTCAATGAATTAAAAGAAAATAATGAAGGAATGAGCTTCATTTATAAGAAAATAGAATGCATAGTAATTAATCCATGAAACGGTCCAGTTGATTTACTTTTAATCGACTGATCCATATTTAAAACAAAATCTTTTAAATAAAATATAATATATTCTATTTATATAAAAATATTTTACTATGCAAACACTACGCAACACTATGCAAAACAACATATGCAACACTATGCATAATAAAATATAATATATTCTATTTATAGAATAACTTTAATAAAGTATTCTGCTTTATATAAAAGATGTTTATGTTTTATTACGTTAATAATACTGAATAAAACAAAACGCGTCATTATCGCTTATAATAATTCATATTATTAATTGACAATAATGGAATCAAACCGGTGACTTCTCACATAAGCATCAATAATCAATACCGTGTCTTTCTATGCAACCACATCGTACATCGCATTACTTTTACTACTTGAGTAGTTCAACAATGATCAACCAGAAAACTTTCATAGTTATTTCAATAAAATATTTTGTCATTTTCTCAATCCGATAATAATTACATTGTGGGTCCACCAATGATTGAGCCGTTGTACGAATATTCCCCTTAAAACCGAATATTCCCACCAATCGAATATAATATAACCACTTGCATACTTTGCAAAATTTATAAATACTACTCACAACTATAATATTATCTTAAATTCACACCATAATATTAAAAATTATTTCGACAAAATTTAAATCATTATTGATAAAATCTGGGTCTCACAATTCATCTTTGCACTACAAAAGCAAAGATATTCATCAACAGTCATCTTTGCATTACGAGCCAAAGATATTCATCAATAATTCATCTTTTTACTACAAAGCAAAGATATTCATCAACAAGTCATCTTGCAGACTACTGAGCCAAAGATATTCATATATCAAAGAAATATATAATCATTTCGTGGTTATATAACAATAATTATAACCATGTTGATCAATTCACCTTTGCACTTAAGCTAAAAAATATTCAATTGTAAATTCAATGGTCATGATCATACCAAATTTAACAATTCAACTTTTGCACTCATCGCCAAAGAGAACCTATGGTCACGATCATACCAATAATCTACCCATCTTTACACTCAAGTCAAAGAGAAATATCATCATTAGGGTTATAAGAATGTTATATAAAATAATATAATCAAAACATGATTTTAATTTTAAGAGTAAGATTCATAAATCAACGATAATTTGGTCGTGGAGAAGAAACCAATTTATCGTGAATAAGTACTTCGTGATTCGTATACGTAGTCCCGTGATCGTCATAAGTAACCTCGACACGAAAAGATAAAGTTTCATAATAAAATTCATATCAATATTTATAACACCTTAATCCAAATGTTATAAAATCACTTAATAATATCAAAATCTTAATATTCTTAATATTACAACAATATTTAATAATTTCTAAAACTTATAAATAATTTAATTAAATTGTTTACACTTTACTAATTAATGCATTTATTCATCATAAAATGCCAAACTCATAAGATTTCATCACCAATAACCAAAACCCTCATCAAAAATCTGCATATATCTCATATATGATTCTCAAGCCATAAAATCATATTTTCCAATTTTCTTACTTCACATAACATATTTAATTCATTTACTCATAACTAGAACATTTTCATGAAAAATACCAAATCAGTTCCAAAAATATTTCTTTTCTGGGATTTAGCATAACATAGTCTCATATTGAACATATATTTTTCTTTAAATTTTAAAAATTCATTTACTATTTTTCATATGGCCAAAACCACCTAAATATTTAAACATTTATCATAAATTATAATTTTATCCAAAAATTCTAAAATTTACACTAGTATACTTGATATTATATAGATGTACTCCCAATAAAATTTCATCAATTTTGGAATTAATCACAAGGACTTATAAATAGTTACTTTTAAAATAGTCTTTTCTCATAAAATCCATAACTCCTAATCTATACATCCAAAAATCGCCATTTTCTACACACACTCTACAAAACTCATCAAAACATCATTTTAAATTTTTCCAGAATTTTGAAGGTTCAGAAAATTTCAAAACTAAAAACATAATAACCCTTAAAATCCCTTTACTATCCTTTTACCTCAAAAAGAAGGTGATTTCCATTTGAATAACGAATGAATCGAACTTGCACCGTATAGCAATACTCAAAGTATACTCAAAATACTCACAAGAATACGCTCGATAATATAGAGAGAAAAACATCTATGGTTTACGGTGTGATTTTCAATTCTAACCTAAGCACCCTATTTATAGGAAAATACTTAGAACACCAAAGCGTAAAAATTTAATAAATTATTAATATAATAAATTTGAATTCCTACGCCCACTTTTTTTTGTTCAAACTTTAGCAACACAAGTATCTCACCTTACAAAACTTACAAAAACGTTTTCATAATTAATTAATTTAAAACTCCAAAAAATAATAATTAATTAATCCTAACTTCAATAATTCATAATAAATAGGCCTTTTGTCGGAAAATTCGAATCTTGCAAGTTTTTATAGGAAATTCAATTCTCTACAACTTTGCGTAAGAAAGTTTTTCCAATTCCAAATGTAAATTGACCAAATCCACAAACAGAAGGCGATTTTACTGTGTATAATCAAATTTCAAATCAATAAATGGGGTCCACCGACATGTTTAACATGTTTTAAACATTTATTGCAACAAAAATACTCTTCCTCCTCAGATACTCATATATCCCACATTCGTTGTAAAAATATCACCATTATTATATTATTAAAATATAATAATATATTTAAATGAATTATTTTATCGAGAAAAGATAAAATTTTAATTTTCAACAATTGTCACATTAAAATTTTTCTCCATCTATGTCCATATAAAATAGATATTTTCTCATCATAAAAATCAATAATTAATTATTCACAAATAATATTACATAATCACAATATTAACAACTGAATCATTCCTCAGGAAGAGGGGCTTTCCAATAAGAATTTCTCCTTCTTGGCGTAATGATTAGGTGACCAAACCTCTCCTTAGACAGAACTTTCTAGGCATTGCCAATAATGTTATCCAATAATATTATTCAGATAATATGAATTATTGCTCCGATAATGGAAAATACTGTGCCGTGACAATTATTGAAACAACAATAATATAAAATATCAACGTAGCAATTATTGAATCAATAAAATAAAATATTGAACAGTAATTACTGTAACAATTATTGAGTAATGCCTTCTTACGAAAAAAAATTATCATGCTTCATGAATAGTACTCGTGAATAGTAACTCGTGAATAGTAACTCATGAATAGTAACTCGTGAATAGTAACTCATGAATAGTAACTCATGAATAGTAACTCGTGAATAGTAACTCATGAATAGTAACTCATGAATAGTAATTAAAAAAAATTGAATACTTTTATTTCATAAAATTCGGATCTTACTGATGACTATACTTTAATCACCCCGTCATAATCATACCAAAAACTATCCATCACCTTGCATTCAAAAGCCATTTGAGGACTTTTGTCACATCATTTATAACAAGCCATGATTATACCGAATGAACCCTCGTCATAATCATACTAAGTTCATCTATGCACGTAAGCCAAAGATAACTTTCAACATAATATAAACATGAGGATGATGACAATGATATAAGAATTCAATAAAACAAGTTCAAGAATTAATTTATCTAGGAATTATTAACGTCCAAATTGTCAACAAGATCTTTGTTTTGTGTAGAGTAAAATTCAAGAATGATCGGGAAGAATATTTCCATGAAAAGATATTTGGATGAAACGCAAATATCAAGGATATTCTACTAATTTCATGGAGTATAGAAGTCAAAGTTTTAACCAACCGGGTATAATAAAGAATGGAATAACAAAAGAAATCACCACGCACGCGATTGCATGATGACAAAGTTATTCCAACAGAGAATAATAATAACGGAACCAAAGTCGGTGAAATTCACAATCAAGCGGGATGATCTAACGAATAATAAATGTCTTGAATAATAAACAATGGAACCAGTCCCTGTAAAAACACACACGACGGGATATTCCAATGTAATAATAAATGCGGAATAATAAACAATGGAACCGTGTCCTGTAAAACACATGACGCATGTGATATTCCAAATGTAATAATAAAGAATGGAATAACGTAAGAAGATCACCAAGTATAGGGGATTCTCATTATACGAGTTATTCAAATGTAATAAATAAGAATGGAATAATATAAGGATTTCACCAAGTATAGGGTATCTGGCGTGATCACAGTTATGTATAGGGTATACCACTTTTACAAAGTTATTCAATGTAATAATAATGAATGGAATAATGAAGTTCTCTTTTGAATACAAAAGAATAATATCCCTTACCATAAAAGACCTTTGGATATCAAAGTAGTGAAAGTACCGAATACTCTTCTTCTTTCTCTCTATAGATTTTCTCTCTATAAACTTCTCTCTATAATTTCTCTCTAGAGTTTCAAAGTGAATTAAAAAGAAAATAATGAAGGAATGAGCTTCTATTTATAGGAAAATAGAATGCATAGTAATTAATGGAACCAGTCCCACAGATAAAGATGCATGACGATATATTCAAATGAATAATAAAGAATGAAGAATGTCACCAAGTATAGGGGATTCAGCGTATCTGAGTTATTCCAATGTAATAAATAAGAATGGAATAACATAAGGATTTCACCAAGTATAGGATATGCCGCATATATGAAGTTATGTATAGGGTATACAAATTTTACAAAGTTATTCCAATGTAATAATAGTGAATGGAATAATGTAAGTTCTCTTCAAGAAGAAAGAATAACACCCCTTACGGTACAACAAATAATATCCCTTACCGTAAAAGACACCGGATATCAAAGTAGTGAAGTACTAGAATACTCTTCTTCTTTCTCTCTATAAACTTCTCTCTATAATTTCTCTCTGTAGTTTCAATGAATTAAAAGAAAATAATGAAGGAATGAGCTTCTATTTATAAGAAAATAGAATGCATAAGAATTAATCCATGAACTATCCAGTTTGATTTACTTTAATCGACGGCGGTCCATATTTAAAACAAAATCTTTTAAATAAAAATATAATATATTCTATTTATATAAAAATATTTTACTATGCAAATACTATGCAACACTATGCAAAACACTATGCAACACTATGCATAATAAAATATAATATATTCTATTTATAGAATAACTTTAATAAAGTATTCTGTTTTATATAAAAAGATGTTTATGTTTTATTACGTTAATAATACGAATAAAACAAAACGTCATTATCGCTATAATAATTCATATTATTAATTGACAATAATGGAATCAAACTAAGTGACTTCTCACATAAGCATCAATAATCAATACCGTGTGCTACTATGCAACCACACGTATTACTGTACTTTTACTACCGAGTAGTTCAACAGTATCAACGGTAAAACTTCCGCCATTATTTTAATAAAATATTTTTGTCTTTTTCTCAATCCGACAATAATTCTGTTGTGGGGTCCACCAATGATTGAGCCGTTGTACGAATATTCCCTGCTAAACCTAATATTCCCCACCAATCGAATATAATATAACCACTTGCATACTTTGCAAAATTTATAAATACTACCCACAACTATAATATTATCTCAAATTCACACCATAATATTAAAAATTAATTCGACAAAATTTAAATCTTTATTGATAAAATCTGGGGTCTCACATAATCCGCACAGACAGGATATTCTAACAGAATAATAAAGAATGGAATAACAACAGAATTCACCAGGCATGTAATAGATCAAGATGCATGTGTTATTCTAACGAATAATAAAGAATGGAATAATGTAAGAATTTCACCATGTATGCGGTACTTCGCATAGAAAGGTTCTTCCAACATAATAATAAAGAATGGAATAACAACTCTTACGAGTATTGAAAGAAAATAACTCTCTTCATGAATACGAAAGAATAATACCCCTTACCTTAGAAGAAGACTGGATACTGGAATAGTGAGGTAGCAAACTTCTCTTCTTCTTTCTCCCTATAATTTTTCTCTATAATAATTGCTCTATAGCTTTAATGAATTGGTGAGAAATGAAGGAAGAATGAGCTTCTATTTATAGGAAAATATAGTTTCGATAATTGTACGTTTTGGTGCTCAAAATATTACAGTATAATACCTTCCTCTTTTTTTTTTTAATTTAGTCCTGCAAGTATTATCAAACTTGCACCACCTCCCCTAATAGTAAATAATGTGAATTAATAGTTCATTCATGTGACTTAATAGTATAATCATGTGAAAAAACTAATTACAGTATAGTACATTTATCTATACCTCCATTTTTAATTTAGTCATGCAAGTATTATCAATCTTGCACCACCTCCCCTAATAGTACATGAATGTGAATTAATAGTACACACATGTGAACACATAGTTATAAGCATGTGAATTAATTGCAATTAATTGCTTATTTATCCGATTAATTACCCGATTGATCAATATAACCTCCAGACATCCATTATTATTGAAATAGATGTCAATTTCTACTAACACTAATAATCCCCACACAATGGAAATATCAATTTCATCTTTAATCAACACGAACTTATTCATCATTAATATTATAACTCACAATATTTAACAACCAGATCGTTCCTAGGAAAGAGGGGGCTTTCCGATAAGAATTTCTCCTTATTGGCGCGTAATTAGGTGACCAAATCTCTCCTTGACAGAAATTCTAGACATTGTCAATATTGCTAATAATAATATTGTGACGCCCCCAAAATTAGGTATACATCACCCATCTTGGGTCGCCACTTACATGGTGCAATGTAATTTAAATACAACTTATTAACATAACTGCTGTAATATACAATCGACATAAATGTGAGTTTAAATACAAATATCGCTCTACTAGATATTATACAAACTCAAACAAAAAGTCCTCATTACAATTATTATCACACTATTTCACGTAATAGTGAGGACTACTAATACTATCTTCGGACCATCACTGCTTCCCAGACTCGTCCCAAATATATTCTCATTTCAAGAGAAAACGGTGAAAGAAAGGGTGAGCTCAACTAGCCCAAGAAAAAATATTATGACTAAGATAATGCAAAATAAATTATCAATAGTCTTCAACAATGTTAAACCGATAAAATACAATAGACAACCAGGTTTAATCTGCGGTGAATATCTGAATCCATTAAAAGAGTCAAGTAGAAAATAAAATCTACTATCTTTTATGATTTTAAAAGGTTTTTCATCATTGTTATAGGCCGAGACTCGCCTTTAATAAATAATCCACATCATCGAATCACCCCCGCACTACTACGGCCAAGATATTCTTTAGTATCACGATCACAATTATTCCCGCACTACGGGCCAAGAATAGTTGTGTATTCATTAATGGTCATGATCATGCCAACAATCGTCCATCAATGCACTACTACTAATTGAGGATTTTTTACCACATCATTTGTAACATTACGGTCATGATTACATCAATAATCCTCGGTCATAATCATACCAAGTCCATCCATGCTCTACAAGCCACGTATTTGACTTTAAAAAATATAAAATGAGAATGATGACAATGATATAAGAATTCAATAAAACAAGTTCAAGAATTATTTTATCCAGAATTTTTAACGTCCAAATCACAACACGATCTCGCTTTGTAGAGTAAAATTCAAGAATGATCGTAAGAATATTTCCATGAAAAGATATCTTTGGATGAAGCGTAAATATCAAGGATATTCTACTAATTTCATGGAGTATAGAAGTCAAAGTTTTAACTAACCGGGTATAATAAAGAATGGAATAACAAAAGAAATCACCATGCATGCGCATTGCAGATGTATGTTATTCCAACAGAATAATAATAACGGAACCAGTCGAGTGAAATTCACACAAGCGAGGATGTTCAACAGAATAATAAAGATGGAACCGGATCCGGTGTAAAACACACGAATAGGATATTCCAATGAATGATAAAGATTTTAACCAGTCCTGTAAAACACACAGATGTGATGTTCCAAATGTATAATAATAAAGACGGAACCGAGTCCATGTAAAACACATGCATGTGATGTTCCAAATGTATAATAGAAGAATGTCACCAAGTATAGGTAAACCATGTTATACTGAGTTATTCCAATGAATAATAAGCAATGGAATAACATAAGGATTTCACTAAGTATAGGTATACTGGCGTATACAAAGTTATGTATAGGGTATGCCACTTTTACAAAAGTTATTCCAATGTAATAATAGTGAATGGAATAATGTAGTTCTCTTCAAGAAGAAAGAATAACACCCTTTACCGTAAAAGAACCTGAATATAGAAGTAGTGAAGTAGCGTATACTCTTCTTCTTTCTATAACTTTCTCTATAGCTTCTCTCTATAATTTCTCTCTAGAGTTTCAATGAATTAGTAAGAAAATAATGAAGAATGAGCTTCTATTTATAGGAAAATGGAATGCATAAGAACTAATCCATGAACAGTCTAGATTGATTTACTTTAATCGACGGGTCATATTTAAAGCAAAATCTTTTAAATAAAATATAATATATTCTATTTATATAAAAACATTTTACTATGCAAATACTATGCAAAATACTATGCAAAACACTATGCAATACTATGCATAATAAAATATAATATATTTTATTTATAAAATAACTTTAATAAAGTATTCATTTTATATAAAAGATGTTTCGCTTTTATTACGTTAATAATACTGAATAAAATAAAAGCGTCATTATCGCTTATAATAATTCATATTATTAATCGACAATAATGGAATCAAACCGAGTGACTTCTCACATAAGCATCAATAATCAATACCGCAGTGTCTTCTACGCAACCACACGTCATCGTATTTTTACTACCGAGTAGTTCAACAAGATCAATGAGAAAACTTCCGCCGTTATTTCAATAAAATATTTTTGTCTTTTCTCAATCCGATAATTACATTTGCTAGGTCCACCAATGATTGAGTAGTTGCATTTAATATTCCCTCGCTAAACCGAATATTCCCAACCAATCGAATATAATATAACCACTTGTATACTTTGCAAAATTTATAAATATTACCCACAACTATAACATTATATCAAATTATTCCATAATATTCAAAAATAATATTTATTGAAAATTCATCTTTATTTATAAAAACTGGGTCTTACAAATATGAATAACTTTGTCGTCTCAATTATTGATTTAATAGTATAACATATTATGCAGATGATATCGTGACAATAATTGAATCAATAATATAAGAGATATGATGCATCAATTCATCAGAGCAATAATTGAGTATAACCGGTGACTTCTCACGTAAACATCAATAATCAATACCGCGTGCTACTATGCAACCACGCAGACATTCTTTATTTTTTTACTAGGGTAGTTCAACGGTTTAACTAGAAAAACTTTCGTAGTTATTTTTATAAAAAGATAATTTTGGTGTTTTCTAACTATGACAATACTTCCGTTGCGGGGTCCACCAATAATTGTGTCGTCGTACGAATATTCCCCGACCAATCGAATATTATATAACCACTTGCTTTATTTGCAAAATTTGTAAATATTACCCATAACTATAACATTATATCATATCCACACTATAATATTGAAAAATATATTTCGAGAAAATTTAATCTTTATTTATAAAAGTTGGGGTCTTACAAATACTGTCATCCAAAAAGTAAAAGACAAACCTATTATACTCTTATTTAAAAAAAATTCAATGGTTATACCTGAATATATATACACAGATAAAAAATGAATACACATAAACTCTACTCAGTACATGTATTAACAAAATTTCAAGTTGAGGTATAATAAAAACTAAACAATTTTGTTGGGGGTAGTGTTGAGTTCATAGGGCTTATTTTGTCTTTGCAAGAATCGGAATTTGGGTCGATCGAGATAGCTTTGTAAATACAGATCATAGATTTACCTAAAAAGATTCAAATAGATTACAGTAAAAATTTCATGTGATATAATAATAAAATAATTAGGGTTTACACTAATAATGAGCAGCAAAAAGTTAATAACCAGAAACAGTCAAACCTTTATACATTAAATTGTGAAAAACTTTTTGGAAAACTACATTTTTTGTAGTATTGTATGTTTGTCCATCTTTATCACAAATTAGTATTTTTACTCCACTATTGTTTGTAACTCTTGATACTGCTACATACAATTGGTCATGGCTAAAAACTGGACTTGACAGATACAGTCCAGCATGTGAGAGAGATTGCCCCTGACTCTTATTAATTGTCATGAAAAAGCAAACAACCAAAGGAAATTGTCTTTGTTGGAATTTGAAAGGTAATCAAATGTTTGACGGTGTTAAGACCAAGCGAGGTATGAAAATTTTGTGTCCAAAATTGCTGACTGAAATTACTTTTGCTTCTATCAGATGTTTTCCCAATTGAGTTACTATTAATCTCGTGACATTTCACAAACCAAATCACTGATCTATATTTCGGAGCAACATTACAGGAACCCCAATCTTCAACATTATCATGTGGTTTGACATTCCAGAAGATGTAATGTTATTAAAAAAAATATAGGGTGTAAATGCCTTCATAGTTGTTTGAGTTTTCATCAACTTTACATAGGACATCTTAGATATGGTATTTCATCACCTGGCCATAAATACATCACATATTCGTTCACCTTATTTATTGTAAGACCCCGAATTTTATGAAATAAAAGTATTCAATTTTTCTTATAATAACTATTCAGTAAATGATTAAATTGATAAAAGGTTAAAGTTAAGGGTGATATATTAATTTTTTCAAAATACATAATTGGTTATAAAATATTCATTGTTGTCGGTGAATATTCGATTGGTCGTGGAATATTCTTTCTGTCGGGGAATATTCGTACGATGACGACGCCCATATCTTGCGGCCCCATAACGGATAACTGCTCGGATGAAGAAAATGATAAATTTGAGTTTTACAAATAACGGCATATAGTTGTTACTGAATTAACACTTTTGAATACCCCAAGTGGTTAAAATACGATGTCTGCGTTATTATCTTGTCAGACCGGTAGGACACCAGATGATATAAAGATTTTGAATTATTGATTCTTACGTAAGAAAGCACTACTCAATAATTATTACGATAATTACTCGCTCAATATTTTATTTTATTGATTCAATAATTGCTGCGTTGATATTTTATATTATTGTTGCTCAATAATTGTCACTGCACATCATCTCCATTATCAAACCAATAATTCATATTATTTGGAATAATATTATTAGATAACATTATTGGCAATGTCTAGAAAGTTCAGTCAATGAGAGGTTTGGTCACCTAATTACGCGCCAAGAAGGAGAAATCCTTTTCTGAAGCCCTCTTTCCCGAACCGCACTGGTTGTCATTATTATCAGATTCTGTAATATTATTTATGAATAATTAATTATTGATTTATATGATAAGGAAATATTTATTTGATGCGGATATAAATGATGGATTTATTTATGTGGTTATAAATGAAGAAATTAATGTTGAGGTGTTTTATCTATATTTTGTCGGATTGGAGGTATTAAAAGATCAAATCGGTATTCTTAAAGCTCTATTGCGTGAGTTATAATTTTGATCTAACCGTTGGATTGTTGTGATTTTTGGATATGTTATACATATATGAGTTGAGTATATGTCCACAAATTTTGAACCGTTAAAAATTAACGCATGATTTGTTATGAATTTTAAAAGGTGTTGAAACGATGTTTAAAATCATCCGTTTGTGGATTTCGGATATTTTCTGTCTGGAATTTGGAAAAACTTAAAGCTACAAAGTTGTAGAGAATTCGATTTCGTGTGGAATGGACATAAAATTCGTATTTTTCTGATAAACGGGCTATTTTCTATGAATTATTGAAGTTTTGAAAAATAAAATAATTTTTTAAAATTATGGGTGGGACCCACTTTTGTTTATAACATATGGGCTGCTAGATTCTTCCAAGTTGGCTGCTAATTCAAGTAGGAGACGTGGAAGGTTGAATTGAAAAATTAAAATAATAATATTTTATTATTTTAGTTTCCTTTGACGTTCTAGCATTTTTCTATAAATAGGCGCTTATGTTAGAATTAAAAATCACACCAGAAACAAGTTTTCTTTCTCTCTATATTATCAAGCATATTTTTGAGAGTATTTAGATACTTTGAGAGTTGCTTTTTAGTAAAAGTTTCCTTCGATTTTTCATCCGATATTCTAGTCAGAAGTACTGCTATTTTGAGGTAAGGGATTTTAAGGGTTATTATGTTTTTCAGTTCGTACTTCCTCCGACCTTCAGAAAATTCTGGAAATATTTAAAATGATATTTTGATGAGTTTTATTGATTGTGTCCAAAAATGGTGATTTTTGGATGTATAGATTAAGAGTTATGAATTTTATGAGAAAAGACTATTTTAAAAGTAACCGCTTATACCTCCTTGTGGTTAACTCCAAAATTGATGAAATTTTTATTGGGAGTACATCTATATAATATCGTGTACTCATGAATTTCGAATTTTGGATAAAAGTACAGATTTATGATAAATATTTAAATATTCTAATTTGTTTTGGCCATATGAAAAATAGTAAATAAATTTTTAAAATTCTGAGAAAAATATATGTTCAATATAGGACTATATTATGCTAAATCCCAGAAAAGAAATATTTTTGGAACTGATTTGGTATTTTTCATGATGGACTAGTTATGAGTAAATGAATTAAATATGTTATGTGAAGTAAGAAAATTGAAAATAGGATTTTATGACTTGAGAATCCTATATGAGGTATATGCAGATTTTTGATGAGAGTTTTGGTTATTGGTGATGAAATCTTATGAGTTTGGCATTTTAGGATGATGAAATGCATTATTTAGTAAAGTATAAACAATTAAAATAAATTTTTTATAAGTTTAAGAAATGTTATTCTTTCAATATCATTATACCAAAATATTGGTATGGATTTTATTGTAAAATTTCTACCTTTTTTATGTCGGGATTATTATTCATGAGTTACTATTTACGAGTTACTATTCACGACAAAATTGATTTCTTTTTCTGACCAAATTATCGTTGATTTATGAATCTTACTCTTGAAATTAAATCCATGTTTTGATCATATTGTTTTTATTATCATATATATCATTTTTATAATCTTATTGATGAAATTTCTCTTTGACTTGAGTGTAAAGATGGGTAGATTATTGGTATGATCATGACTATGGGTTCTCTTTGGCCAGTAGTGCAAAGTTGAATTGTTGACTGGTATGATCATGACCATTGAATTTATAATTGAATATCTTTAGCTTAAGTGCAAAGGTGAAATGATCAACATGGTTATAATTATTGTTTATATAAATTCTGAAATGATTATATATTTCTTTGAGATATTAATATATATATATATATATATATATATATATAAATATATTTATTTTATAGTGCAAATATGAATTGTTGATGAATATATTTGGCCCAGAGTGCAAATATGAATCGTTGAGGAAATATCTTTGGCTCAGTAGTGCAAAGATGACTGTTGTTGAATATCTTTGGCAAAGGTGCAAGATGGTTCATTGATGAATATCTTTGGCCCGTAGTGCAAAGATGAAATTGTTAGTATGATTATAAATGAACGTGATTTGGTATAACCATGATCTTTGATGTTTCGTAAAGACATGTGATAAAAATTATCTTCGCCCCAGGTGCGAAGAGGAATTTAGAATCACAATTATGATTATGAGTTATTCATATAATTGTGGAAATGAACTGCTGAGTGATGTTACGTGGATAAAACACTTGTTGGTGGACTTTTAATGTGGAGAAGATAGTAGACTTTATGGTCTATTTGACTCTTCTAATGGATTGCTCGTTCCGCTGCAACTATGGTTGAAAATTTTTATCATCTACCATATGTTCTAAATCTCTGATTTATTACTGATGAAGGCTATTGATAATTTAATTATCTTTAGTCATGATATTCTTTACTGGGCTAGTTGTACTCACCCTTTTGCTTCACAATTCCTTACAGGTAATAAGAGTGTTGCTGGGTCGAGCGGGGGTAACAGGGGATTAGAACGGTGGTCATCATTTAGTAGTTATATTTGGTGAAACAAATAGGGTGAGGCGAACCCAACGTTGGAAGGGTGTTTTGCCACTATCATACAAGATGTCTAAAGACATACAATGTGACGCCCCCAAAATTTACAAATATTGTCTACTAGAGATCATACAAACTCAAAAGGAGTCCCCATTACAATTATTATCACACTATTTCACAGAATAGTGAGGACTACTAATGCTATCCTCTGGACCATTACTCCGTTCCCCGACTAGTCCCATCTATATTTTCATTTCCTGAAGAGAACAGTGAAAGAAAGGGTGAGCTCAACTAGCTCAGTAAGAAATATTATGACTAAGATAATGCGTAATAAATTATCATTAGCCTACAACATGTTGTTAAACCGATAAAATATAATAAACATCAAGTTTAACTACAATGAACCAAAGAATCCATTAAAAGAGTCAAGTAGAAAATAAAATCTACTATCTTTTATGATTTAAAAGGTTTTTCATCATCAAGTATAAATTGAGACTCAAACTTTTGTAAGACCCCAAAATTTTTTAAATAAAAGGAATTTCCTTTATTTATTATTTTGAAATAGTAAGGGTTGATTTGATTAATGTGGATAGTTAAGGGTTAAATACGCAAATATTTCAAAATAAGCAAGTGGTTATAAAATATTCATTTTGTTTGGGAATATTCGTTTGGTCGTGGAATATTCAGATCGCTTGTGGGAATATTCGTATGACTACGCCAGCAAAATGCCATGTGTGGGCCCCATAACGAAAAGCGATTGGATGAAGAAAATGACAAATATAAGTTGGTTAAAAATAACGACGTAGTTATTCTTCAATTAAGACCGTTGGAATACCCTGGTTAAAATACAAGATATCTGCGTGGTCGCATAAAGAAGACACCAGACATTATTGATTGTTGAATTATTGATCCTTACGTAAGAAGGCACACTACTCAATAATTTTCACAAGATTTCATCGCTCAATATTTTATTTTATTGATTCAATAATTGTTGCGTTGATATTTTATATTATTGTTATTCAATAATTGTCATCGCATTATTATCTCCATTATCGGATCAATAATTCATATTATTTGAATAATATTATTAGATAGCATTATTGGCAATGTCTAGAAAGTTCATCACAAGGAGAGGTTTGGTCACCTAATTGCGGCGCCAAGAAGGAGAAATCCTTATCTGAAAGCCCTCTTTCTCGAACTACCGTTATTATAATTGTGATTCTGTAATATTATTTGTGAATAATTAATTATTGATTCATATGATAAAGAAATATTTATTTTATGTGGATATAAATGATGGATTTATTTATGTGGTTATAAATGAAGAAATTTTGTTGAGGTGTTTTATCAAGATTTTATCTGGATTGGAGGTATTAAAAATCAAATCGGGGTTTTTGAGATATATTATGGGGTTATAATTTTTAATCCGACCGTTGGATTGTGGTAATTTTTGGGTATGTTATACATACATAAGTTGAGTATATGTCCACAAATTTTGAACCGTTAAAATGCACGAATGATTTGTTATGAATTTTAAGAGGTGTCGATTCTAAATTAGGGTTATAATTGATTTTGGTGGAAAATTCTAGAATTGAGTGGGCCCCACTTGTGGTTGGTGAAAAAATATGCTAAATTTTATTTCAAATGTGGTGGGTGGCAATAGTAGCGAGTAAAAGCCATCGTGTGCAAGTCAAGTCTGCGCTTGGTACGGCTAACATTTTCCTATAAATAGAGGGCTAAGTTAGAATTTAAAATCACACCGTAAACAAAGTTTTCTCTTTCTCTCTATATTATCGAGCGTATTTTGTGAGTATTTAGATACTTTGAGAGTTCTTTCAAAGATAAGTTTCATTCAAAGATCACTTCCGCCCTTTCCTTCCAAGTACTGATTCTTTGGGGTAAGGGATGTTATTTTCTTCTCAAATGATATTAATTCTTCAATATCATTATCTTTGAAATATTGGTTGGTACTTTTATCAAATTTGGAACTTTTTCATGTCGGGTTACTATTCATGAGTTACTATTCACGAGTTACTATTCATGAGTTACTATTCACGAGTTACTATTCACGAGTACTATTCATGAAGCGTGAAGATGTTTTTTGTGGAATTTCTATCTTTTGGTGTTTGAGTTACTATTCACGATACTGACACTTATTCACGATATCTGAGACTATTCACTTAATACAAAGACTATTCACCTAAAAAATGAAAATTTTTCTTTTCATCTAAAATATCTATTCGGATACTAGCTTTGATTGTATCCATGTTTTGAATCATTCTTGAATTTTACACCACTATGATTATTTTTGAGGTATTTTTGACGTGGATAAAACCAAGTACGAATCCTTAATCCTTGTCATTTTGTTTCACCGGATTCGCTTTCTTTAAAAATATTTTCATCATCCTCGCCTTAAATGATGATATTATTGAATATCTTTGGCCCAGTGGTGCAGATGAATGATTTCTGAAGAATATCTTTGGCCATAGTGCAAAAATGAATGAATGATTCTGAAGAATATCTTTGGCTCAGTAGTCAAAAAGATGAACAGTGTTTAAATGAACATGACCGATCGATGAATATCTTTGGCCTTTAGTGCAAAGATGAACAAAAGTGTTGAGATGAATACGACCGATTGATGAATATCTTTGGCTCAGAGTGCAAAGATGAATATTTGATTTGAGATGAATATCGATTGATGTTACAGGGATAAAATATTGATGATGGATCGTTAAATTCATAGATTATAGTAGATTTCATTCTCTACGAACTCTTCTCTATGAATTATTATTTCACCGCGAATATTGATTTAAAACTTGTTGTCTATCAGATTCTATCGATTTTTCCTCGTTGGAGACTAACGATAATTTGTTGTATATTATCTTAGTCATAACATTCTTTACTTGGGCTAGTTGAGCTCACCCTTTTCCTTGTTGTTCCATTTTTCTTCTCGTGAGGCGAGAATGTAATGAGTACTAGTCTGGGTATGGAATGAAGGTTCTAGAGAGAGTTGTTTAGTAGTCCTCACCATTATTGTAAAATAATGTATCAATAAATGTGATGAGGATTTATTTGAGTATAAATATTGTCTAGAAGATAATATTTGTATTTAAACTCACAGCTTTTATTGTTGTGATAATAAAGTTGTAGTTGTTTCGCATCACGTATTTGGCGACTTAGAATGGGTTGGATGGAATGGACCTATTTTGGGGTCGCCATCACGGTTGATATCGAGCTTAGGATAATATGATCTCCCATGAGATCGGGAATAGAACTAGGAGGGGAGAGACGAGTAAATCCTTCGCTAAAGTGTCCCTACCTAAGCTTATTTGTTAGTTGGTCAAGATATAGGGATATTAGGTGATTGATTTCCTTAATTAACCCTTATTTTATGACAAAGATTTGAGAATGTCGAATGAGAATATTAATGGAGTAAATGAGACCGTGGAGATGCTCGTACTCACCAACGAGGAGAACGTGCAACAGTGGGGTAATGTACCTCCCGTGAACAACACCACCGAAAGTAGATGATGAACGAGGGGATGTTTAGAAGCTTTTTGCAGCTCATGCAAAATCGCATTTAGGAGACTCGTGTTCAAAATACAGAGGAGATGATAGCAATTCACGGGTGGTCACAAATGCAAGCGCTTCAAAGAGTTGGGACCACCGAACTCAGGAAAGCCGATCCGATCATGGCGAAACACGGGTCAAGCAAATTACCAAGATATTCGATGTCTTGGGATGCACGGAGGAACAGAAGGTTCCATTCGCCACCTTTATGTTCCGTGGCGAGGCAGACATCGGTGGGAATCATGAAGCGTGCACTCCATTCAATTTGACTCAAAGATGTCGCGGGAGACGTTTCAAAACAGCTTCAATGACAAGTACTTCCCGAAAGTATTCGTCATATGAAGGAAGTGGAGTTTATTAGATTGGAGCGAATAATACGATGGTGTCCCAAAGACGAGGCGAAGTTTGCGAGTTATCCGTGTTTGCACCTCATTTGGTGGAGAATGAGGAACGATGACGCGGATGTTTCGAGAGGTTTGAAACCCCAAGATACGCCAAGATCTCATTTCTCATAAATTTTCTCTATTCGAGATGTTGTAAATGTGGCTCGATTGTTAGAGCGAGATAACGAAAGTACGCTCAACCGAGGGACCATAACTAGGATCATACCAAAGATAAAGATCCATCGAATAACGATAACCAAAGGAGAAAGAAGAATACGGACAAAGGCGAACCACTCTGGTGGTAATCGTGGCCATGAAAATAGAAGAAGCGAGTTGGGAGGAGATTTTAAAAAGAGAGATTCAACAACGACCATGTGAAGACGCGGCGCCCAAGGGCAACCGGGTTCCAAGGGAGGAGAAAGACCATCTGGTCAGATGTTACAAATGCGGAAAGAGGGACATATCACCCCCAAACCGCCCACAACAGCTTTAAGGTATGCTATAATTGTGGAAAAGAAGGACATATCGCCGAGATTATACGATATCGAAACCTAGTGCAATGGGCGGTGACTCAAAAGGATGTCCCGTAAAAGTCAAAGTCAACGATTCCCGGAAGAGCGTTTGTCGTGACCGGGGTCATAAAATACGAGGAACCCGAACGAAGTTAGCACGGGTTAGTTAATTATAAATTCTTGCGAAGTTTATACCTTACTAGATACCTGCTTCTACCCATTCTTTATCTCTCTTTTAACTTATACAACGTTTGAACTTGACTACGGAGAAATTGAACTTTGACCTATCTCGTGGAGACTCTATTAGGAGAAACTTTCATTACATCCGTTGTTTAAAAATCTTGCTTGATTCAGTTGGCACTATCACATTACCTCGTTAACCTTATTTCTATAGAGATATTTGCTTTTGATGTGATTTTAAGGTTAACTACTCATCATACCAAATTGATTGCTTTTGTAAGGTTGTTAGTTTTCATATTCCTAAGCAACTCGTTATTCAATTCAAGCAATCAAACCATTGTAGTCAAAACATTTTCATATCAAGCCATGAAGTCATTCGCTTATTACGGATGTCAAGTTTTCTTAGTCCATGTTATGGATTTGAATAAAGACACGCCGATTTGAATAATATTCTTGTTGTTATTGATTTTTCCCGACGATTTCTGAAGAATTTATCGGCTTACTCCCAAAAGATCGATATTAAATTTTGTATCGACTTTGAACCCTAAGACAAAACTCATTTCTAAAATCTCATATCGAATGGCTCCTATTGAACTTCGAGTTAAAAATTCAACTATAGAATTTGGTACATGAGCCTTTATCTTGTGACTTCCTTTGTGGAATTCACCTAAGCGAGACTCTCTCGTAGGGGACACCATATTCGCGCGATAGTAAACCGATAGGTGTCATTGTAACGCGTTATCCAAGGTTGGGATATGAGTCACAGCTTGAGAAAAACCTAAGTCAGAATCGAAATACGTAGCTTTCAGGCTTAGTTGGTTATTATCGAGATTCGCTTGAAAGATATTCTCGAATTGCTATTCCATTAACGCAAATGACTCAGAGAGATACAAAATTTGAATGGAGCAAGGAATGTGGGAAGAGCTTCAAGAACTCAAGAGGAGACTCATTTCAAAGATATGTTCACGACCATGCCATCCTGGAAAAGCGAACGTGGTAGCTGACGTGTTGAGTAGAAGATCGTATACAAGTACGAGTACAATATTGTCAAAGACTCATTTCGTATAATATACAAATAATAGAGATGGAGATGAAAACTCTAGGTACCCACGTGATGATATACGAGTACGTGATGATATACTGAGTATAATCGACTTTTAATCGATAAAGTTAAAGTTGTTCAAGCTACACACCGGAGCTGATGAATTTGAAGAAGGAGGTGCAAGAAGTTGTTATTTTAAAAGCGAGAATCGGTGAGGTGAGGAAAGCTCAAACCTTCGATTTATTAATCCATTTGAAATTCTCGATTGAATAAGAACTGTGGCCTATAGACTCGCTTTACCACCAAGTATGACGCGTGTTCATAACGCTTTTCACGATCGATGTTACATAAATATGTGGACTAACCAAACACGCCATTGAAGTTAGAACCGACGAGATAGCCAAGACTTAACGTACGAGGAGGTACTGTCAAGATTTTGTAGAGAAAGAACATGACCTATGTAATCGAGGTTATACCATAAGTTAAAGTTTTGTGGAGAAACCATGCTATTGAGGAAATGACCGGGAGTTGGAAACGAAAATGAAAGCGAGGTATCTTTACCTTTTCAAAATACCAGTATCGTACGTCCAATTTCGAGGACGAAATTTCATAAGGAGGGAGGTTGTAAGACCCCAAAAATTTTTAAATAAAAAGGAATTTCCTTTATTTATTATTTTGAAATAGTAAGGGTTGATTTGATTAATGTGGATAGTTAAGGGTTAAATACGCAAATATTTCAAAATAAGCAAGTGGTTATAAAATATTCATTTTTGTTTGGAATATTCGTTTGGTCGTGGAATATTCGTGATCGCTTCGTCGGGAATATTCGTTTGGTCGTGGAATATTCAGATCGCTTGGGAATATTCGCAATGCGACCAAGCGACAAATATGTGGGCCCCATAACTGAAAAGCGATTGGATGAAGAAAACGACAAATATAAGTTGTTAAAAATAACTACGAAGTTATTCTTCAAGTTAAGACCGTTGGAATACCCGTGGGTTAAAATACAAGAATACGCGCGGTCAGACAAGACAAGATGATACCGGTATTACACATGATTGTTGAATTATTGATCCTTACGTAAGAAGGCACTACTCAATAATTTTCACAAGACTTTATCGCTCAATATTTTATTTTATTGATTCAATAATTGCTGCGCTGATATTTTATATTATTGTTGTTCAATAATTGTCACCGCATTATTATCTCCATTATCGGATCAATAATTCATATTATTTGAATAATATTATTAGATAGCATTATTGGAAATGTCTAGAAAGTTCATCAAGGAGAGGTTTGGTCACCTAATCATACGCCAAAGAGAAGAGAAATCCTTATCTGAAAGCCCCTCTTCCTCGAACTACCGGTCATTATAATTGTGATTCTCAGTAATATTATTTGTGAATAATTAATTATTGATTCATATGATAAAGAAATATTTATTTTATGTGGATATAAATGATGGATTTATTTATGTGGTTATAAATGAAGAAATTTTGTTGAGGTGTTTTATCGATTTTTATCTGATTGAGGTATTAAAAATCAAATCGTGGGTTTTTGAGATATATTATGGGGTTATAATTTTTAATCCGACCGCTTGGATTGTGGTAATTTTTTGGGTATGTTATACATACATAAGTTGAGTATATGTCCACAAATTTTGAACCGTTAAAAATGCACGAATGATTTGTTATGAATTTTAAGAGGTGTCTGATTCGGAATTAGGGTTATAATTGATTTTGGTGGAAAATTCTAGAATTGAGTGGGCCCCACTTGTGGTTGGTGAAAAAAATGTCTGAATTTTATTTCAAATGTGGTGGGTGGCAATAGTAGCGTGTAAAGCCATCGTGTAGCAGTCAAGTCCGCTTCTACGGGCTAACATTTTCCTATAAATAGAGGGCTAAGTTAGAATTGAAAATCACACCGTAAACAAAGTTTTCTCTTTTCTCTCTATATTATTGAGCGTATTTTGTGAGTATTTAGATACTTTGAGAGTTGTTGCTCAAGACAAGTTTTCATTCAAAGATCACTTCCGACCTTTCCTTCCGGGCATCTTGATTCTTTGAGGTAAGGGATGTTATTTTCTTCTCAAATGATATTAATTCTTCAATATCATTATCTTTGAAATATTGGTTGGTACTTTTTATCAAATTTGGAACTTTTTCATGCTCAGGGTTACTATTCATGAGTTACTATTCACGAGTTACTATTCATGAGTTACTATTCACGAGAGTTACTATTCACGAGTACTATTCATGAAGCGTGAAGATGTTTTTTGTGGAATTTCTATCTTTTGGTGTCTGAGTTACTATTCACGTGATACGACACTATTCACGATATCTGACACTATTCACGAATACGGCAAGACTATTCAATTTAAAAAATGAAAATTTTTCTTTTCATCTAAAATATCTATTCGGGATACTAGCTTTGATTGTATCCATGTTTTGATCATTCTTGAATTTTACACCACTATGATTATTTTTGAGGTATTTTGGACGTGGATAAAACCAAGTACGAATCCTTAATCCTTGTCATTTTGTTTCACCGGATTCGCTTTCTTTAAAAATATTTTCATCATCCTCGCCTTAAATGATGATATTATTGAATATCTTTGGCCCAGTAGTGCAAAGATGAATGATTTCTGAAGAATATCTTTGGCCCAGAGAGTGCAAAGATGAACAGTGTTTAAATGAACACGACCGATCGATGAATATCTTTGGCCTTTAGTGCAAAGATGAACAGTGTTGAGATGAATACGACCGATTGATGAATATCTTTGGCCTCAGTAGTGCAAAGATGAATATTTGATTTGAGATGAATATTGATTGATGTTACAGGATAAAATATTGATGATGGATCGTTAAATTCATAGATTATAGTAGATTTCATTCTCTACGTAACTCTTCTATGAATTATTATTTCACATGCGAATATTGATCTCGAAACTTGTTGTCTATTGTATTCTATCGATTTTTCCCTCGTTAGAGACTAACGATAATTTGTTGTATATTATCTTAGTCATAACATTCTTTATCGGGCTAGTTGAGCTCACCCTTTTCCTTGTTGTTCCATTTTTCTTCTCGTGAGGCGAGAATGTAATGAAGTACTAGTCGGGGTATGGAAATGAAGGTTCTAGAGAGAGTTGTTTAGTAGTCCTCACCATTATTATAAAATAATGTATCAATAAATGTGATGAGGATTTATTTGAGTATAAATATTGTCTAGAAGATAATATTTGTATTTAAACTCACGCTTTATTGTTGTGATAATAAAGTTGTAGTTGTTTCGCATCATGTATTTGGCGACTTAGAATGGGTTGGATGGAATGGACCTATTTTGGGGTCGCCACAGGTTGGTATCGAGCTTAGGGATATGATCTCCGCGGAGATCGGGAATAGAACTAGGAGGGAGAGACGAGTAAATCCTTCATTGCTGTGTCCTACCTAAGCTTATTTGTTAGTTGGTCAAGATATAGGGATATTAGGTGATTGATTTCCTTAATTAACCCTTATTTTATGACGATTTTGAGAATGTCGAATCGAGAATATTAACAAAGGGAGTAAATGAGACCGTGGAGATGCCTCAGTACTCACCAACGAGGAGAACGCAACAACAGTCGGTAATGTACCTCCTGTGAACAACACCAATTGAGTAGATGATGAACGAGGGATGTTTAGAAGCTTTTTGCAGCTCATGCAAAATCGCACGAGGGAGACTCGTGTTCAAAATACTGAGGAGGAGATGATAGCAATTCACGGTGGTCACAAACCAAGGCGAGCCAAAGAGTTGGGACCACCGAGTGCTGGGAAAGCGATCCGATCACGGCGGAAACATGGGTCAAGCAAATTACCAAGATATTCGATGTCTTGGGATGCACGGAGAACAGAAGGTTCCATTCGCCACCTTTATGTTCCGTGGCGAAAGCGACATCTTGGTGGGAATCATGAAGCGCACCCATTCACCGCACTCAAAGATGTCACGGGAGACGTTTGAAATAGCTCAATGACAAGTACTTCCCCGAAAGTATTCGCTATATGAAGGAAGTGGAGTTTATTAGATTGGAGCGAATAACATGACGGTGTCCCAAAGACGAGGCGAAGTTTGCGAGTTATCCAGTGTTTGCACCTCATTTGGTGGAGAATGAGGAACGATGACGCGGATGTTTCGAGAGGTTTGAAACCCCAAGATACGCCAATTCTCATTTCTCATAAATTTTCTCTCTATTCGTATGTTGTAAATGTGGCTCGATTGTTAGAGCGAGATAACGAAAGTACGCTCAACCGAGGGACCATAACCGAGATCATACCAAAGATAGCAAATCATCGAATAACGATAACCAAAGTGGAGAAAGAATAATAATAAAGACGAACCAGTCCGATGTAAAACACACGCATGTGATGTTCCAACGTAATAATAGAAGAATGTCACCAAGTATAGGTAAATCACAGCTGCGTACAAAAGTTATTCCAATGTAATAATAAGCAATGGAATAACAACAGCTTCTCTTCATGAATAAGAAAGAATAACACCCTTACTTTTGGTAGGAGATTGAATACCGCAGAGAGTGTAGTAACAAAATACTCTTCTTCTTTCTCTCTTATTCTCTACTATACTTTCTCTCTATAGCTTGAATGAATTCGTGAAAAAATAATGAAGCACTAGGCCTCTATTTATAGAAGATTTCTAGCTTAAGACCCGCCATGTGAAAAGGCAAGTGGTTTGACGACTGGTGATGTGAAAAGAAAAGTGGTTTGACGCCTGTAATGTGAAACGACAAGTGGTTCGACGCCTGTAATGTGAAACGACAAATGGTTCGACGCCTGTATTATGAAACTACAAGTGGTTCGACGCCTGTAATATGAAATGGCAAGTGGTTTGACGTCTGGTAAAGGTAATTACTATTGACGAAGGTAATTACTATTCACAAAGGTAATTACTATCGACGAAGGTAATTACTATCGACGAAAGAGACTCTTAGATGATGACATATACGCCCCCATAAAATAATCAAACTTACCACAAACGCCTCATAATGAGACTCTTTATATACATCAAGGATTGAATAAATATTACCACAAATCATTTTATTTTTAATCAACACATTTAATCTTTCAACAATTATTAATCATTTATAACTTGTCGCCTCAATTATTGATTTAATACTATAACATATTATACGAGATGATACTTGTGACAATAATTGAATCAATAATATAAGAGATATGATGCGTTAATTATCGTAGCAATAATTGAGCATACCGAGTGACTTCTCACGTAAGCATCAATAATCAATATCGTGTTCTACTATACAACTACGCCAGACATCGTACTTTTTACTACCGGGTAGTTCAACAGCTTTAACAGTAACACCTCTCTCGCCGTTATTTTTATAGAAAGATAATTTTGTCGCTTTCTAACTACGACAATACTTCCGTTAGGGGGTCCACTAATGCTTGAGTAGTCGTATTTAATATTCCCCGACAAAAAGATATATTCCCCACCAAACGAATATTTTATAACAACTTTCTTACTTTGCAAAATTTATAAATATTACCCACAACTATAACATTATATCAAATTTATTCCATAATATTCAAAAATAATATTTATAGAAAATTCATCTTTATTTATAAAAGTTGGGGTCTTACAACCTCCCTTCTTATGAAATTTCTACCCTCGAAATTAGGGTACGTACACGGTATGTCAAGAGGTAAGGATACCTTGATTTCATTTCAGATTCTAACTCCCAAGTCATTTCCTCAACATCGTGGTTCCTCCACAAAATTTTGACTTGAGGTATAACCTTGGAGCGTATAATATGTTCCTTCTTATCCAAGATTTGAACAGGAACCACTTCATACGTCAAATCTTCCGCTATTTCATCCGGTTCTAACTCAATAATGTGGTTCGGGTCTTTCACATATTTACGTAACATAGATATGTGAAAAACGTTATGAACACGAGACATACTTGGCGGTGAAAAGCGAGTCTATAGGCCACGCTTCCTACTCGACCGAGGATTAAAATGGACCGATGAATCGAGGATCGAGTTTTCCTCTCTTTCCAAATCTTGTAACTCCTTTCCATGGAGCAACTCTTAACAACACATGATCTCCTATATCGAATTCCACGCCCTTTGGATGAAGATCAAGATAACTCTTTTGTCGATTTTGTGAGGTTTTTATACGCTTGTCGGATCGTTTGAATCTTTTCCGTAGTCATGCGTACTTCAACTCCGGTCCCAACAACGTTGCTTCACCCACCTCATCCCAAAGATACCGGAGAACGACACTTTCTTTCATACAACGCTCGAATGGAGCCATGCCAATACTTGCTTGATAACTCGTTGTTGTAGGGAAAACTCCACCAATGGTAAGAACTTGTCCTAACTTCCCTTAAAATCAAGGACACAGAGTCTTAATAGATCTTCAAGAGTTTGAATAGTCCTCTCCGATCGTCCGTCCGTCTCGAGGATGATATCTTAAGCTAAATCGTAAAATCTGCGCCCATAGCTTTTTGCAAACTAACCTAAAATCGTGAAGTGAATCTTGGGTCTCGATCGTAAACTATGGATACCGCAAGATACCATGCGTCTTACAATCTCGCTTATGTACATACGAGCAAGACATTCAAGTGTATAAGTTTCTCGATTTCGGTAAGAAATGAGCGGACTTGGTCAATTTATCAACAATGACCCAAATCGCATCTATGCCTTGAGAAACCTTAGGAAGACCCCAGAATTGAAATCCATGGTAATGTGCTCCCACTTCCATTCCGAATTTCAAGTGGTTGCAATGGACCTTTTGGTACTTGATGCTCCGCTTTAACTCGTTGACAAGTTAGACACCTTGAGATAAACAAATATTATCTCTCTCTTCATATTGCTCCTCCAAAATGTATGGCCGAATATCATGATACATTTTGTACTCCCGTGATGGATTGCAAATGGTGTGTTGTGCGCCCCATCATGATATTATACTTTAAATTAGAGTCGTTAGAACACAAAGTCCGGAGTTGACTCAAGTATTCCTTCTTCATAGATTCTTGCTTCCTAAGATAGCACCTTCTTGTACTTTCTTCCTCATACGCATCGGCTCCGTGTCCGTAGCTTGAGCAGCCTTTAACTTTATCGATTAAAGTTGGTTCTACTCAGATATACTCGCTTTCATCACATGCGTCCCCTCGAGTCTTTAACTCTATCTCCATCCTTTGCAAGTCACACAAAATGAGCCTCATACTGACAATATCGCACTCGTATTTGCATATGATCTTCTACTCAATGCGTCGCCTACCACGCTCGCTTTTCCGGATGGTATTGGATGGTATGATCATAATCTTTCAATCAGCTCAAGCCAACGTTGTTGTCGCATGTTGAGTTCCTTTTGTGTGAAGAAATATTTAAGGCTTTTATGATCCATAAAGATCTCCACTTTCTCCCCATACAAGTAATGCCTCCAAATTTTAAGTGAAAGACAATAGTCGCTAACTCTAGATCATGAGTAGGATAATTCCTCTCATATTCTTTGAGTTGTCGCGAGGCATAAAGCTATAACTTTTCCATGTTGCATAAGAACACATCCCAACCCTTTGCTTCAAGCATCACCAGAGATGACAAATCCTCCGAGCCGGATGGTATTGCCGTAACAGTCTTTGAAATAAGTCTCCTCTCGAGTTCTTGAAAACTCTTCTCACATTCTTCGCCTCCAACCGAACTTTGTATCTTTCCGAGTCAAATTTGAGTCGATAGAGTAGCGATTCGAGAAAATCCTTCCACGAATCTCCGATAATAACCAATTAAACCGAGAAAGCTACGTGCTTGGCCATCGATTTAGGTTGTTCCTACTTTGAATAGCTTCAATCTTTCTTTGGGTCAACAGATATTCCATGACTTGATACCACGTGCCCAAGGAATGCTACTTCTTCTTGCCGTAACTCGATTTTCTTCAACTTGGCATAAAGCTTATATTCACGAAGCTTTTGGAGTGTCGACCTCAAGTGTTGCTTTCATGATCTTCACGGCTTTTGAATAAATAAGGATGTCATCAATAAAGACGACCACAAAGTGATCCAAATATTCCTTGAATACTTTTGGTTCATCATATCCATGAAGGCGTGGGGCATTAGTCAATCCAAAGGACATGACTAGAATTCATAATGCCCGCATCGAGTTCTCGAAAGCCGCCTTTGGAATGTCACCGCTCTAATCTTCAATTGGTGATATCCTAACGAAGATCAATCTTTGAAAAGAATTTGGCTCCTTGCAATCGGTCAAACAGTCATCAATACGTGGCAATGGATACCTATTTTGATGGTGACATGATTCAACTCCCGATAATCAATACAAAGTCGCATACTCCCATCTTTCTTCTTCACGAATAGTAATACAGGGAGCACCCCAAGGAGAAGTACTTGGACGAATAAAGCCAATGTCTAACAATTCCTCGCAGTTGGGTCTTTAACTCCTCAAGTTCAATAGAGCCATTCGATATGGGGCTTTGGAAATAGGTTTTGTCATCGGGTTCCGTGTCGATACAAAATTCAATTTCACGCCTGGGGTAGGCCAGAAGTTCTTCGGGAATACGTCAGAAATTTATTAACAATAGAAATATCGCTCAAAATCGACGTATTTTTGTTTAAATCATGGATATGAGCTAAGAAAGCTTGACATCCATTTTTCAATAAATGAATAGCTTTATGGCTTGAGATGACCGTGATTGATTTTAATGGTTTGGTCGCTTCAATTCGCATAATAGGTTGGTTAGGAATATGAAAGCTAACAACCTTACGAAAACAATCAATTTTTGCATGATAAGTAGTTAACCAATCAATCCTCAGAATCACGTCAAATGCAAGTATTTTTAATGAAATAAGATCGACAGTAATGTGAGGGTACCCGATTTGAACCAAACAAGACTTATAAACAAAGGATGTAATGAAGGTTTCTCTCAATGGAGTTTCCACAGATAAGTCAAAGTCTAATTTCTCCGGAGTCAAATTTAATCGATGAACGCAAGTAGGAGAAATAAAAGAATGGGTAGAACCGGTATCAAATAAAGTATAGACTTCATTAGAGTTTATGATAAGCTTACCCGTGATGACCTCATTCGGGTTCCTTACTCTCTGGGAGGTCACAACAAACGCTCTCCCTTGCACTACCGGTTTTGACTTTTCTGAGACGGCCTTTGGTGCCTCCATCCTAGTTTATGAGAAATAAGATGTTGACGTATCTTCGGCTTCAAACCTCTTAAAAACATTCGCGCCATTCTCTTTTCATTATCCACCAAGTGGGGACGAAACCGTGATAACTCCGCAAATTTTGCCTCAGACATTACGACATCGGTCATATTATTTTGTTCCAACTTGATAAACTCCACCTCCTCGATGTGGCGAATACTTTCGTGAAAGTATTTATCGTTGAATGTACTCTCTGGAACTTCTCCCAAGATATCTTCAAGATGCAGGTTGAGTACGCTTTACCGATTCCCACCAAGAATCGCTCTCCACAAGCACATAAAGGCGTAGAAGGAACCTTTTGCTCTCTGAGCATCCCAAGACATCAAATATCTTTGTAATCTGCTTTATCCATGCTTCCGCCAAGTGGTTTTGGCTCTCCTTAAACTCCGGTGGTCCCACCTTGAATCTGCTTAGCGGTGACGGCCGAGAGTTTTCCGTGTTTCCACCTACGTTTTGGACAGAGTCGCTTCTACTTTCTTTGTTGCATGAATCGCATAAAGCCTCCGAACATTTGATCATTCATCATTTGGTCGGGTGTTGTTGTTTTTGCATGAGGATTGTCGCCTTCTCGATGCACATTATCCTCGATTATTGATATGTGGTGAATCAACGATCGCTCAGTGCTCCATTGCTATTCTCAACATTCTCGATGTCATTTTCTAGAATCGCCACCAAACAAAAGGTTAATTGACATGTAACATATTATCCCTATATTCTCGATTTCCCAAAAAAATAAGACATAAACTTAGGTAGGTCATACTAGCGAAGGTATTCCCCGCCTCCCCTCCTAGTACTATTCTCACATCTTAGCCAGGGATCATATCCTAAGCTCGATACCAACCGTGACGCCCCCAAAATTAGGTATACATCACCCATCTTGGGTAGTGATACATGGTACGTAATTTAAATACAACTTACTAATATAATCTGCTGTACAATACTGACATAAACCGTGAGTTTGAATACAAATATTGTCTACTAGAGATCATACAAACTCAAAAGGAGTCCTCATTACAATTATTATCACACAATTTCACGTAGATAGTGATGACTACTAATGCTATCCTCTCGGACCATTACTCCGCTCCCAGACTCGTCCCAAATATATTCTCATTTCCTGAAGAGAACAAAGGAAAGAAAGGGTGAGCTCAACTAGCTCAAGAAGAAATATTATGACTAAGATAATGCGTAATAAATTATCATTAGCCTACAACAAAAGTTGTTAAACCGATAAAATATAATAAACATTAAGTTTAACTACAATTGGAACCAAGAATCCATTAAAAAGTCAAGTAGAAAATAAAATCTACTAACTTTTATGATTTAAAAGGTTTTTCATCACCGTTATAAATTTGAGACTCGACTTTAATAAATATTTCACATCATCGAATCACCCCTCATCTACTGCCAAGGATATTCTTTAAGTATCACGACCACAATTATTCACGCACTACGGGCCAAGAATATTTGTGTATTCATTAATGGTCATGATCATGCCAATAACTCGTCCATCAATGCACTACGGGCCAATCGAGAATTTTTACCACATCATTTGTAACATTACTACCATGATTACAATCGAATAGTCTCTCGGTCATAATCATACCATACCAAGTCCATCTATGCACTACAGTGCCACGTATGACTTTCAACATAATATAAACATGAGGATGATGACAATGATATAAGAATTCAATAAAACAAGTTCAAGAATTAATTTATCTAGGAACCAATAACATCCAAACTATCAACATGATACTGCTTTGTAGAGTAAAATTCAAGAATACTGAGAAGAATATTTCTATGAAAGGATACTGGATGAAGCGCAAATATTAAGGATATTCCACTAATTTCATGGAGTATAGAAGTCAAAGTTTTAACCAACTGGGTATAATAAAGAATGGAATAACAAAAGAAATCACCATGCATGCGATAGATCAAGCACAGCGGTTATTCCAACGTAATAATAAATAAATAACCAAACCGTCCCAAGGTAAAACGCATGCATGACGGGATATTCCAACGTAATAATAAAGAATGGAACTAGGTCCGTGTAAAACACACGCATGTGATGTTCCAATGTAATAATAATAAAGATTTTAACCAGTCCCGTGTAAAACACACGTGCATGGATGTTCCAATGTAATAATAATAAAGATTTTAACCAGTGTCCGTGTAAAACACACGACATGGATGTTCCAATAGAATAATAATAAATACGGAACCAGTCCGGTGTAAAACACACATGCATGGATGTTCCAATGAATAATAGAAGAATGTCACCAAGTATAGGTAAACCACGATACAAAAGTTATTCCAATGTAATAATAAGCAATGGAATAACAACAGCTTCTCTTCATGAATAAGAAAGAATAACACCCTTACTTTTGGTTGGAGATTGAATAATCGCAAAGATGGTGTAGTAACAAAATACTCTTATTCTTTCTCTCTTATTCTCTCTATACTTTCTCTCTCTATAGCTTGAATGAATTCGTGAAAAATAATGAAGCACTAGGCCTCTATTTATAGAAGATTTCTAGCTTAGCACCTGCCATGTGAAAAGGCAAGTGGCTTGACGACTGGTGATGTGAAAAAAAAAGTGGTTTGACGCCTGTAATGTGAAACGACAAGTGGTTCGACGCCTGTAATGTGAAACGACAAGTGGTTCGATGCCTGTAATATGAAACGATAAGTGGTTCGACGCCTGTAATATGAAACGACAAGTGGTTCGACTCCTGTAATATGAAACGGCAAGTGGTTTGACGTATGGTAAAGGTAATTACTATTGACGAAGGTAATTTCTATTCACAAAGGTAATTACTATTGACGAAGGTAATTACTATTGACGAAGAGACTCTTAGATGATGACATATGCCCCCCCCCCCATAAAATAATCAAACTTACCACAAACGTCTCATATGATGACTCTTTATATACATCAAGGATTGAATAAATATTACCACAAATCATTTTATTTTTAATCAACACATATTTAATCTTTCAACAATTATTAATCATTTATAACTTGTCGCCTCAATTATTGATTTAATACTATAACATATTATACGATGATAATTGTGACAATAATTGAATCAATAATATAAGAGATATGATCAAAGAATTCATCGTAGCAATAATTGAAAGCATAGGTGAGTGACTTCTCACGTAAGCATCAATAATCAATATCGTGTGCTACTATACAACTACGCCAGACATTCTTGTACTTTTACTACCGGGTAGTTCAACGGTTTTAACTTGTAACACCTCTGCCGTTATTTTTATAGAAAGATAATTTTGTCATTTTCTAACTACGACAATACTTCCATTGTGGGGTCCACCAATGCTTGAGCCGTCATACGAATATTCTCCGACAAAAAGAATATTCCCCGACCAAACGAATATTTTATAACAACTTGCTTACTTTGCAAAATTTATAAATATTATCCACAACTATAACATTATATCAAATTTATTCCATAATATTCAAAAATAATATTTATAGAAAATTCATCTTTATTTATAAAAGTTGGGGTCTTACATACAACCTCGTGTCATCATAAGACATGGTTGTGCACATCCACTTACTAAGTATATCTACGAGCACTACCTATATGATCTTGGAGTTTATTTGAAGTATAATTCTCAATTAGAGATAGTAGAGATATTTATATGTCAAGAGAAGACTCACCATTGGAAAGAATATGATAGTAATCTTCTTGTTTTTCTTTGGGGTCTATTGGGCCAACTAAGGATAATTCTGTGGCCATATGATATCTATTATAACCTAGACGCATGGCCTCCCATGTACGAAGGTTTCCTTGAGCACTTCCCAAAGATTTTAATTTCTAAAACAGTTTTGACTATACCTTTATGTAAGATGTCATGGTGACGTGCTACCCAAGTTGGTGTCAAGAGTCACAGTTGATATATATATTTGTATCAAAACTCACAACACATGAGTTGTTGTATTTTGCACGACAATTGTTGTAATAAAGTTGTAGTTATTTTCTGTACCATGTATTTGGTGACTCAGAATGGCTTGAATGGAATGGACCGAACCTTTCGTTGTTGACTTCCTTGTGTGGAATGCACCAAAGCCAGACTTTCTGTAGGCGACATCGTGAATGAAGATGGCAAGTTTATAGGTATCATTGTGAGGTGCTATCTAGGTTAAGGGATAGAAGTCACAGTTGGTATCAATGTGACGTACTATCCAAGTCTTGGATGAGAGTCACAGTTTTGAATGATATTTCTATTATTAATAAATTTCCTGGCGTATTCTTGAAGACTTCTTAGCCTACTTAGAGCGTGAAATCAATTTCAGATTGACCCCCAAAGATAAAACCCATTTCTTAAACCCTCAAATATTTCTTCAATTAAAATGAATAGCTTTACGTGGTTTATGATGAAAGTCATAATAAAAGCATTGGACTAATGAAAATCATGGGTATATGAAGTATTAGTAAGTGTTATGATGAGTTATGTGGTTATTATGTGAAAACATGAAAGTTTCTTAGAAATCACAAAGGGTTGAAAAATCGATTTTGGTAAAACGTAACATGAAATTCAATTGACCAAATCTCCTATTATATTTTGAATTTTTGAGTGTGGTCAAGTCCTAGAGTTAGATCTATGAGTTACCTAACTAATCCAAGTGGAATCACCGAAAAGGTGTTGTAGATTTTCGTGGGGTGATTTTAGCAAAGGAGTCAAAACTTCAAAATGTCCAAAAAGCTGCTGCCACGTTTTTTTGTAAGGGCTGTTTCGGCCACTTAATTAGTGAGAAAAATTTAGGCCTTTTGGGACATAAAAGTATATGGTATAAAGAATATCGTGTCCAAAAATGAGCTCATTCCGACTTAAAATGAGCAAGTTATGACCATTTCAATATTTAGGATTTTCTCGATTTAAAATGCTAAAACCGAGTTCTACAACTCAGATGAGCATGAAATTTAAATCGGAGGCTCACATTAACATGTGTAAGGTCCCGCCAAGATTTGGGAATTTCTGGAGTTAAACTTGAGGTAGCAAATTTCTTAAGGAATTAATTAGAAATTGATTTTTGAAAAATAGTAAATAAATTTTAAAATTTCAAGAAAAATATATTTTCATTATGGGACTATATTATGCTAAATCCCAGAAAAGAAATATTTTTGGAACTGATTTGATATTTTTCATAAAAATAGTTTGATTACTTAACATATGAGTTAAATATGTTATGTGAAGTAACAAAATTGGAAAATAGGATTTTATGGCGGAGAGAATCCTATATAGAGTATATGCTTATTTTTTGATGAGGATTTGATTATTGGTGATGATATCTTATGAGTATGGCATTTTGAATGATTAAATGCATTATATGGTAAAAGCGTAAACAATTGAAATAAATTGTTTATAAATTTAAGAAGTGATTAAAATATTGTTATAATATTAATGATATTAGATTATGAGATTATTAAGTGATTGATAACATGGGGATTTCTTGAATCTGGATAAATTATATTATAAATGATTAATATTTATCCTTTATCTCATTTGATTGATTCTTTATATCATTATCCTCATGCTTATATTATGTTGAAAGTCATCTCGTGGCACAGTGGTGCATAGATGGACTTGGTATGATTATGACTGTGGATTGTTCTAAGTATAATCATAACCGTAATTAAAAACACGATTATCTTTGGCCGTAGTGCATGGATAATTTGTGGTCGTGATACTAATGAATACACGATTATCTTTGGCCGTAGTGCATGGATAATTTGTGGTCGTGATACTAATGAATACACGATTATCTTTGGCCATAGTGCATGGATAATTTGTGGTCGTGATACTAATGAATACACGATTATCTTTGACCGTAGTGCATGGATAATTTGTGGTCGTGATACTAATGAATACACGATTATCTTTGGCCGTAGTGCATGGATAATTCGTGGTCGTGATACTAATGAATATCCTTGGCCTATAGTTCAGGGATGATTCGATGATATGGATTAATTATTGAGCTGAGTCTCAGCAATGAAATATTAATTCATGGATGTGGTAAAAAATCATCTTTGGTAGTAGTGCATTGATAGACTTGGTATGATTATGACCAAGGATTATTCGGTATAATCATGACAATAATTGAAAACACGAATATCCTTGGCCAGTAGTGCATGGATAATTCGTGGTTGTGATACTATTAAGCTGCGTCTCAAGATTATTGGTTTTATAGTTGTATATCTTTAGCTTTGCATCGCAAAGATGAATTGTTAATGAATATCTTTGGCGGATTGCGAAGATGAATTTAATATTTTAATGATAAAGGTATTCAAGGTATCCTCACCTCTTTATTATATCGTGTACGCATTCTAATTTCGAGGGCTAAATTTCATAAGAAGGGAGATTGTAAGACCCTCACTTTTATAAATAAAGATGAATTTTCTATAAATATTATTTTTGAATATTATGGAATAAATTTGACATAATGTTATAGTTGTGGGTAATATTTATAAATTTTGCAAAAGTAAGCAAGTTGTTATAAAATATTCGTTTGGTTCAGAATATTCTTTTTGTCGGGAATATTCGTGACGATGGCTCAATCATTAGTGGACCCCATTAATGGAAGTATTGTCGTAGTTAGAAAACGACAAAATTATCTTTCTATAAAAATAACTACGGAGGTGTTACCGTTAAAACTGTTGAACTACCCTGGTAAAAAGTACATTAATACGCGTGGTTGCGATAAGAAGACACTCTGTATTGATTATTGATGCTTACGTGAGAAGTCACTTAGCTATACTCAATTATTACTACAAGATAATTCTTTGCATCATATCTCTTATATTATTGATTCAATTATTGTCACAAGATCATCCGTATAATATGTTATATTATTAATTGAGACGACAAGTTATAAATGATTAATAATTGTTGAAAGATTAAAAATGTGTTGATTAAAAATAAAATGATTTGTGGTAATATTTATTCAATCCTCGATGTATATAAAGAGTCTCATTATGAGACGCGTTTGTGGTAAGTTTGATTATTTTATGGGGGCCCATATGTCATCATCTAAGAGTCCCTTCAAATAATAAGAATTACCTTTGTGAATATTAATTACCTTTGTAAATAATATTTACCTTCTTCAATAGTAATTACCTTTGTGAATAGTAATTACCATTGTAAATAATATTTACCTTCGTCAATAGTAATTACCTTTGTGAATAGTAATTACCTTTGTAAATAGTAATTACCTTCGTCAATAGTATTTACCTTCGTCAATAGTAATTACCTTTGTGAATAGTAATTACCTTTGTGAATAGTAATTACCTTCGTCAATAGTATTTATCTTCTTCAATAGTAATTACCTTCGTCAATAGTAATTACCTTCGTCAATAGTAATTATCCCTTCGCAAATAGTAGTTGTCCCTTCAATATTACCAAGAGTTAATTGCCTCTTCGGTGTTCCAAGGGTTAATTACCCTTCATGAAAATAAGTTTTCTCTTTTGATATTACCAAGAGTCATTTTGACCCTTCGTTAAGACCAAGAGCCACCCCTCGCTTTTCTATAAATAGAAAGCTCATTCCTTCATTATTTCTTACTTAATTCATTGAAACTCTGTAGAGAGAAACTATAGAGAGAAAGAAGAAAAGTATTCTCGCTACTTCACTTTTCCAATATTCGGTTCTTCTAAGGTAAGGGATATTATTTGTACCGTAAGGGTGTTATTCTTCTTATTCATGAAGAGAACTTTTGTTATTCCATTCTTTATTATTCTCATTGGAATAACTCAGATACGCCATGATACCCTATACTTGGTGAAATCCTCTCGTTATTCCATTCTTTATTATTCTGTTGGAATAACTCAGATACGCCAGGCATACCCTATACATAATCAGATACGTGGTTTACCCTATACTTGGTGACATTCTTCTATTATTCTCGTTGGAACATCCTCGTGCATGTGTTTTACACCTGACTGGTTCCGCTCTTTATTATTCTGTTGGAACATCCTGCATGCGTGTGTTTTACAATCACCGGTTCCGCCTCTTTATCATTCTCGCTGAATATCCTATCTCGTGTGTTTTTACACCGATCCGGTTCCATCTTTATTATTCTATTGGAACATCCTGCTTGCGTTGTGAATTTCACCGACCGGTTCCGTTATTATTATTCTGTTGAATAACTTTTGTCATGCGGCACTGCATGCATGGTGATTTCCTTTGTTATTCCATTCTTTATTATACCCAAATGGTTAAAACTTTGACTTCTATACTCCATGAAATTAGTAGAATATTCTTGATATTTGCGTTTCATCCAAAGATCTTTACATGGAAATATTCTTCCGATCATTCTTGAATTTTACTCTACAAAGCAATGTCATGTTGATAATTTGGACGTTATTAGTTCTGAATAAATTAATTCGTGAACTTGTTTTATTGAATTATTATGTCATTGTCATCATCCTCATGTTATATTATGTTATCTTTGGCTTACGTGCATAGATGAACTTAGTATGATTATGACCGAGGATCATTCTAATAATCATGGCTTGTTATAAATGATGTGACAAAAGTCCTCGATGGCTGTAATGCAATGATGGATAGTTTTTGGTATGATTATGACCAGGGGGTGATTCGGTATAGTCATGACCATTGATAATTTGATGGAAATCCTTGACCGTGGGTATGCAGGATGATTAGATATTGTGGTTTATTCATTAAATCGAGTCTTAGTGATAAAATTGATGAAAACCTTTTAAAACCTAAAAGATAGTAGACTTTATTTTCTACTTGACTCTTTTAATGGATCGCGTATTCATTGCAGCTTAAAATGGTTGTCTATTGTATTTTATCGCTTTAACATTATTGAAGACTATTGATAATTTATTCTCGCATTATCTTAGTTATAATATTTCTTCTTGGGCTAGTTGAGCTCACCTTTCTTTCAAAGTTCTCTTCAGAAATGAGAATATAGCTGGGACGAGTCGGGGAAAAGAGTGATGGTCCCAAAGATAGCATTAGTAGTCCTCACTATTCTGTTAAATAGTGTGACAATAAATGTAATGAGGACTCCTTGAGTATGGATATTGTCTAAATGACAATATTCTTATTAGAACTCTCAGTTTATGTATTGTCGTATGTTACACGACAGATGTATAATTAAGTTTGTATTTGAATTTATGTACCATGTAAGTGGCGACCCAAGATGGGTGACGTATACCTAATTTTGGGGGCGTCACATTTAACATTATCAGAACAATTTAGATTTTGTAGTGATTTAGGGGATTATAAGATTAAAATAATAATATTAATATAAAAACCGTTTAGATTGAGAAAATAGTGATTTATGAGATTATAAAATAAACATAGTAAGTTATGATTGATATTATTTGTTATTTTGATATTGTTTTAAATGTTTTAAATTGTATAATATTATGTTGTAATATAATTATAAATGGTATAATATTATTCTCGTAATATAATTAAATTAGTAATGATAATATCCGCATACGTTTAGATAGGTAGTTATTTTGTTATATACGTAGTATTATAATATTATACCATACATGTATGATATAATGTATGATATAATTATGAATGGTATAATATTAGAAAAGTAGTAATTTTAGGATATAATTATTTTAAATGTTTTAAACAATATAATATTATGTTGTAATATAATTAAATTAGTGTGGGATGCACAATAATTATATAGAACATGTGTTACAATATGGGAAAGGCACATGTGTCATTAAATGGTGCTATGTAGATAACAGATAATAAATAATAAATAATAGATAGATTCCATTCAAAATCTTACCACATCAGCACAGCCTGATCATATGAACGCACGTAAATTGTTCATTCCATTTTAATAAAATAATTAAACCAATTTCAAGTTTCATGACAAAATTAATTATACTTCCAGTATCCCATAAAAAACCAAGTTTAGATTCTTTTACTAATCAATTAGTGAAAATTACAATTTCAATTCATGTAAATTAATTTTATAATGTAATAGTTGATTTCATGAACTATTTTAAAAAATATCAGTTACTACAAAATTATTATTTTAAAGATAAAAATAAATATTCACATGAATTTTAAATTGATTGAGTTTTCCATAAATTGGTTAAGCAAATAAATTTTCATATCTTTAGAATCAATTAGCGTGGTTCAAATAATTGGAAGAATTTTTGGAAGCTAATAGATTGAAGTTTTAAAATGAATATGGAAATAATTTTTAATTGCATAGAACTATGAAAAGTAGGTAAAATAAATAAAAGTCTAATATTAAAGGAAATTTACTTTTCAAATAATTAAAACTAATTTTGCATAAAAAGCAAGTTGGCCCTATCGTGTTTAAATTGATCCAATCTGGTTGTTGCCTAAGAGAGTTATCTAATTAATGGATCCTAAAATAACGTGGTTGTTGATAATATCCATAAAATAAGGTGATCAGTATATATATCAAAGTAATTTTTAAGGGCAATAAGAAGCATTAATTAGGATGGACATGTGTCGATTTTGTAGAATGACATATGTCAATTTATTGTGTCATGTACTGTGATTTAGTATATATAATAGATATAAAAGTGACCACTATACTCTTAGGTCATGTTTGTTTGCAAGGATTATAATTCTGGAATTATAATCCATGGGATTATAATTTCAAGACTATTAATTTTAGGATTAAATAATTCTAGTCAAATGTTTATTTTTTATGGGATTATTCATGGGATAACTTAAAATAATCTTATGTTATGTTTATTTTTTTATTATTATGTATACATTCCCACCCCTACCCCCACCCCTACCCCCACCCCGCCCCCACACCCACCAAAAATAATATTTATCGATTACGTATACACTCCCACCCCGCTTATAAGACCACAACTTTTATAAATAAAGATGAATTTTTCTCTAAATATTATTTTGAATAATTATGGTGTGGATTTGTTGTAATATTAAAGTTGTGGGTAATATTTATAAATTTTACAAAGTAAGCAAGTTGTTATAAAATATTCGATTGGTCGGGGAATATTCATTTTAATAGGAAATATTCGATGCGACCAACACAATCATTAATTGGACACCACAACGAAATTATTATTTGAGTTAGAAAATGATGTAAATATCTTTTTATAAAAATAACATGGAAGTTTTACCGTTAAGCGTTGAAATACCCGTGATTAAAAAGTATAATGTCTACGTAGTTGCAAGAGTAGCACAATTATTGATTATTGATGCTTACGTGAGAAGTCACTCAGTTACACTCAATTATTGCTACAGAAATTGCTGCAGAGTATATCACATTATTGATTCTATTATTGTCATAGTATCATTTGCATAATATTTTATATTATTAAATCAATAATTGAGATGACAAGTTATTCATATTATTATTTGTATTATTGACAATGTCTATAAAATTCTGTCGAGGAAAGGGGTTGGGTCATCTAATTACGCGCCAATAGGGAGAAATCCTTATCGGAAAGCCCCCTCTTTCCTGGGAACGATCTGGTTGTTAATATTGCGAGTTATAATAATAATGAATAAATGTTGTTAAAAATATTGAGGAGATTATGAAGTATTTGTTTTAAATTTTGCTTATTATATGGACCCCCACTTATTCATTTCTAAAAAAAATTGGTAGAAAGTTATTCATTATAAGATGTGGAGCCCACATGTGATGATGACATGGGTGGGACCCACGTGTGATGAAATGAATAGAAATGGGGGGGAGTTTACCGGGAAATGAGGGAATGTATTAGTGTTTGCATAGTATTTGCATAGTAAAGTGAGAAATTTTTAGCCGATCGGTTGAGCGCCCGTGAACGATTCCTGTGCAGTCCGTGATTTCTAAATTCAAGTACTATCCTTTTCATTATCCTATAAATATGATGCTTAGTTTAGAATTGAAAATCACACCAGAATTAGAGAATTCTTTTTCTATAATCTTGAGCGTATTACTTTAGAGTTTAAGGAAACTTTGAGCGTACAAAACAGTTCAAGTTTTCTTCAAGAATATCCCCGCCCTATCAGTCGGAATACTCTTCTTTTTAAGGTAAGAGATGTTATTTTTTTGTTCAATATTCGTATGAAATAATATTTTCTTCTATACTCTATAGTATATAAGGAATATTATTTCATTTCAGATTCCGAATTCTACATTCTTTTTGTTAAAGTGTTGCTTCTATACTCTATGAAATTAGTAGAATATCCTTGAAATTTGCACTTCATCTAGTATCTTTTTATGAAAATATTATTCTGAGCTTTCTTGATAAAGTTTAATTTTTTGTGCCGGAGTACTATTCACAAAATACTATTCACCCGGGTACTATTCATGATAAAAATTGATTTTTTCCGGTCCAAATCATTTTTGGTACAATATTATTCTTGAATTTTACTCCACAAAGCAGTATCATGTTGACAATTTGGACATTATTGATAAATTAAATTATTAATTTTTAAAAATTTATCATTTGCTTTCAGATAATTAAATTATTATATCATTGTTATCATCTTCATGCTTATATTATGATGAAAGTCATTTGTGGCCCGTAGTTCATATATGGACTATTGATTGGTATGATTACGACCATGAATTATTCAGTATAATTATGACCGTAATGTTACAAATGATGTGGTAAAAGTCATCATTGGTTCGTAGTGCATTGATGGACAGTTGTTGGCATGATCATGACCATTGTGATAACACGATATCCTTGGCCTGTAGTGCATGGATAATTCGTGGACGTGATATTAATGAATATCCTTGGCCCGTAGTGCATGGATAATTCAGTGATGTAGATTATTTATTAAGCTGAGCGAGAAAATTGATGATAACTTTTTAAATCATAGAAGATATTACATATGTGACGCCCCCCAAATAGGTATACATCACTCATTCTGAGTCGCCAAATACATGGTACAGGATTTAAATACAAACTTCTTTTATACAATATGACAAAACGTAGCTGAGAGGTTTTACACGAATATTGTCTTCTAGATAATATCCAAACTCAAATGAAGTCTTCATTACATTTATTATCACACTATTTTACAGAATAGTGAGGACAACTATAGCCACCATCCGGACCATCACTCCATTCCCCGACTAGTCCCGGCTACGTTCTCATTTCCTGAAGAAAATAGTGAAAGAAAAGGAAAAGCTAAACTAGCCCAGAAAGAAATATTATGACTAAGATAATGCAGAATAAATTATCGTTAGCCTTCAACAGTATAACAACTGATAAAATATAATAGACAACAATTTTTAGATTAACAATTGCAGTGGAACAAGCAATCCATTAGAAGAGTCAAGTAGGGCATGATATCTATTATCTTCTATTATTTAAAAGTTTATCATCAATTTTATCGCTGAGACTCAACTTAATAAATAATCCACATCACTGAATTATCCATGCACTGCGGGCCAAGGATATTCATTAGTATTACAACCACGAATTATCCATGCATTACGGGCCAAGGATATTCGTGTTTTCACCAATGGTCATGATCATGCCAAACTTGACAAATATGTTAGTCCTAACAAAATCTCTAACAACTTTAGAATCGTCAGTTCTGGTGGCTTTAGCTTCTACCCATTTGGAGAATTAATCAATAGTCAAAAGAATATAAACATTACCAAAGGAAGAATGAAAAGGTCCCTAAAATCTATACCCCAAACATCAAAGATTTCAACAACTAAAATAGGTGTTTGTAGCATTTGATTTCTTTGTGAAATATTCCCCGTCATTTGAAAATTAACACAAGTTTTGCATAACAGATAAGTGTCTTTAAAAAGAGAAGGCTAATAAAAACCACTTTCCAAAACCAAATGTCTCCACAAATATGAGAATGACAAAAGCCTAGAATAGATTAAAATTCACTGTCAAGCACACATCGTCTAGCTATTTGGTTAGCACAAAATTTTCACAAATATGGATCATCCCAAATATAGTGTTTAGAATCACTCTTCAGCTTTTCTTTCTTGGATTTGGAAAAATCACTAGGAAAATATGTACTTACCAAATAATTCACAATATTTGCATACTAGGGAATCTCATCATATATGGAAAGTAGAAGCTTATTTAGAAAAGAATCATTGAATGGTAGCACCTCCTCATCTCTTAACAACCTACTTTAAGTGATCTGACACCAAGTTATCTGTCTCTTTCTTATCCTTGATCTCCAAGTCAAATTCTTGCAAAAACAGAATCCATCTGGTAATCCTAGGTTTAGAGTTCTTCTTGGTCAACAAATACTTGAGAGCAGCATGGTTAGAATAAATTATTACTTTAGTGCCAAGTAAATATGATTGAAATTTATATAAAGCAAAAACATCAGATAAAAGTTCTTTTTCAGTTGTGGAATATTTTATCTGAGCCTCATTCAAAGTTCTCGAAACATAGTAAATGGCATGAATAACTTTGTCAATCATTTGGCCTAAGACATCCCCTATTGCATAATTGTTTGCATCACACTATCTCAAATGGATACTTCTAATTTGGTTGTTGAATTACTGGTGTTGAGGTCAATAATTTCTTTAATTTATCAAAAGCCTCCTTGCACCCATCATCAAACTGGAACTCCACATCCTTTTATAGGAACTTATAAAAGAGCAAAGCTATCTTCGAGAAATCTTTGATAAGCCTACGATAGAAACCTGTATAGCCAAAAAAAGAACGAATCTCTCGTACACTGATGGGGTAAGGCAAAACAGAAATAATATATATCTTAGCTTTATCAACTTCAAGATCTTTAACTGACACAACATGATCAAGTATTATTCCTTATTCTACCATAAAATGACACTTTTCCCAAGGACATGTGACGATATGCAAATGTACCCGGGGCATTATAAAGTCCGAAGGACATCTGACGATATGCAAATGTACCAAAAAGACATGTGAATATGGTATTTAATTGGTCCCCTTATGCAATCAATCTGGTTATAACCTGAAAAACCATCTAGAGAGCAATAATAAGTAAGCCCAACTAATTTTTCTAACATTTGATCAATAAAATGAAGGGAAATTGATCTTTTCTAGTTACAACATTTAATTTTCTATAGTCAACACACACTCTTCATCCTGTTTGCATTCATATGGGCACCAACTCATTATTATCATTCTTGATAATTGTAATTTTGGATTTCTTTGGAACTACCTGCATGGGACTCACCCATTGACTTTCAGAGATGGGTAAATTATACCTGTATCAAGCAATTTTATAATCTCTTTCTTTACTACCTCCATTATCGGTGGATTCAATCTTTTTTGTGCATCCCTCGTGGGCTTAGCTCTATCTTTTAGCAAAATATGATGCATCCACATTGTGACGCCCCCAAAATAGGTATACATCACCCATTCTGGGTCACCAAATACATGGTACAGAAAATAACTACAACTTCATTATAACAATTGTCGTGCAAAATACGACAACAAATATACTGTGATTTTAAATACAAATATTGTCTTCTAGACAATATCCACACTCAAATAAGTCCTCATTATAATTATTGATACACTATTTTACAAAATAGTGAGGACTAATAAAACAACTGCCATAAAATATCACTACACCCCGACTAGTTCCCGCTATATTCTCGCCTCTTAGGAAGAAAATGAAACAAAAAGGAAAAGGGTGAGCTCAACTAACCCAGTAAAGAATATTATGACTAAGATAATGTAGAACACATTATCGTTAGTGCTCAATAGGGAAAAATCTGATAGAATATAATAGACAACAAGTTTTAGATCAACAACTGCAGCGGAAACATCAATCCATTAGAAGAGTCAAATAGAGAATGAAATCTACTATCTTCTATGATTTAAAAGTCCATCATCAATATTTTATCCCTGTAACATCAATCAATATACATCTTGAACCAAATATTCATCTTTGCTTTACAGGCCAAAGATATTCATTTGTATCACCAGTTGGTCATGTTCATCTCAACACATGTCCATCTTTGCACCATGACCAAAGATATTCATCAGGTAATCATTCATCTTTGCACTACAGGCCAAAGATATTCAGTTATATCATCATTTAGGACTGAGGATGATGAAAAATATCTTAAAGAAAACGAATCTAGTGAGATAAAAGAACAAAGATTAGGGATTCGTACGTCGGGTTATCCAAGTTCAAAAATACTCCATAATAATCATTTGTGGAGCAGAATTCAAAAATGAAGTTCAAAACATGGATACAATTAAAGATAGTAACCACAATAGACAACTTGGACAAAGAAAATAAAATTTAATTTTTCTGTGAATAATGTCGTATACGTGAATAGTGTCGTATACGTGAATAGTGTCGTATACATGAATAGTACGTATTCCACAAGAAAAATCATACTTCGTGAATAGTACTCGTGAATAGTACGTATTCATGAATAGTGTCGTATACGTGAATAGTAAACTCGACATGAAAAGGTAAATTTTTTATAATAAAATTCATATCAATATTTCGATATAATGATATTGAAAGAAATAACATCATTTACGAAGAAAATAACATCCCTTACTTCAAAAGAATAGTACTTTTGACTGGAAAATCGGATATAACGCTGACGGAAACTTGCACTGATTAACAACTCTCAAAGTATCTAAATACTCTCAAAAATATGCTCGATAGTATAGAGAGAAAAATAACAGAACGCCATGTTTGACAAATGTTACGTACGTGCATAATTTTTGAAAAAGGTGCAACACATTCCTTTTAAAAACCAAGACTTTCCAAGCCAATTTGCTTACTCCACCACTTTTAGCACATGTTTTTGAAAAAAATGATTCAAATTCAATTTGAAAACTAATTCAATTTGATCATCTTTACTCCATTTAATTCACATGCCAAAAAATATAATAATATTATCATTTAAATTATAAAAATTATACTATTATATTATCACATTATACTATTATAATGTAATATTATAATAATATATTTGAATGAATTATTTTATCAGAAAAGATAAAATATTAATTTTCAAAAATTGTAACTTTTCTAAACATTTCTCCATTTATATCCACATTAAATAAATATTTCCTTATCATATTCATCAATTAATTACAATTCCTCAATAATTATTACTAATTAATATTATAGATTCACAATACTGATAACCAGATCGTTCTTAGGAAAGAGGGGATTTTCCTATAAGAATTTCTTCTTATTGGCGCGCAATTAAATAATCTAACCCCTTTTGTGACGCCCCCAAAATAGGTATACAACACCCATTCTGAGTTGTCAAAATACATGGTACAGAAACAACTACAACTTTATTAATACAACATAAAAACTGTGAGTTTAAATACAAATATTGTCATCTAGACAATATCTACATTCAAATAAGTCCTCATTACAATTATTAATACACTATTTTACAGAATAGTGAGGACTACTAGAACAACTTCTAGAACCATCATTCCATACCCCGACTAGTACTCGCTACATTCTCGCCTCCTGAGAAGAAAAATGGAACAACAAGGAAAAGGGTGAGCTCAACTAGCCCAGTAAAGAACATTATGACTAAGATAATATAGAAAAAATTATTGTTAGTCCTCAACAGGGAAAAATCTAATAGAATACAATTGACAACCAGTTTTAAATCAATCTTCGCAGCGAAAATAATAATTCATTAGAAGAGTTAAGTAGAGAATGCAAACTACTATCTTCTATATATGAATTTAAAAGTTCATCGTCGATATTTTATCCCTATAACATCAATCCATATATATCCGAATCAAATATTCATCTTTGCACTACAAAAGCCAAAGATATTCATCACCGTCATGTTCATCTAAACACTGCCCATCTTTGCACTACGCGCCAAAGATATTAATCGATCGGTCATGTTCATCTCAACACTGCTCATCTTTGCACTACGGCCAAAGATATTCATCAAGAAATCATTCATCTTTGCACTACGTGCCAAAGATATTCAAGAATATCATCATTTAGGACCGAGGATGATGAAAAATATTTTAAAGAAAACGAATCCAAAGTGAAACAAAAGAAAAGTATTAAGGATTCGTACTTTAAATAATCCAAGTTCAAAATTACTTCATAAATAACCGTTGGAGTAAAATTCAAGAATGAAGATCAAAACATAGATCCAATCAAAGATAGGAATCATAACAGACAATTTTGGACACATAAAAGAAAATTTAATTTTTCTATGAATAGGTGTCGATTCGTGAATAATGTCGTATACGTGAATAGTAACTCAATTCTCAAAAGATAGAAATTTCACAAAAAAATCATCACGCTTCGTGAATAGTACTCGTGAATAAGTAACTCATGAATAGTAACTCGTGAATAAGAACTCATGAATAAGAATCCCGACATGAAAAAGTTCCAAATTTGATAAAATTTCTAACCAATATTTCTAAGATAATGATATTGAAGAAATAATATCATTTTCTAATAAAATAACATCCTTACCTCGTAAAGAATAAGATTTAACTCGAATATCGGATATGGTCTTTGAAAGAACTTGCAGACCGTATAAAAAAATACTCAAAGTACTAAAATACTCACAAGAATACGCCAATATATCGAGAGAGAAAGAGAGAGAAATCTGTAGTTTCTGGTGTGATTTTCAATTCTAACCTAAGCACCCTATTTATAGAAAAATGCTTAGAACACCAAAGCAGAAAATTTAATATAATATTAATATATATATATATTAAAATCCTACGCACACCAAATTAGATCCAAATAGCAGCCACCAATAGTCAACTAAATCAAAAAAACGTTTTTCTTAATTAAAATAATTAAAACATCCAAAAATCAATTATTTCGGAATTTTGGAACTTCAATAATTCATAATAAATAGCCCTTTTATCAGAAAATTCAAATCTCGCGATTTTTTATAGGAAATTTAATTCTCTACAACTTTGCAGAAGAAAGTTTTTCCAAATTCCAAACAGAAATTGACCGAAATCCACATACGGACGATTTTACAGGCTATAATCAAATTTCAGTTAAGAAATGGGTCCACCAACATGTTTAACATGTTTTAAACAACTTTTGCAACAAAAATACTCTTCCTCCTCCTCATATACTCATATATCCCACATTCATTGTAAAAATATCACCATTATTATATTATAATAATATAATAAAATATTATTTTATCGTAAAAGATAAAATATCAATTTTTAACAATTGTCACTTTAAAAAAATTTCTCCATCTATATCCACATAAAATCAATATTTCCCTCATCATATAAATTAATAATTAATTATTCACAAATAATATTACGTAATCACAAGATTAACAACCAGCCGCCTCCTCAGAAAGAGGGCTTTTCAATAAGAATTTCTCCTTACCTGGCGCCGCAATTAGGTGACCAAACCTCTCCTGTATGTAAACTTTCTAGACATTGCCAATAATATTTTCTAATAATATTATTCAGATAATATGAATTATTATTTCGATAATGGAAAATACCGTAGTAGTGACAATTATCAAACAACAAGAATATAAAATATCAACGCAAAGAATTATCGAATCAATAAAATAAAATATCAATAAGAATTCATCGTGAATAATTATTGATTAGTGCCTTCACGTAAGAATCAATAATTGGTGCAATACTGCGTAAAGCTATCGCGGCAACAACGCCAGACATCGTGTTTTAACCAATTTATTCCAACAAAGGTTAATTGAATAACTAATGCCATTTATTTATAAACAACTTATACTTGTCGCTTTCTTCATCCAATCGCTTTTCGGTTATGGGGCCCACATAAAGGTCATAGCAAATGTATGAATATTCCCCGACAGCAAGAATATTCCACAACCAAACGAATGTTCTCCGACAACAATGAGTATTTTATAACCACTTGCTTATTTGAAATATTTGTGCATTTTACCCATAACTAACCACATTAATCAAATCAACCCTTACTATTTCAAAATGATAAATAGAGAAAATTAAATTTTAATTATTAATAATTTGGGGTCTTACACCTTTCCTCGACAGAACTTTCTAGATATTATCAATAATGTTGTATAATAATATTAATTCAATAATATAAGTTATTGTGTCTTGACGATTATTGAATCAACAATGCAAAATACTATTCAATTATCACGGTAACAGTTATTGCACCAATAATATGAAAGACTGTACAATGACAATTATTGAATTAACAATAATATAAAATATCAACGTAGCAATTATTGAATTAATAAAATAAAATATTGAATAAAGAATTATCAGAACAATTATTGACTAGTGTCTTCACAATGTAAGAATCAATAATCCAAAAATATCAGGCAATACCGCTTACTATCAGCAACTACTACGCCAGACATCGTATTTTTTAACTACTGTATTCCAACAGCTTTTAATTCAGAATAAATACGCAATTATTTTTATAAAAAAGTTATTTCTGTCGCTTTTTATATCCGATAGTTATTCCGTTATGGGGCCCACAAAAGGCTGCGCCGTCGTACAAATATTTCCCGACAACAAGAATATTCCCCGACAAAAGGAATATTTTATGACCACTTGTTTACATTGCAAAATTTGCACATTTCACCCATAACTAAAGCATTATATCAAATTAACACCATATTATTTCAAAATAATGAATAGAAGAAATTTAATTTTATTTATAAAAAGTTGGGGTCTTACACACATTGCAGGACTAATACCTTTGATATCCGTTATTGTCCACCCAAAGATTGTGACATGGTACCTTAGGAATCTTAGCAATTTATCTTCCTGCACTTTGGTTAGATTACTAGCAATAATCACAGATAATGTATCATTAGTCCCCAAATATACATATTTCAAATGTGTAGGTAATTGTTTCAATTCTAGCGTTTGAGCTTGCACAACAGATGGTAATAACTTTTGATGAGAAGTAGGTAATTGAATTGAATTAACTGCATACTTATCTGAATATTTTGGCAAATAATGTAATGTTGCCACAATTTCCTTCAATTCATGATGCCATTCAATTTCTTCATCCACGTCCAAACTGTTGGCAATGGAAACCTCCAAACTGTCCAAATGCGATTGTTTAAAAGTTTTATGCATTAAGGAGTTACTAACATCAATCGCAAAAACATGATTAACATCATTAGGGTACCTCATGACATCATATATGTTGAACTGAATCTTTTTTCCATCGAATTCCATTGTTAAGGTCTCATTGTGCACATCAATCATGGTTCTTGTTGTTTTCAGGAATGGTCTTCTAAACAAGATATGTGAGGGGTTTTGTGACGCCCCCAAAATAGGTATACATCACCCATCTTGGGTCTCTAAATACATGGTACTGAATATAAATACAAACTTAATTATACAACATGAGCTGAGAGTTTTTACACGAATATTGTCTTCTAGACAATATCCAAACTCAAATGGAGACCTCATTACATTTATTATCACATTATTTTATAGAATAGTGAGGACTACTATAACACCATCTCGGGCCATCATTCCGTTCTCCGACTAGTTCCGATTACTTTCTCATTTCCTAAAGAGAATAATAGAAGTAAAAGGGTGAGCTCAACTAGCCCAGTAAGAAATATTATGACTAAGATAATACATAATAAGTTATCATTAGCCTTCAACAATGTTAAACTGATAAAATGTAATCGATAAAAGTTTAATCAAGCAGGAATAAGCAATCCATTAGAAGAGTCAAGTAGAGCATGATATCTACTATCTTCTATGATTTAAAAAGGTTTTCATCAACTTTATCGCTGAGACTCAGCTTAATAAATAAACCACATCATCGAATCATCCCTGCACTATGGGCCAAGGATATTAATGTAATCATCAATGGTCATGATTATACCGAATAATCCATGGTCATAATCATATCAATCAACAGTCCATCTATGCACGTAAGCCAAAGATGACTTTCATCACAATATAAGCATGAGGATGATGACAATGATATAAGCATTTAATTAAATGAAAGCAAAGGATAAATTTTAAAGATTTATAATTTAATTTATCCATTATTCAATAATGTCTAAATTATCAACATGATACTGCTTTGTGGAGTAAAATTTAAGAATAATATCCATGTATCAAAAATATTTTGGACATAAAAGAAATCAATTTTCTCAATTGAATAGTAAATCAGTGAATAGTACCCATGAATAATACTTCAGCTAATAAGAATCTAGAATATGAAAAGTACCCCAAATACCCGAGTAAATAATATTTGAGTAAATAGTAACCGGGTGAATAAGTAACTCGTGAATAGTAACTCGTGAATAGTACCCCAACATGAAAAAGTGTCCCAATAATTGAAATGAATAGTAACTCGTGAATAGTACTTTCGAGTAAAAATATTGATATTTAATAAGAAAGTTCATATCAAGATTCCAATGAAACGACATCGGATGAAGCACAAAACTTCAAGGATATCCCACTAATTTCGTGGATTATAGAAGCAATACTTACCATAGTAAGTTTAGATTTAAGAATATGAAAAGAAATAACATACTGAAATCAAGAAATGGATTTTCACCATCATACAAGACGAATCCGCGTGTAGATGTGCTATTCCGACTTATTAAAGGATGAATACGAAAAGTAGTATTCCTTATGAATACGAAAGAAATAATACCTCTTACCTTTGTAGAAGGCTGGATACTACAATAGTGAAGTAGCAAAATACTCTTCTTCTTGCTCTCTATAGTTTCTCTCTCTATAGTGTCTCTTGTGAATCTCAGTGAATTGGTGAGAATGAAAGAAGAATTAAGCTTCTATTTATAGGAGAATGGACTAAATAGTAACTTATTCACGAACGGTTCAAATTTATTTACTATTAGAACGGACGGTCCATATTAATTACTATTAAAACCACAATCGACGGTCCAGATTGATTTACTTTTAAAACCACCACCGATGGTCCAGATTGATTACTTTTAAAACCACCACCGACGGTCCAGATTGATTACTTTTAAAACCATCATCAACGATCTAGATTGATTTACTATTAAAACCACCACCGACGATCCAGATTAATTTACTATTAAAACCACCACTGACGGTCCAGATTGATTTACTATTAAAATCACCATCAATGGTCTAGATTGATTTAATATTAAAATCACCACCAATGGTCCAGATTGATTTAACTTATTACACTTTGGTATCCCTAAAGTTTTCCAAGTTTGCATTATTCCACTCTAACTTTTGTAATTCACTTATCTTCAATAAACTCATTCCTAATACTTCAACAATTATTCATCACTAATATTATAACTCACAATATTTAACAATCAGATCATTCCCAGGAAAGAGGGGGCTTTCCAATAAGGATTTCTCTCTATTGATGCGCAATTAGGTGACCAAACCTCTCCTCGACAGAACTCTAGACATTGTCAATATTGTAAATAATAATATGAATAACTTTGTTGTCTCAATTATTGATTTAATAATATAAAATATTATGCAGATGATACTGTGACAATAATTGAATCAAATAACGTGAGATACTATGCAACAATTACTGTAGCAATAATTGAGTAAACTGAGTGGCTTCTTACGTAAGCATCAATAATCAATATCGTGTGCTACTATGCAACCACGCGTATTACTGTACTTTTACCACCGGGTAGTTCAACAGTTAACGGTAAAAATTTCGCCGTTATTTTTATAAAAAGATATTTCTGTCGTTTTCTAATTACGACAATACTTTCGTTGTGGGGTCCACCAATGATTGTACCGTTGTACGAATATCCCACGACCAATTGAATATTCCCCGACACAACGAATATTTTATATCAACTTGCTTACTTTGCAAAATTTTCAAATATCACCCTTAACTTTAACCTTTTATCAAGTTAATCATTTATTAAATAGAATAATAATTATATGAAATTAGATACTTTCATTTCATATAATTCGGGGTCTTACAGGTTTGGTGATGTATCATCCTCCATGCCCACAATGTAAAAGTGTACAGGAAAGATTAGTTCATTCACCCGTACGAAAACATCTTCAATTACCCCTTGGGGGTAAGTGTTAGTACGATCTGCCAATTAGATAATCACACCAGTATTTTTCAAAGGGCCTAGATTTAAAGAAGCATACACAGATAATGGCATGACATTAATTGATGCTCCTAAATCTAGTATTGCCTTTTCAAATCTAGCGTTTCTTATTTTAAATGGTATTGTGAACATGCATGGGTCTTTACATTTAGGGGGTATTTTTCTTTGAAGGACAGCTGATACATTTTCCCCGACTGTGACTCTTTCATTATTTTTCAATTTTCTTTTATTAATGCATAATTCTTTTAAAAACTTTGCATACCTTGGCACCTGTTTGATTGCATCAAGTAAGGGAATGTTTGCCTCTACTTTCCTGAAAGTTTCCAGGATTTCTTTTTCTTGCTCATCTTTCCTTGAAGTTCTAGAATTCCTGGGGGGAAAGGGTAGATGAATATTTTAAGCTGACTAGGAAGTTTAGGTTGTACCTTTGACTTTTTTGTTTCCTCCTTAGTTGTTTCTTCCTCAGTTGTTTCCTCCTCAAAACTCTACAATGACTTTTGGTGTATCTATTTGCTTTCCACTTCGCAAAGTTATGACACTTGCATTTTCTCTTGGATTGACAACAATTTGGGACGATAGCTTTTAGGAACCTTGAGAGTCCAATCGACCTATTGTAGTAGAAAGTTAACTCATTTGATTCTCCAAATTGTGGATGAAAGATCTCGTCTCTTGTTAAAATTGTTGTGTTTGAGTCATAAATGCTTAAACATGTCTTCAAGGGATGTTCCAGAACTTGCCAAATTTGCTAGTTTGGATTGGTATTGTGGTTGAGTGGGATGAAAACCTTGTTGTTTGTTTGGGGAAAACCTTGTACCAGTGGCCTAGCACCCTATAACTCAAGTTGGGATGATTCATCCATCCTGAATTGTAAGTATCAAAATAGGGGTCATACTTTCTCTGTGGTTGTGCCTGATAATTTCTCACTGTACTAACTTATTGTGTAGTCTCATCCTCTTGCAATGTTGGGCATGAATATGTGGTATGCCCTGTCATTAAGCATATTTCGTAAGCCTTTGCAATCGACATGTTTCATGTTGCTAATTGTTTCACCACAGCAGTTAAGTAGGAAATATGTTGCTCCAAATTACTCGTGCTTACCTCACTTACCCTTTGTGGTGCATGATCATTCCTTGTTCCGTATTTTTGTGAGTTATCAGCTGTGACGCCCCCAAAATATGTATACATCACCCATTCTGAGTCGCCAAATATATGGTACAGAATACAAATACAAACTTAATTATACAACTGTCGTGTAACATAAGCTGAGAGTTTTAACACGAATATTGTCTTCTAGACAATATCAAAACTCAAATGAAGTCCTCATTACAATTATTATTACACTATTTCACATAATAGTGAGGACTACTAAAACAACCATCTGGACCGTCACTCCTTTCCCTAACTAGTCTCATCTATATTCTCATTTTCCAAAGAGAACAATGAAAGAAAAGGGTGAGCTCAACTAGCCCAGTAAAGAATATTATGACTAAGATAATATAGAATAAATTATCATTAGTCTTCAACAGTATAACAACTGATAGAATATAATAGACAACAAGTTTTAGATCAACAACTGTAGCGAAAATAACAATCCATTAGAAGAGTCAAGTAGAGCATGATATCTACTATCTTCTATGATTTAAAAGTTTATCAACAATTTTATCGTTGAGACTCAGCTCAATAAATAATCCATATCACTGAATTATCCATGTACTACGGACCAAGGATATTCATTATTATCACATCCACGAATCATCCATGCACTACAGGCTAAGGATCTTCGTTATTATCACCAATGTTCATGATCATGCCAAACAACAATTCATCTTTGCACCCTTGGCGAAGAGAACCCATGGTCATAATCATACCAACAACTGTCCGTCAATGCATTACGGGCCAATGAAGACTTTTACCACATCATTTGTAACATTACAGGTTATGATTATACCGATACATAGTCATAATCATACCAATCCACAATCCATCTATGCACTATGAGCAAAAGATAACGTTCATCACAATATAAGCATTAAGATGATAACAATGATATAAGAATTAAATCAAACGAAATCAAGGATAAATATTAAATATTTTTAATTTATCTAGAGTTTAAAAATATCCAAATTGTCAATATAAAAATTGCTTTGTGGAGTAAAATTCAAGAATAATATTCATGTATCAAAAATAATTTGGACAGAAAAGAAATCAATTTTTCGGGTGAATAGTACCCAGGTGAATAGTACTTCGTGAATAGTAACCCATGAATAGTACTCCGACATGAAAAGATTAAATTTTAACAAGAATGTTCAAAAAAATATCCTTGTGAAACGATACTAGATGAAACGCAAATTTCAAGGATATTCTACTAATTTCAAGGAGTGTAGAAACAATATTTAACAAAATGAATGTAGAATTTGGAATCTGAAATGAAATAATATTACTTATATACTACAGAGTATGAAAGAAAATATTATTTCTTACGAATATTGAACAAAAATAACATCCTTTACAACTGTTAAACGAAAATAATATTCCTTACGAATATTAAACGAAGTTAATATTCCTTACGAATATTAAACGAAAATAATAGTCCTTACGAATATTGAACGAAAATAAAAAATTTTACGAATAAGAGAAATAATATCGTAAGCGAATATGAAATAAATAATACATCTTACCTCAAAAAGAGAGTAATTCCGACTGGTATAGCGGAGATATTCTTGAAGAAAACTTGCACTATTTTCTACACTCAAAGCTTCTTTAAACTCTAAAGAAAAACGCTCAATTAATATTATAGAAGAAGAATTCTCTAATTCTGGTGTGATTTTCATTTCTAAACTGAGCATCCTATTTATAGTAGAATAACAAGGTACTATTTGGATGCACGATGAAGGAAAAGTTCACGAGCGCGCACCAGTGAATTCACGTGAAAATTTTTGATTTTACTATGCTGCACTATGAAAACAATAAAATATAATATATTTTATTTTACATAAAAAACAAAAAATATTATAATATATATATAATAATAATAATAGTCACTCCCGTTACTTTTGATTCCCCCCCATATATATACTTATATATATATATATATATATATATATATATATATATATATATATATATAACAAAACTGAGATAACTTTCTAACGACAGTTTTGAAAAATGGATAAGTGGGGGTCCATATAAGAATCCAAATTTACAACAAATACTTCATAAATATCCCCTCTATTTATCTCAAATCACTTAGCTTCACTAAACACATTTTTAATAACATTTATTCATTATTAATATTATAACGCGCAATATTAACAACGAGATCAATCCCACGAAAGAGGGGAATTTCCCATAAGTATTTCTCCCTATTGGCGCGCAATTAGGTGACCAAACCCTTTTCCTCGACAGAACTTTCTAGACATCGTCAATAATGCAAATAAAAATATTAATAACTTTGTCGTCTCAATTATTGATTTAATAATATAAAATATTGTGACAATAATTGAATCAATAACGTGAGATACTATGCAACAATTATTGTAGCAATAATTGAACAAAACTGAGTGACTTCTCACGTAAGCATTAATAATCAAAGATACTGTACAATACTGTGTGCTACTATGAAACCACGTGTATTACTGTACTTTTATCATCGGGTATTTCAACAGTTAAAGATAAAACTTTTGCCGTTATTTTTATAAAAAGTTATTTCTGTCATTTTCTAACTCCGATAATAATTTCGTTGTGGGGTCCACCAATGATTGTGCCGTCGTATGAATATTTCCTGATAAAACGAATATTCCCCGACCAAACGAATATTTTATAACAACTTGTATACTTTGCAAAGTTTTTAAATATTACCCACAACTATAACATTATATCAAATCCACACCATAATATTCAAAATGATATTTAGAGAAAATTAAACTTTATTCTTAAAAGTTGGGGTCTTACAACCTCCCTTTCTTATGAAATTTCTTCCTCGAAATTGACGTACGTACCTGGTATGCCGAAGAGGTGAGGATACCTTATTTTCATTTCAGATTCTAACTCTTGAGGTATAACCTTTGAGCGTAGAATATATTCTTTCTTATCTAAGATTTTAACATGTACCTCTTCATACGTTAAATCTTCCGCTATCTCTTTCGGTTCTAAATCAATAATGTGGTTCGGGTCATCCACATATTTACGTAACATCGATACATGAAAAACATTATGAACACGTGACATACTTAGCAGTAAAGCGAGTCTATAGGCCACAGTTCCTACTCGATCGAGTATTTCAAATAGACCAATTAAATCGATGGTTGAGATTTCCTCTCTTTGTCGATTCTTATTTCTAGAATAACGCCTTTTTGCACCTTCTTCTTAATATTCATCAGCTCTGGGTCTATAGCTTGAGCAACTTTAAATTTATCGATTAAAGTCGGTTCTACTCGTATATTCTCTATCTTCATGTGGTTCCCTAGAGTATTTTACTCTATCATCATCATTTTTAAGTTATACGAAATGGGTTTTTGTGTTAACAACATCGCACTCGTAAACGCATACGATCTTCTACTCAACACGTCAGCTACCACGTTTCGCCTTTCCAGGATGGTATTGAATGGTATGGTCGTAATCTTAACAGCTCGAGCCAATGTCTTTGGTGCATGTTACGTTCGTTCTGGGTGAAGAAATATTTGAGGGGTTTGTATCGGGTTCAAGGTCGATACAAAATGTGATTTCATGCTCTAGGGGTAGGCCAGGAAGTTCTTCTGGGAATACGTCAGGAAATTTATTAACAATAGAAATATCATTCAAATCTGACGTATTTTTGTTTAAATCTGCGACATGGGCTAAGAAAGATTGTCATCCATTTTTTAATAAACAAATGGCTTTATGGCTTGATATGACAGTGATTAACTTTAGTGGTTTGGTTGCTTGAATTCGCATAATAGGTTGGTTAGGAATATGAAAGCTAACAACCTTATGAAAATAATCAATTTTAGCATGATGAGTAGTTAACCAATCAATCCCTAAAATCACATCAAATGCAAGTATTTTCAAATAGATAAGATCGACAGGTAATGTGAGGGTGCCAATTTGAATCAAACAAGATTTATAAACAGTGGATGTAATGAAGGTTTCTCCAAACGGAGTTTCAGCAGATAAGTCAAAGTCTAATTTCTCTGGAGTCAAATTTAAACGTTGAGCACAAGTAGGTGAAATAAAAGAGTGGGTAGAACTGGTATTGAATAAGGTATAGCCTTCGCAAAATTTTATGATTAACTTACCTGTGATAACTTCGTTCAGGTTCCTCGTCACGAAAAACGCTCTCCCTTAAACTACCGACTTTGACTTTTCTAGGACAACCTTTGGTGTCACCATCTCAGCTGGACTTGACTTCCCTACACGATAAAATTGACCTAGACGACCTTTTCTTCTGTAATTAAAACAAGCTTTGGGTTGCTGCGTACAGTTTGGACGAATGTGTCCCTCCTATCTACATTTGTAGCATACGACCGGTGGTCGTTCTCCTTCCTTTGAAATGGGTGTTGGTACTACTGTCAATGTCTTTCCATCATTGTTGAACCTTCTCTTCTTAAAGTTGTTCCCACTTAGTTCACCTCTCCTATCATCTTGGCCATAATTACCACCGAAGTAGTTACCATTTATGGCATGATAATTTCCTCCATGATGGTTATCATTGTTACGATGGTCGTTGCCACCAGTATGATTATTATCGTGTTGTTGGTCATTACCTTTTGGTTGGGCTGACTCATAATCGCGTTCTAATAGCTAAGCCCTATTAACAACATCTGAATATAAACAAAGTTTATGAGAAATGAGGTATTGACGTATTTCGGGTTTCAAACCTCGCAGAAATATTCGCGTCATTCGCTCCTCATTATCTACCAAATGGGATTCAAACCGGGATAACTCTGTAAACTTAGCCTCATACTGTGATACGGTCATATTATTTTGCTCCAGCTTAATGAATTCCACCTCCTTCATGTGACGAATACTTTCGGGAAAGTACTTATCGTTGAACAATTCCTGGAACTTGTCCCAAGACATCTTTAGTGCGGCAAACTGAGTACGTTTTACAGATTACCACTAATGATCTGCCTCTCCTCGCAACATGAAGGTGGCAAAGGGAACCTTTTGCTCCTCGGAGCATCCCAATACATCAAATATGTTGGTGATCTGGTTAATCCACGTCTCTGCCTTAAGTGGTTCTGGCTTTCCTAAAAACTCCGGTGGTCCCAGCTACTTGAATTGCTTAGTAGTGACCAGTCGTGAGTTACCACTGACTCCACATGCATTATGAATAAGAGTCTCTCTCGTTTGGTGTTGCATGAATTCTAAAATCCTCCTAAACATACAATCGTTCATCATTTAGTCGGTGTTGTTGTTTACACGAGGATTATTACCTTCCTGATGCACATTATCCTGGTTATTTATCGTTGGTGACTCAACGGTCTCATGTGCTCCATTGCTTATCTCAATATTTTTAGATGTCATTTTCAAATATTGTTACAAAATAAGGGTTAATTGATATGCCACATATTATCCCTATATTCTAACCGACCAATTAAATAACAATTAAGCTTGTGTAGGATATACTAGCGAAAGAATTGCTCGTCTCTTCCCTCCTAGCTCTAGTCTCAAATCTCAGTCTGGGATCATATCCCTAAGCTTTGATACCAACTGTGACGTCCCCAAAATAGGTATACATCACTCATTCTGAGTCGCCAAATACATGGTACAGAATACAAATACAAACTTAATTATACAACTGTCGTGTAACATAAGCTAAGAGTTTTAACACGAATATTGTCTTCTAGACAATATCCAAACTCAAATGAAGTCCTCATTACAATTATTATTACATTATTTCACAGAATAGTGAGGACTACTAAAGAAACCATCTAGACTGTCACTACATTCCCCGACTAGTCCCATCTATATTCTCATTTCCCGAAGAGAATAATGAAAGAAAAGGGTGAGCTCAACTAGCCCAGTAAAGAATATTATGACTAAGATAATGTAGAATAAATTATCCTTAGTCTTTAACAGTATAACATCTGATAGAATACAATAGACAATAAGTTTTAGATCAACAACTGCACTGGAAATAACAATCCACTAGAAGAGTCAAGTAGATCATGATATCTACTATCTTCTATGATTTAAAAGTTTATCAATAATTTTATCGATGAGACTCAACTCAATAAATAATCTATATCACTAAATTATCCATGCACTATGGGCCAATGATATTCATTATTATCACATCCACGAATAATTCATGCACTACGGACTAAGGATCTTCGTTATTATCACCAATGGTCATAATCATGCCAAACAACAATTCATCTTTGCACCCTTGGCCGAAGAGAACCCATGGTCATGATCATACCAACAACTATCCATCAATGCACTACGGGCCAATGAGGACTTTTACCACATCATTTGTAACATTACAGGTCATAATTATACCTATACATAGTCATAATCATACCAATCAACGGTCCATCTATGCACTACGGGCCAAAGATAAATTTCATCACAATATAAGCATGAGGATGCTGACAATAATATAAGAATTCAATCAAACGAAATCAAGGATAAATATTAAAGATTTTTAATTTATTCAGAGTTTAAAAATGTCCAAATTGTCAACATGACAACTGCTTTGTGGAGTAAAATTTAATAATAATATTCATGTATCAAAAATAATTTGGATAGAAAAGAAATCAATTTTATGGGTGAATAGTACCCCGTGAATAGTACTTCGTGAATAGTACCCCCACATGAAAATATTAAATTTTAACAAGAATGTTCAGAAAAATATCCTTGTGAAAGGATACTAGATGTAGCGTAAATTTTAAGGATATTCTACTAATTTCAAGGATTATAAAAGCAATATTTAACAAAAGGAGTGTAGAATTTGGAATCTGATACGAAATAATATTACTTACATACTATAGAGTATGGAAGAAAATATTATTTTTTACGAATATTGAACAAAAATAACATCCCTTACAACTGTTGAACGGAAATAATATTCCTTACAATTGTTGAACGGAAATAATATTACTTACGAATATTGAACAAAGATAATATTCCTTACGAATATTGAACAAAAATAATATTCCTTACGAATATTGAACGAAAATAAAATTTCTTACGACTACGAGAAATAATATCGTAAGCGAATATGAATAAATAATACCCCTTACATCAAATAGAGAGCAATTTCGACTGGTATAGCAGAGATATTCTTGAAGAAAATTTTTACTGTTTTCTACACTTAAAGTTTCCAAACTCTAAAGAAATACGCTCAATTAATATTATAAAAGAAGAATTATCTGATTCTAGTGTGATTTTCATTTCTAAACTGAGCATCCTATTTATAGGAAAATGGCAGAGTACTATGTGGATGCACAATAAAGGAAAAGTTCACGGGCGCGCTAACGAATGCACGTGAAAATTTTTGATTTTACTATGCTGCACTATGCAAATAATAAAATATAATATATTTTATTTAAATAAAAAACAAAACATATTATAATATATATATATAATAATAATAATAATAATAATAATAGTCACACTCTGCTACTTTTGATTCCCCCCCCCCACCCCACCCCCCACCCCACCCCACCCCACCATAAGGCACTTTACTAATATATATATATATATATATATATATATATATATATATATATAAAAACTGAGATAACTTTCTACCGACAATTTTGAAAAATGGGTAAGTGGGGTCCATATAATAATCCAAATTTATAACAAATACTTCATAAAAATCCTCTCTATTTATCTCAAGTCTCTTGGCTTCACTAAACACATTTTTAATAATATTTATTTATTATTAATATTATAACTTGCAATATTAACAACCAGATCATTCCCAGAAAAGAGGGTGCTTTCTGATAAGGATTTCTCCTTATTGGCGCGTAATTAGGTGACCAAACCCCTTTCTCGACAGAACTTTCTAGACATCGCCAATAATGCAAATAATAATATGAATAACTTTGTCGTCTTAATTATTGATTTAATAATATAAAATATTATGACAATAATTGGATCAATAACGTGAGATATTATGCAGCAATTACTGTGGCAATAATTGAACAAAACTGAGTGACTTCTCACGTAAGCATCAATAATCAAAGATATTGTACAATACCGTGTGCTACTATATGCAACCACGCGTATTACTGTACTTTATCACCGGGTATTTTAACAGTTAATGATAAAAAATTTGCCGTTATTTTTATAAAAAGTTCTTTCTGTCATTTTCTAACTCCGATAATAATTCTGTTGTGGGGTCCACCAATGATTGTGTCGTCGTACGAATATTCTCTGATAAAACGAATATTCTCTAACCAAACGAATATTTTATAAATACTTGCATACTTTGCAAAATTTGTAAATATTACCCACAACTATAATATTATATCAAATCCACACCATAATATTCAAAATGATATTTAGAGAAAATTAAAATTTATTCATAAAAGTTGGGGTCTTACAGCAGCCATGTTTGCAATAAGATTTCTAGTGGCCTCTGGTCTTTTATCTACTAGTGCTCCTCCACTAGCACCGTCAATCATACTTCTATCCATTGGTACAAGTCCTTCGTAGAAGTACTGAATCAAGTGTTGCTCATCGATTTGGTGGGGAGGGCAGCTGGAACACAGTTTTTTGAATCTCTCCCAGTACTCGTACAATATTTCTCCACTAAACTGTCGGATCCCGCATATCTCCTTCCTTATGCTGGCCACTCTTGAAGTATGAAAATACTTCTCTAAGAACAACCTTTTCATTTCATTCCATGAATTTATTCATGATCCAGAAGGAAGATGTGACGAACGAGATTTTTGTAAATTAATTTTAATATTTATTGAATTAAATAAATATTTTTCGATGATTTAATTATTGGATTAAATAATTATTTGATGCAATTGTGGTAGATTAATTTAATTATGTGTTACATTTATTAAATTAATGTAGAGAATAATTATTATTCAAATATGTAATTATGTGAGCTTATCAATTAAATGAAATATTTAATTAAGCATGATATTATTTAATTAATTTAATTATTAATTAGAGAGTTAATAATTTGACATTATTTATTAATGAGAAAATTAATAATGTGACTATGTGAAATTATGAGAAATTATTATATTTTATTTAAAATAAATTAAATAAGATATTGATTTATTTTATGAAGGAGTGTGACATTAATAAAACTATATGATAAAGTTTTATTAAACTAAATATTTTTAAATCTATTTTGCTAGCCAAACAAGGCCCTATGGGGAGTTGGAACAGCTTACCCATTATTGGGTTAATCTCCACCACTCAAAGCCGTCGCTTCTCTTATTATATTATACGCCTTCTTTTCTTTCTTCATTTTTCCTAAGTTCTAGAAAAGTAGAAACAGAGAGAGTTTCAAAGAGAGATTGAGAAGTGTTGAGAAAGAATTTTGATTGAAGAAGAGTTGAGAAGAAATTATTCCTACTAATCTATACTTATTCTCGTGGTAATCTCCTCTTCCCAAATTCTAAATTTTACGCCATTAGTTTTTATAAAATGGCTTTCATACATTTTGTAAATCTACATAATTGAGAAAGGGTTTGATTATGAGTTTATATATGGGTTAAGATGTATCAAATCGTATTTGATTATATATATATATATTATGTGAATTATCATGTCATCAGTTTCATAATACTATGAATTGTTATTTCAAAAATTTATAGAGTATGGGTTTTGGCCTTATGGCCTTATACATGATATTTTATGTATTGATCGACATGTTATCACTAAATTTTACACTCAGATATTATTATGCATGTTGATACGAAGAGACCAAAGTTTAAATAAACTATCTTGTTATAACGAATCCAGAAGTGACAATTTTCATGTTTTATTTTCAAAACCTTCAAGAACATCAAGAACAAAGGAAAGTAAATGTGTTGATTTTGCAAATTATGTGTTGTAACTTGTTAAAAATCATGCTAGATAGGTTAAGTAATGATTATATATGTATTACAATGATTGGGAAAGTCTAAATTGCAAAAAAAATAACTAATTGGAAGTTATGGCCATATTCACGATAATTTTACGTGTGATTGATTTTTAGCATAATTTGGCCTTATTATGTTCATGAATCGCAGAATCATGTAAAATGCAAGAAAAATGAACTCGGTAACCCATTTCTGCAATGCTACTAAACTAAATTACCCTTTACTTTACTCAAAAAAAAAAAAATATTTGATGAAAATTATTATTAAAATATTTATAAAATAAATTAAATATTTTAATTGAGATATTTATGGAATAAAATAAATATTCGATGAAAATTATTATTAAAATATTTATAAAAGAAATTAAATATTTTAATTGAGATATTTATGGAATAAAATAAATATTCGATGAAAATTATTATTAAAATATTTATAAAATAAATTAAATATTTTAATTGAGATATTATGGAATAAAATAAATATTTGATGAAAATTATTATTAAAATATTTATAAAATAAATTAAATATTTTAATTGAGATATTTATGGAATAAAATAAATATTCTACTTAAAATTATTATTAAAATATTTATAAAATAAAGTAAATATTTAAATTGAGATATTTATGGAATAAAATAAATATTCGATGGAAATTATTATGAAATAATTTATTCGAGTGTAATAATAGTAAGAGAATGAAAATATTCTAATTTAATTAAGTAATTAAATTAGAAGGGTAATGATTTGTTAAATAAAGTGGAGTTTATATTAAATAATTAAGTGAAAATGTAACTAATGAATGTCGTGAATACATATGGTATGTGTGTAAGATTTGTGGTGAACTAAGTAGTAATCGTTTAGCTTCACGACGAGGCAAGTTTCCTAACCCTACTTGCCATTATTGTTCAAGTTTATTAATTACCTCGAGTAAATTATCATTATTATTCATGTTCAAATGTTATATTAAAGATTGATTATCTTTTCAAAGCATGATTCAGTTATACAATAATTGTCCTATTGTATACTTCCTAAGATTATTATTCAATTTGAATATCATTATTATTGAACCTTATTAGACTAGCAATAACCCTTATCGATTCGACTAGTCCATAGTCACGAAGCGCTCAAATTTCTCAACCTCGATGAATTGTCCAAACCAAACTTCCTTTGGTGCGACTCGAATATCAAATCGAGATGAACAACCCCGCAAAGGGATTTACTTATCGCTAAGAATAAGAAGATATTGTGGCATAAGATTGTATTTAAGGGCCGATCCCCCAAGACGAAGTAGAAAGGTCCATAGTCTTACGATCGTTAAAGATTTTAAGTATAACCCTTGTTAACCTAGGACATAGTTCAAGGTCTTATGACCCTCAGAATTCTTTTGATTCTTGTTATTCATTCTTGATTCAAAAGTTGAGCTTTTATTCAGATGTCTTTGATTCACTCGCATGTTATTATACTATTATTTCATTGTTATATTTGTGGGCAAGAGTGCTCACTCTTGCTTTATAATAACATTGCAGTTAAGAACGAAAGAACCCATTTAACCTTTCATTAGTAAAGGCAAGGCAAAGTTAGCAAGTGTTGAAGACTTGTTATTTTATTTGATGATGTATTTATGTTGTACTTGAGTTAATGATGTTGTTTAAGACTTATTGTTTATATTTCACATGTATGTTTAAGGTTAGTTCAACCTGGGATTATGTTTATGATTTAGATGTTGTAACCCTATAAGGGGAAGATTTTTATTTCTATCTATTGCATGGTTTGCATTTATTATGGGTAGATAGATAGATGATATTTGTACAGTGAACACCAAATCCCGTGGAATCGAAGTACCCAGATTTGGGGGTGTCACAGAAGATATTACAGTCAATCCTTTGTTAAATCTGCTAGGGAGAATGGGAAAACTCTAAGCTTGATTTGCTCATCTGTAATCTCGTGTGGTTTCATGGTAGAGGACACCACATAGAACTCATTTAAGTGTTTGTATGTATCTTCACCTGCAAGACCATGAAAAGTAGGCAAAAAATAAATTAGTCCGAATTTAAGTTTGAATGTAGCACTTAAAACATGATATTCAATGCACAAGGGTTGTTGAATGAAATTGGGAGTGGCTAATTCTTTCAGCGTCCGGTTATTGTTTAGCACCACCATATCTTCTTCTTTGTCTGATTTAGTGGATAATTTATCTGACAGTAATTCCAAAGGTATGTTGAAGCCTGGTGATGGAATAAAAGCCACGTCTATATCTGCAGTATACTATTGAGCGTTACAGTTTTTTTAGTTCCCAGTAGGCACACAATAGATCTAGAAGGGGGGTTGAATAGATCCTCTTTTATTTCAAAATACTTTTCCTATTTATTTTGTATTGCTAATGAATTAGCATATGACAAACATAAGAATCTTTTCAAGCACAACGAAATAAATAAACGATCCCCTTCATTGATATATCATAAACATACATACATTGTTCGTGGAGTTAGTTTAGTTGTAAGTAGTTAATACATACATAGCATTTATAGCAGTTAGGTACATAATGTAAATGACCGAAAGTAAATGACTGAATTTAAAAGACACAAGGGATTTTAAGTGGTTCAGAGACTCAAGCTCCTAATCTACTCTTCTGCTTTAATAAGCAGGAATTCCACTAAGGAAGGGCAGCACCCTGAATCACTAAGATTCCTTCAAGGCCAACAGCATTGGAACATCAGTTCACTAAGAACTCTTCAAAGCCAGCAGCCTTAGAACTCTTGTTCTCTACGAACTCTTCAAGCCCAGCAGGCTTGGAACTTCATTTAGTCCCTCCAGATAAGGACCCCTTAGGCCCTGGCTATTTGTTGTTGGTGGTGGTGGTGGGTTGTGGTGGTGCTTTGCTGCTAAGATGTCTTGAAGCTTGAACATCTTTTGTACTTAGCAGCTTGACGTGGTCCTCTTTGTATTCTGCATAGAGTCTGGACCACCTCTTCTTTAGTGCAGCTGATCTTCATACTGTTTATCTCATCTTCATCTGATGTCATCTATGCACCATCACCATTTAGGTTTGCTAAGTCTTTGAGCTTTTGGTAGACTTTATCTGGCACTTAGCATTCCCTGAACCCCTCTTGAATGGTTTGAAGACATGGTTCTGCATCTGTTCTGTTTCAACTTTTGGTTTATGGTGATTCGTAGAGTGGCTCTCTGGATCTTCTTTGTGCTTTGCCACTTTTCTGAATGCTATCTTTTTGGCCTTCTCGGCTCTTAGCTTAGTTGTCATCTTCAGTGGCATTCTCATCCTTGTTGAGTGAAGCTTTAGTCTGTTCAAGTCATTCTTCAATTTTGCTTCACTTCTACCTTCGTAGTCTCATTGCCACTGAAACGTTTTCTGTTCAGCTCTGGTGGAACTCGTAGAGTCAACAATATAGCATTCCGACAACTCAACGTTTTTTCAATAATTTTTCTTTTTTTTCTACTCTCTTTCATGATCTTTAAAGCTCTAGCTGATATATACTCCTTCACAATCTTTTCGTTGGAATATAGCCATTGGGAGCTATTTGATTTCCTTCTCAGATCTCGAGTTATTTGGTGCAAACTGCTTGATGTGACGTGACAGCTCCTTTATGACTTTACTGACACAACAATCTGCTACCTTACCTACCACCTCATAGATGTCACTTTTCCATGTCAGGCTGGTAGTCACCTTTATTTTTTCTTTCTGACTTCTCGATCAGAACATCAGAAATTGTCCTTCTGCATCGATGCTCTCATTTAGCAACGTTTGAATATTAGTCTTCAGATTAAACCATTGCCAATGCTTCAATCTTCAGATGACCAAACTCTACGATTCTAATGCAGATGTTCTTGGACCTGATCGTAGTGTGTCTTGTTGAATGTTGTTCATTGATTAGTTGAGACAACACTACGATTCTGAAGAGTGTTCATTGGATCTTCAATATAGAACACATCTTCCTTTACTTGTGTAATGCTTCAATACTTCTGTTTGCCTCTACTGATCTTAGGAACTAATAGCTTGACTTCTTGTTCTGGCCTTTTCTGAATAGCAGGCCACATTAAATTTGTTACATGCCCAACTCTCTTTCTCCTTATGATCTCCCGTTCACTTACCATCAATGGTTTGGCCCATGCTTAATCACTTTCACCTTGTACTTCATAAACTGGTCAGTATCTCTGTGTAAATTGCATCAGTTCCTGCTTTGTTTGGCAAACACTGTGATCCTAGATAATCCCAAGATCGTTGTCTTCTGTTCTCTTGACAGCTACTGCACTTGCTGACTTTCTTTAGTCAGTCACTTTTACTGAAGTCTTCTTCTGATCGACTTATGGAAGACTTCATCTTGAATGACGTCACAACTCAATCTGGATGTCGATTGGGTTGGTTCTTAGAGCTTCTGTTAGCTTGCATGCCATTCGTTGAGTGTTATCTGGTTTCCTTCAGGTGGAATGTATCTTTGCAAGTCAGACCAGAGGCTTCATACTTTGGATATTCTGGGAGTGCTCATTTGAGAATCGTGTTGACTCTATGATTCTACCTTGGTGTTGTGAGCACCTCTGTTGAAGCCTTAGTTATGCAGACTATGATTTAGCTTTGGTTCTGCAGACACTGCGACTCTGAGATTAGATCTTGACAGACTACAATTCTTGACTTGGCTCTTGCAGATGCTTGGTCGGCTCTTAGACATGTTGTCTCAACGATTCTGAACATGACTTCCTCAGCAGACTACGGATCTTAGAAAGTTCTTCTCAACACACTACAATCCTTCCGTCTCTCCTGACAGACTACGAACTCCGAGATCTACTATCTTGCAGACTACGATTCCGCCTTGATAGTTCTCGAGTTTTCCTTGATTCTCCTGGAAGACTACGATGTTGGTGCAGTGTTTGATGATCAGACATGTCTATCTATTACATTATAAGATCAACCTAACAAGCTTGATCTTTCTATATTTATAGTCCTTGTACATCATTTCTTTTTAAGGACTTTACAAAGTTATTTTGCTTATGTAGGATCAACCTAACATATTTGATCAATTCATTCTAAGTCCTTATACATATATTCCTATTATCTATCAAAAGACTTTATAACTTTTCTTAATACAAGCATACATGCATATTCATTCATTTATATCATAATTAAATCATATATAAATAGGAATACAATTCTCATGTATATTCCTAACAAGTTTTGCTTTCTTAGCCTCCTTGCAGTTTTCTCAATCTATGGGTCAAAATCTAATGTAGTAGCCTAAGAAGATTGAGTCATAAAATAAAACAGAAAATAAAATAAAACACACAATTACTCCCCGGCAACGATGCCAAAATTTGGGAGCTGTCATTGACACTCATAAATTAACATCACTTTCACTTTGTACAACAAAAGTGTCGCTGTAGATGTATAGCGACGGTGAAAATCGTCGCTATAGGATCTCTAGCGATACTTTTGTTGTAGAAATAACATTTTCTGTTGTGGATTTAACGATTTCCTAAATTTATTCTACTATTTTAACAAAAAAAATAAAGATGAGGGATTTTGAAATTGCTTTAAACTATGAAAACAAAAGTAAGCTCTCCACTAGATTCTACTATGATACAACCTAGAATAAGCTCTGCTATCCGAAATTCTCATTAGATCGTCACTATATGAAATAAGTTTTCCACTAGATTCTAACTGTGATACAACCTAAAATAAGCTCTCTTGATTTAATATAACAGAATTATTAAGAAATAGAGAATTAGTCTAATCCAAGCAACAAACACATAAGCTCGATTTGTTTAACTTGTTTTCTTATAATCTTAGCAATACACAAAAGTTTGTCCACAATTAGTATCACTAATTTACTACTCGTGATGAAGAAAGATATCAATTACCCGTAATACCAATCTTAATCTAGCAGATGTTAATGATCAAACTAACTCAATTGGTCATATCAACTCAATTAGCATGCAAATAGTGAAAATAGATTATTAGAAGAAGTTTCATGCAAAAAGGAATAAATAATATAACTCAATTAATCAATTACTTGTAAACAAGGTTCCACCTCCCTTTAGAACTGAATAAAGAAAACTAGCCAAACATGCACTCAATTTTGCACTCCAATGTTATAGATGAGAGATGATAGATTGATTCCTGGCTATTACCGTCTATTTATAGTGTTAGGCTGTAAGACCCCAACTTTTTGAATAAAGATTAAATTTTCTCGAAATATATTTTTGAATATTATGGTGTGGATTTGATATAATGTTATAGTTGTGGGTAATATTTACAAATTTTGCAAAGTACGCAAGTTGTTATATAATATTCGATTGGTTGGGGAATATTCGCTTTTAACAGGGAATATTCGTATAATGGCACAATCATCGGTGGACCCCTCACAACTAATTATTGTTTGATTGAGAAAACGAAAAAAAATACTTTATGAAAATAACGGCGGAAGTTTTACTTTAGTTAATCGTCAAACACCCTTGTTAAAAAAGTACAAGAATACGCGTGGTTTCATAGTAGTACACCAGATTGATTATTGGTGCTTACGTGAGAAGTCACTCGCTTATACTCAATTATTGCTACAAAAGAATTGCCGCATCATATCTATCATATTATGGATTCAATTATGGTCGATCATCTCGCATAAAATGTTTTTTTTATTAAATCAATACTTGAGACGCAAAAGTTATTCATATTATTAATCGTAATATTTACAATGTCTAGAAGTTTTGTCAAGGAGAGGTTTGGTCACCTAATCATACGCCAAATAGGGAGAAATTCTTATTGAAAGCCCCTCTTCCTCGGAAATGACCGGTTGATAAATATCAGAGTTATAATATTAATAATGAATGTTGTTCTGAGTTGAATTTGGAGACGCGACGTGATATTTGAGTCCTAACGACGAAATTAGTAAAATAGTCTATAAACACAAAATTTTCTCGATTCACTATTTGGTCAAAGTCAACAGCTTGACTTTTTCTAGAAAAGTCAAACTTTGAAATTTCAAAATTTATATTTTGATAAAAATAGTTTCATTATGTTGAATTGTTTGTGTTAGTGAAAATCGACATTTATTCCGATGATAATTGATGTCTATGGGTTATATTGATAACCCGGGTAATTTATCTGATAAATGAGCAATTAATTGCTACTAATTCACATGCTTATATAACTATTTGTTCACATATGTGTACTATTAAATCACATTATTTACTATTAGGGAGTTGTCAAAAGATTGATAATACTTGCAAATGACTAAGTTAAAAATTGAGGTATAGATGGAGGTATTATACCTGTAATTCAGTATTTTTCACATGATTATACTATTGATTCACATGATTGAACTATTGATTCACATTATTTACTATTAGGGGAGTTGGTGCAAGATTGATAATACTTGCAGGACTAAATTAAAAATGAAAGAAAAGTCGAGGTATTGATCGTAATTTTCGAGCCCCAAAACGTGCAATTATCGAAACTATATTTTCCTATAAATAAGCTCATTCTTCCTTCATTTCTCACCCATTCACAAAAGCTTTAGAGCGATTATTATAGAGAGAAATTATAGAGAGAAGAAGAAGAAAATCACACTCACTATTCAAGTATCCAGCTTTTTCCAAGGTATGGAGTATTATTTCTTTCTTATCAATGAAGAGAACTTCATTATTCCATTCTTATTATTTTGTTGGAATAACTCAGATACGCCGGGCTACCCTATACTTGGTGAAATTCTTCCGTTGTTCCATTCTTTATCATTCTCGCTGAACATCCTGTTTGTGCGTTCTACGCCGCACTCGGTTCCGCTTTTTATTATTCTGCTGAATATCCTCGCTCTGCAAGCGTTCTCTACGCCGACTCGATTCCTTCTGCCTTTTATTATTCTCGCTGAATATCCTGTCATGCGGCGTTTACGCCGGGACCGATTCCGCCTTTATTATTCATTTGAAATATCATATCTCGTATGCGCTTTTACGCCGGACCGATCAGAAGACCCCACTTTTATAAATAAAGATGAATTTTTCTATAAATATTATTTTTGAATATTATGGAATAAATTTGATATAATGTTATAGTTGTGGGTAATATTTATAAATTTTGCAAAGTATGCAAGTTGTTATAAAATATTCGCTTGGCTCTGGGAATATTCTTTTGTTAGGAATATTCGCATAACTACTAATCATCGGTGGACCCCACAATAGAATTATTGTTGGATCGAGAAAACGACAAAAAATATTTTATAAAAATAACTACGGAGGTGTTACCGTTAAAACCGCTGAACTACCCGGTGGTAAAAGTACAAGTATACGCTGGTCGCATAAGAAGCACTACCAGATTGATTATCGATGCTTACGCGAGAAGTCACTCTCTATTATGCTCAATTATCACTACAAAGAATTGCGCATCATATCTCTTATATTATTGATTCAATTATTGTCACAAAGATCATCCAGATAATATGTTATAGTATTAAATCAATAATTGAGACGACAAAGTTATAAATGATTAAAAATTGTTGAAAGATTAAATATGTGTTGATGAAAAAAAAATGATTTGTGGTAAGTTTGATTATTTTATGGGGGCTCTATATGTCATCATCTAAGAGTCTCTTCACAATAAGATTTACCTTCGTTAATAGTAATTACCTTTACCAGACGTCCGAACCACTTGTCGCTTCACATTACAAAAGGCCAAACCACTTGTCGCTTTCACATCATTAGTCGTCAAGCCACTCGCCTTTTCACACTAAGAAAAGCTAAGCTAGAAATCTTCTATAAATAGAGGCCTAGGGCTTCATTATTTTTTCACTTAATTCATTCAAGCTATAGAGAGAGAAAGTATAGAGAAATAAGAGAGAAAGAAGAAGAGTATTTTGTTACTACACCGCCATAAGAGATTCAATCTCCTACCAAATGTAAGGGTGTTATTCTTTCTTATTCATGAAGAGAACTGTTGTTATTCCATTGCTTATTATTCTCATTGAATAACTCAGATACGCTGATTTTACCCTATACTTGGTGACATTCTTCTATTATTCTCATTGAACATCCTCGTCATGTGTTTTACACCTTCTGACCGGTTCCGCTTTTATTATTATTCTCATTGAACATCCTCGTCTGTGTGTGTTTTACAATCAACCTCGGGTTCCGCTTTTATTATTATTCTTCGCTTGGAACATCCTGTCTGTGTTGTTTTACACCCACCGGTTCCGCTTTTATTATTATTCTCCGCTGAACATCCTGTTCGCAGGTGTTTTACGCCGACCGGGTTCCATTCTTTATTATTCTGTTGAACATCCTCGCTCAGGCGCTTTTACGCCGACCGGTTCCGTTATTTATTATTCTGCTGAATAACTCGCCTGCAAGGCCTATCGCATTTACGGTGATTTCTTTTGTTATTCTATTCTTTATTATACCCAAATGTTAAAACTTTGACTTCTATACTCCATGAAATTAGTGGAATATCCTCGATATTTCATGCTTTCATCCAAAGATCTTTTCATGAAAATATTCTTCCGATCATTCTTGAATTTTACTCTATAAAACAAAGATTGTGTTGATAATTTGACGTTAATAATTCCCGGATAAAATAATTTTGAACTTATTTTATCAATTCTTATATCATTGTCATCATCCTCATGTTTATATTTTTTAAAGTCATCTGTGGCCTCAGTAGTGTATGTAGATGGACTTGGTATGATTACGACTGAGACTATTCGGTAATCATGAATCGTAATGTTACAAATGATGTGGTAAAAATCCTCAAAGGGCCAGTAGTAGTGCATCGATGGACAAATTGTTGGTATGATCATGACCATTATTAATGAATACACAAATATTCTCGGCCAGTAGTGTATGAATAATTGTGGTCGTGATACTAAAGAATATCATCGGGCCGTAGAAGTGCGGGTGATTCGATGATGTGAATATTTATTAAAGTCGAGTCTCAAATATAACAAAGGATGAAAACCTTTTAAAACCTAAAAGATAGTAGACTTTATTTTTACTCGACTTTTTAATGGATCAGATATTCACCCGCAGCTTAAACCGGTTGTCTATTGTATTTTATCGCTTTAACATTGTTGAAGACTATTGATAATTTATTCTCGCATTATCTTAGTCATAATATTTCTTATCGGGCTAGTTGAGCTCACCCTTTCTTTCACCGTTTTCTTCAGAAATGAGAATATAGTTGGGACGAGCTCTGGGAAATGAGTGATGGTCCTCAAGATAAGATTAGTAGTCCCTCACTATTCAAAGAAATAAAGTGATAATAATTGTAATGAGGACTCCTTTTTGAGTTTGTATAATATCTAGTAGATTTATATTTGTATTTAAACTCACAGCTTTATGTCGATTGCACACCTACGCTTATGTTAGTAAGTTGTATTTAAATTCTGCATCATGTAAGTGGCAAACCCAAGATGGGTGATGTATACCTAATTTTGGGGGCGCCAACTTGGTATCGTAGCTTAGGATATGATCCTCCTGCTAAGATGTGAGAATAGTACTAGGAGGGAGAGACGGGAATACCTTCGCTAGTATGACCTACCTAAGTTTACGTGCTATTTTATTGGTTGGTCAAGATAGGATAATTTGTTACATGTCAATTAACCTTTTTTTTGTGGCAAGATTCTCAAAATGACATCCGAGAATGTTGAGAATAAGAATGGAGCGCAGCGATCGCTGATTCACCACATATCAATAATCGTGATAATGTGCATCGAAGGCGACAATCCTCACGCAAACAACAACACCGACCAAATGATGAATGATCAAATGTTCGTGAGGCTTTATGCAATTTATGCAACAAAGAAAGCAGAGCGACTCCTCGCCCAAAACGTAGGTGGAACACGAAAAACTCTCAAGCGGCCACCGCTAAACAATTCAAGGAGCCGGGACCACCGAGTTTAAGGGAGAGCCAAAACCACTTCCTCGGGCATGGATAAAAACAGATTACCAAGATATTTGATGTCTTGGATGCTCCGAGGAGCAAAAGGTTCCTTCACGCTTTTATGTCATGCGGAGAGGCGGATTATCGGTGGGAATCCAGAAACGTACTCAACTCGGCAGATCAAGATATCTTGGGAGAAGTTCCAGAGTCGTTTCAACGACAAATACTTTCCCGAAAGTATTCGCCATACGAAGGAGGGAATTTATCAAGTCGAACAAAACAATACGACCGTGTCGCAATACGAGGCAAAATTTATGAGTTATCACTATTATATTCCCCACTGTGGTGGATAATGAAGAGAGAATGGCGCCAATGTTTTTAAGAGGTTTGAAGTCGAGATACGCCAACATCTTATTTCTCATAAACCGTGTTTGTATTCAGATGTTGTAAATAGGGCTCAGCTTAGTGGAACGTGATAATGAGTCAACACAACTAAAAGAGAGCAAACAAAAAATGATAATACCAAATGAGAGTAGTCATCAAAGCTATGACAACAAGCGTGGAGGAATCAACAGTGCAGATATGGTAACCACTTTGGGTAATCGTACCAAAACAATAAGAATGGACATTTCAAGAAACGGAGATTTAACAATGGTGGAAAGACGCCAAGACCAAAGACCCATTGTTAAGGAAGGAGAAAGACCACCTATCATAAGCTTCAAATGCGAGGAGAGGACACATCACCCAAATCACGGCCATGCCGTCCAAAGCATGTTATAATTGTGGAAGAGAAGGTCACTTAGCTCGATTTTGTCGCCATCAAGACAAATTCAGCCAGGATGGAGGCACCAAAGGCCATCCCGTAAAATTCAAAACCCAGAAGGCAAGGAGAGAGCGTTTGTCATGACCTCCCAAAGAGCAAGGAATCCGAATGAGGTCATCACGGTAAGCTTATCATAAACTCTAATGAAGTCTATACTTTATTTGATACCGGTTTCTACCCATTCTTTTATTTCTCCTACTTGCGCCATCGATTAAATTTGACTCGAGAAATTAGACTTCGACTTATCTGTGGAAACTCCGCTGGGAGAAACCTTCATTACATCCAATCGCTTATAAGTCTTGTTTGGTTCAAATCGGCACTTCACATTACCCGTCGATCTTATTTCATTAAAAATACTTGCATTTGACGTGATTCTGTGGATTGATTGGTTAACTACTTATCATGCAAAAATCGATTGTTTTCGTAAGTTGTTGTAGCTTTCATATTCCTAATCAACCTATTATGCGAATTCAAACGACCAAACCATTAAAATCAATCACGGCCATCTCAAGCCATAAAGCTATTCGCTTATTGAAAACTGATGTCAAGCTTTCTTAGCTCATGTCACGATTTAAATAAAAATACGCCGCTTTTAAACGATATTCCTATTGTTAATAAATTTCCGACGATTCTCAAGAACTTCCCGCCTACCCCTCGTAGCGTGAAATTGAATTTTGTATCGACCTTGAACCCGATACAAAACCTATTTCCAAAGCCCCATATCAAATGGCTCCTATCAACTTCGTGAGTTAAAGACCCAACCGCAGGAATTGTTAGACATCGGCTTTATTCGCCCCAAGTACTTCTCCTCGGGGTGCTCCTGCTCAATTCGTGAAGAAGAAAGATGGGAGTATGCGACTTTTGTATTGATTATCTGGAGTCAATCATGTCACCATCAAAAATAGGTATCCATTGCCACGTATTGATGACCTGCTTCGACCAAATTGCAAGGAGCCAAATTCTTTTCAAAGATCGATCTTCGCTCCGGATATCACCAATTGAAGATTGTAACCACCGACATTCCAAAGACGGCTTTCGTAACTCCCAGACGGGCATTATGAATTCCTAGTCATGTCCTTTGATCGACTAATGCTCATGCCGCCTTCATGATGGATATGATGAACCGAGTATTCAAGGAATATTTAGATCACTTTGTGGTCGCCTTTTTATCATGACATCCTTATTTATTCCAAAAGCCGTGAAGATCATGAGCAACACTTGAGGTCGACACTCCAAAAGCTTCGTGAATATAAGCTTTATGCCAAGTCAAGAAATGCGAGTTCGGCTCAAGAAGTAGCATTCCTTGGGCACGTGGTATCAAGTCATGGAATATCCGCTGACCCAAAGAAAGATCAAGCAATTCAAAGCTAGGAACAACCTAAATCAAAGGATCAAGTACGTAGCTTTCTGCTTTAGCCGGGTATTATCTGAGATTCGTGAAAGGATTTTCTCGAATCGCTACTCCATCGACTCAAATTGACTCGAAAGATACAAAGTTCTATTGGAGCGAAGAATGTGAGAAGAGTTTTCAAGAACTCAAGAGAGACTTATTTCAAAGACTGCTCGACAATACCATCCGCCTCGGAGGATTTGTCATCTACAAAGGATGCTTCGCAAAGGGTTGGGATGTGTTCTTATGCAACATGGAAAAGTTATAGCCTATGCCTCGCGACAACTCAAAGAATATGAGAGGAATTATCCTACTCATGATCTAGAGTCAAGTAAATTTGTCTTTTGCACTTAAAATTTGGAGGCATTACTTGTATGGGGAGAAAGTGGAGATCTTTACTTGATCATAAAAGCCTCAAATATTTCTTCACTCAAAAGGAACTAAACATGCGACAATGACGCTGGCTTGAACTGCTGAAAGATTATGATCATACCATCCAATACCATCCTCGAAAAGCGAACGTGGTAGTGACGATTGAGTAGAAAATCATACGCAAGCACGAAAAGCGATATTGTCAACGCAAAGGCCCATTTTGTGACTTGCAAAGGATGGAGATAGAGTTAAAGACTCTGTGACGACGCATGTGATGATAGCGAGTATACGAGTAGAACCGACTTTAATCGATAAAGTTAAAGTCGCTCAAGCTACGCACTGGAGCCGATGCGATGAGGAAAAAAAGTGCAAGAAGGTGCTATGCCAAGCAAGAATCGATGAAGAAGGAATACTTGAGTCAACTCCGCACTTTCAGTGTTCCTAACGACCGATTTAAAGTATAATATCATGATGGAGGCACACAACACACCATTTGCAATCCATCTCGGGAGTACCAAAATGTATCATGATATTCGGCATACATTTTGGTGGAGCAATATGAAGAGAGAGATAGCGTTGTTTATCTCAAGGTGTCTAACTTGTCAACGAGTTAAAGCGGAGCATCAAGTACCAAAAGGTCCATCAGAACCACTTGAAATTCCGTAATGGAAGTGGGAGCACATTACCATGGATTTCAACTACGGCCTTCCTAAGGTTTCTCAAGGCATTGATGCGATTTGGGTCATTGTTGATAGATTGACCAAGTCCGCTTCATTTCTTACCGACACGAGAAACTTATACACTTGAACGCCTTGCTCAGATGTACATAAACGAGATTGTAAGATCGCATGGTATGCCAAGATCCATAGTTTCGATCGAGACCCAAGATTCACTTCACGATTTTGGGTTAGTTTGCAAAAAGCTATGGGCACGCACTTTCACGATTTAGCTCAAGATATCATCCTCGATTTTGACGGACAATGGAGAGGACTATTCAAACTCTCAAGATCTATTAAGACTCGTGGTCCTTGATTTCAAGGGAGTCGGGACAAGTTCTACCGCTTGTGGAGTTTTCCTACAACAACAGCTTATCAAGCAAGTATCGGCATGGCTCCATTCAAGCGTTGTATGGAAGAAAGTGTCGCTTCTCCAAAGATGTTTGGGATGACGTGGGTGAAGCAACGTTGTTGGGACCGGAGTTGGTACGTATGACTACTTAAAAGATTCAAACGATCCGACAACGATAAAAAACCTCACAAAATCGATAAAAGAGTTATGGCCGATCTTCATCGAAAGGACGTGGAATTCGATATAGAGATCATGTGTTGTTAAGAGTCGCTCCATGGAAAGGAGTTACAAGATTTGGAAAGAGAGGAAAACTTAATCCTCGATTCATCTGGCCCATTTTAATCCTCGATCGAGTAGGAATCGTGGCCTATAGACTCGCTTTTTATACCGCCCAAATATGTCTCGTGTTCATAACGCTTTTCACATATCTATGTTACGTAAATATGTGAAAGACCCGAACCATATTATCGAAGTTAAACCGATGAAATAGCGGAAGATTTGACGTATGAAGAGGTTCCCTGCTCAAATTTTGGATAAGAAGGAATATATTTTATGTGACGCCCCAAAATTAGGTATACATCACCCATCTTGGGTCGACACTTACATGGTATGTAATTTAAAACAACTTATTAACATAACTCATAGTGGTACAATACGACATAAACCGTGAGTTTAAATACAAATATCGCCTCACAAGATATTATACAAACTCAAATAAAAAGTCCTCATTACAATTATTATCACACTATTTTACGTAATAGTGAGGACTACTAATGCTATCTTCAGACCATCACTGCTTCCCGACTCGTCCCAAATTATATTATCATTTCAAGAAGAGAATAAGAAAAGAAAGGGTGAGCTCAACTAGCCCAAGAAGAAATATTATGACTAAGATAATGCGTAATAAATTATCAATAGTCTTCAATAATGTTAAACCGATAAAATACAATAGACAAACCAGCTTTAATCATAAATGAATATGCAATCCATTAAAAGAGTCAAGAGAAAATAAAGTCTACTATCTTTTAGGTTTTAAAAGGTTTTTCATCATCGCTTATAGTGAGACTCACTTTTAATAAATATTTCACATCATCGAATCACCCCGCACTACTACCCAGGATATTCTTTAGTATCACGACCACAATTATTCATGCACTACGCGCCAAAAATATTTTGTGTATTCATTAATGGTCATGATCATGCCAACAATCGCCCATCAATGCACTACTACCAATCGAGGATTTTTTATCACATCATTTGTAACATTACGGCCATGATTACACCGAATAGTCTCTCGTCATATAATCATACCAAGTCCATCTATGCACCACAAAGCCACGTATGACTTTCAAAAAATATAAATATGAGGATGATGACAATGATATAAGAATTCAATAAAATAAGTTCAAGAATTATTTTATCCAGAATTATTAACGCCCAAATTGTCAACATGATACTGCTTTTGTAGAGTAAAATTCAAGAATGATCATAAGAATATTTCCATGAAAAGATATCGATGAAACGCAAATATCAAGGATATTCTACTAATTTCATGGAGTATAGAAGTCAAAGTTTTAACCAACTCGGGTATAATAAAGAATGGAATAACAAAAGAAATCACCATGCATGCGATAGATCGCATGCATGTGTTATTCCAATGTAATAATAAATAACGAAACCAAAGTCGTGAAATTCACAATTACGATGTGATGTTCCAATGTAATAATAAAGATGGAACCAGATCCTGTAAAACACACGATAGATATTCCAACAGAATAATAAAGATTTTAACCAGTCCTGTAAAACACACGCATGTGATGTTCCAATGTAGTAATAATAAAGACGGAACTGTGTCCGGTGTAATTCACACCGACAGTGATGTTCCAAATGAGTAATAATAAAGATGGAACCAAGATCCGGTGTAAAACACACGTATAGATATTCCAACAGTATGATAAAGATGGAACCAAACCCTGTAAAACACATGCATGTGATGTTCCAATGTAATAATAGAAGAATGTCACCAAGTATAGGTAAACTCACAGATACAAAGTTATTCCAATGTAATAATAAGCAATGGAATAACAACAGCTTTCTTCATGAATAAGAAAGAATAACAACACCCCTTACATTTGGTAGAGATTGAATAACACCGCTGTGTGAAAAGTCAAGTGGCTTGACGACCGGGTTTCGACGCTCGTAATGTGAAACGACAAGTGGTTCGGCACCAGAATGTGAAACGACAAGTGGTTCGACGTCCGGTAAAGGTAATTACTATTAACGAAGGTAAATACTATCGACGGCGGTAAATATAAGGGTAATATTCACAAGGTAATTACTATCGACGAAGGTAATTACTATCGACGAAGGTAAATACTATTCACAAGGGTAATTACTATCGACGAAGGTAATTACTATTCACATAATTACTATCGTAAGGTAAATACTATTCACAAGTGGTAATTACTATCGACGGTTGTAATTACTATCGATGAAGAGACTCTTAGATGATGACATACGAGCCCCCATAAAATAATCAAACTTACCACAAATCATAACACATATTTAATCTTTCAATAATTATTAATCATTTATAACTTGTCGCCTCAATTATTGATTTAATACTATAACATATTATACGTATGATAATCGCGGACAATAATTGAATCAATAATATAAGAGATATGATGCAAAGAATTATCGTAGTAATAATCGAGCATAACCGAAAGTGACTTCACACGTAAGCATCAATAATCAATACCGCAAGCTACTACGCAACCACGCCAGACATCGCATTTTTACCAATTTAGTAGTTCAACAGCTTTTAATTCAGAATACCTCCGCCGTTATTTTTATAAAAATATTTTGTCGCTTTTTCAATCCGATAATAATGTCAGGGGTCCACCAATGATTGAGCCATCATATTTAATATTCCCTAACAAAAGAATATTCCCCACCAAACGAATATTTTATAACAACTCAGATACTTTGCAAAATTTATAAATATTACCCACAACTATAACATTATATCAAATTTATTCCATAATATTCAAAAATAATATTTATAGAAAAATTCATCTTTATTTATAAAAGTCGGGTCTTACAACCTCCTCTTCTTATGAAATTTCGCCTCTAAATTAGGGTACGCACTGGTATGTCAAGAGGTAAGGATACCTTTTGATTTCATTTCAGATTCTAACTCCCAAGTCATTTCCTCAACATCGTGGTTCCTCCATAAAACTTTCGACTTGAGGTATAACCTTGGAGCGTAGAATATGTTCTTTTCTTATCCAAAATTTGAACAGAACCTCTTCATACGCCAAATCTTCCGCTATTTCGTCCTGCTTCTAACTCAATAATATGGTTCGGTCTTTCACATATTTACGTAACATAGATATGTGAAAACGCTATGAACACGAGACATATTTCAAGCAGAAAGCGAGTCTATAGGCCACGCCCTCCTACTCGATCGAGGATTAAAATGGACCGATGAATCGAGGATTAAGTTTTCTCTCCTTCCAAATCTTGTAACTCCTTTCCATGGAGCAACTTAACAACACATGATCTCCTATATCGAATTCCACGCCCTTTCGATGAAGATCAAAGATAACTCTTTTGTCGATTTTGTGAGGTTTTTATACGTGTTTGATCATTTGAATCTTTTTCATAGTCATACGCATCAACTCCTATCCCCAACAACATTGCTTCACCCACCTCATCCCAAAGATAATCGAGAACGACACTTTCTTCCATACAATGCTTCAATGGAGCCATGCCAATACTTGCTTGATAACCGTTGTTGTAGGAAAACTCCACCAATGGTAAGAACTTGTCCCAACTCCCTTGAAATCAAGGACACAGTAGTCTTAATAGATCTTCAAGAGTTTGAATAGTCCTCTCCGACCGTCCGTCCCGTCTCGAGGATGATATGCCGAGCTAAATCGTAAGTCCGCGCTCATAGCTTTTTGCAAACTAACCCAAAATCGTGAAGTGAATCTTGGTCTCGATCGTAAACTATGGATACCGCAGATACCATGCAGCCTTACAATCTCGCTTATGTACATACGAGCAAGACGTTCAAGTGTATAAGTTTCTCAGATCGGTAAGAAATGAGCGACTTGGTCAATCTATCAACAATGACCCAAATCGCATCAATGCCTTGAGAAACCTTAGAAGACCGTAGAACGAAATCCATGGTAATGTGCTCCCACTTCCATTCTCGAATTTCAAGTGGTTGCAATGGACCTTTTGGTACTTGATGCTCCGCTTTTAACTCGCTGACAAGTTAGACACCTCGAGATAAACAAATATCTCTCTCTTCATATTGCTCCACCAAAATGTATGACGATTTAATATCACGATACATTTTGGTACTCCCTGTGATGGATTGCAAATGGTGTGTCAGGCGCCCCATCATGATATTATACTTTAAATCGTAATCATTAGAACACAAAGTCCGGAGTCGACTTGAAGTATTCCTTCTTCATCGATTCTTGCTTCCCAAGATAAAGACCTTCTTGACTTTCTTCCTCATACACGATCACCTCCAGTGTCCGTAGCTTGAGCAAACTTTAACTTTATCAATTAAAGCTCTGCCTCTACTCAGATACTCGCCATCATCACACGCGTCCCCTCGAGTCTTTAATTCTATCTCCATCCTTTGCAAGTCACACAAAATGGGCCTTTGCGCTGACAATATCGCACTTGTACTTGCATATGATTTCCTACTCAATGCGCCACCTACCACGCTTGCTTTTCCAGATGGTATCGATGGTACGATCATAATCTTTCAATCAGCTTCAAGCCAACGCCGTTGTCGCATGTCGAGTTCCTTTTGAGTGAAGAAATATTTGAGGCTTTTATGATCCGTAAAGATCTCCACTTTCTCCCCATACAAGTAATGCCTCCACATTTTAAGTGCAAAGATAACAAATGCTAACTCTAGATCATGAGTAGGATAATTCCTCTCATATTCTTTGAGTTGTCGCGAGGCATAGGCTATAACTTTTCCATGTCAGATAAGAACACATCCCAACCCTTTGTCCAAGCATCATCAGAGATGACAAATCCTCCGAGCCGTATGGTATTGTCGTAACAAAATCAAATAAGTCTCCTCTCGAGTTCTTGAAAACTCTTCTCACATTCTTCGCCCAACCGAACTTTCAGATTCTTCCGAGTCACCGAAATCATCGAATAGCGATTCGAGAAAATCCTTCCACGAATCTCCGATAATAACCAAATTTAAACCGAGAAAGCTACGATTTCGATCATCGATTTAGGTTGTTCCCACTTTGAATAGCTTCAATCTTTGGGGTCAACAGATATTCCACGACTTGATACCACGTGCCCAAGGAATGATACTTCTTCAAGCCGTAACTCGTGATTTCTTCAACTCGCATAAAGCTTATATTCACGGGCTTTTGGAGTGTCACCTTCAAGTGTTGCTTTCGATCTTCACTACTTTTGGAATAAATAAGGATGTCATCAATAAAGACGACCACAAAGTGATCTAAATATTCCTCAATACTTTGCTCATCATATCCATGAAGGCAAAGAGAGCATTAGTCAATCCAAAGGACACGACTAGAATTCATAATGCCCGCATCGAGTTCTCGAAAGCCGCCTTTGAATGTCACGGCTTCTAATCTTCAATCGGTGATATCCTAACGAAGATCAATCTTTGAAAAGAATTTGCTCTCGTGAATCGGGTCAAACAGTCATCAATACGAGGCAATGGATACCTATTTTTGATGGTGACGGATTCAACTCCCGATAATCAATACAAAGTCGATACTCCCATCTTTCTTCTTCACGAAATAGAATGAGCACCCCAAGGAGAAGTACTAGGACGAATAAAGCCAATGTCTAACAATTCCTCGCAGCTTGGGTCTTTAACTCCTCAAGTTCAATAGAGCTATTCGACATGGGCTTTGGAAATAGGTTTTGTACCGTTCAAGGTCGATACAAAATTCAATTTCACGCCTGGGGTAGGCCAGAAGTTCTTCGGGAATACGTCAGAAATTTATTAACAATAGAATATCGCTTAAAACCGATTTATTTTTATTTAAATCAGGATACGAGCTAAGAAAGCTTGACATCCGCTTTTCAATAAACGAATAGCTTTTATGGCTTGAGATGACCGTGATTGATTTTAATGGTTTGGTCGTTTGAATTGCATAATAGGTTGATTAGAATATGAAAGCTAACAACCTTACGAAAACAATCAATTTTTGCATGATAAGTAGTTAACCAATCAATCCCTGAATCACGCCAAATGCAAGTATTTTTAATGAAATAAGATCGACAGTAATGTGAGGGTACCGATTTGAACCAAACAAGACTTATAAATAGTGGATGTAATGAAGGTTTCTCCCAACGGAGTTTCCACAGATAAGTCAAAGTCTAATTTCTCCAGAGTCAAATTTAATCGATGAGCGCAAGTAGGAGAAATAAAAGAATGGGTAGAACCGTATCAAATAAAGTATGACTTCATTAGAGTTTATGATAAGCTTACCCGTGATGACCTCATTCGATTCCTCGCTTTTGGGAGGTCACAACAAATGCTCTCCTCAGCACTACCTGGCTTTTGAATTTTCCGGGACGGCCTTTGGTGCCTCCATCCTAGCTTAATTTGTCTTCTAGAACGACAAAAATCGAGCTAAGTGACCTTCTCTTCCATAATTATAACATGCTTTGACTCGCATTTATCGCAGCTTGACCGATGTGTCCTCTCCTCCGTATTTGAAGCATACGATAGTGGTCTTTCTCCTTCCTTAACAACGGGTGCCGGTGCCGACGCCTTTCCATCATCATTGAATCTCCTTTTCTTGAAATGTCCATTCTTATTGTTTTGGCCCCGATTACCACCGGGTGGTTACCATATCCGCCCGCTGATTCCTCCACGCTTGTTGTCACCGCCATGACTATTCTCACTGGTATTATAATTTTGCCACCGCTTCTTTTTAGTCATACTGACTCATTATCGCGCCCCACTAATCGAGCCCTATTTACAACATCCTAATACAAACACGCTTTATGAGAATAAGATGTCGACGATTCCCGCTTCAAACCTCTTAAAAACATTCGCGCCATTCTCTCTTCATTATCCACCAAGGGACGAACCGTGATAACTCCGCAAATTTTGCCTCAGATCATGATACACTGGCCATATTGTTTTGTTCCAACTTGATAAACCCCACCTCCTTCATGTGGCGAATACTTTCAGAAAGTATTTGTCGCTGAACAAATTCCCGAACTTCTCCCAAGATATCTTCAAGACAAATTGGTCGAGTACGCTTTTACCGATTCCCACAAGTAATCCGCCTCCGCCAAGAACATAAAGGCTAAAGGGAACCTTTTGCTCCTCTGAGCATCCCAAGACATCAAATATCTTGGTAATCTGCTTTATCCATGCTTCCGCCAAGTGGTTTTGCTTCTCCCTTAAACTCCTGGTGGTCCCAGCCTTAAATTGTTTAAATGCGACCGCCGAGAGTTTTCCGTGTTTCACCTACGCTTTTGGACAGAGTCGCCTCGCCGTTTGTCAGATAAAATCAGATAAAGCCTCCTAACATTCGATCATTCGTCATTTGGTCAAGTTGTTGTTTGTTCATGATGATCATTGCCGCCTCCGATGCACATATTATCCTCGATTATCGATATGCTGTGAATCAACAATCGCTCAAGGCCCATCAAGTATTCTCAACATTCTCGATGTCATTTTCAGACATCGCCACAAAACAAAAGGTTAATCGACATGTAACAAATTATCCCTATCTTCCCACCAACCAATAAAATATCACATAAACTTAGTAGGTCATACTAAATAAGGTATTCTGCCTCCCCCCCAGTACTATTCTCACATCTTAGCCAGGATCATATCCCTAAGCTCGATATTATCACGCCTCAAAATTTTAAAATTATACAAAGCTTATAGTCTCACTTCAATATATCACCATTTCATTCACTGCATGTATACTTTAAATCACGACATAAAATTATAATATTTCAGGTCATAACATTTATAACGTCCATCAATAATTATTTATCACATCAAGAATAAAAAAGAATATTATCACGTTTATTAATCAACTATTTTGCAATATTATGCAGTCACTGAGGATGATGTGATATTTATCCAAGAATTATTAATCAAATAACAAGAAAGATACTGCTTTCAGAGTAGTAAATTCAAGAATGATCAAGAATATTTCATTTCGACACAAACGCAAATATCAAGGATATTCTACTAATCCAATCATGGAGTATAAAGTCAAAGTTTTAACCAACTGGGTATAATAAAGAATGGAATAACAAAAGAAATCACCATGATGGCCATGATATAAATTCACACAATGTTACCAACCAGTTATTCCAACAGTCTATCGATGTTCCAAATGTAATGCAAATGCTGATATGTTCCAAAAAATATAAACGGATCGAGGACCGGTAAAACACACGTATATGAGATGTTCAATAATAACAACTGTTCAAACACATTCATTCCAATGAATTAATAAAGATCTAACCAAGTCCACAATACACACGTATCATGTGTTCCAATGTAATAAAGAAAAAATCGAATGATCGTAAATGATTTCCAAATGTAATAATAGTTAAATCAACAATGTGATGTTTAATTGCTATTCCAACGAATAATAAGCAATAATAACAAAGTTTTCCAATAAGAAAGAATAAATTGTAACCAAGATAATATCCAGTAGATAGTAAAAAATACTCTTCTTCTTCTCTTTCTCTCTATATTTTCTCTATAGCTCAATGAATTCGTGAAAAATAATGAAGCCTCAGCCTCTATTTATGAAGATTTCTAGCTAAGACCGCCGTGAAAAGGCAAGGGCTCGACGAATTATTCGACGCCTCAGAATGTGAAACGACGTGTGGTTCGACGCATCGATGTGAAACGATGTTGGTTCATCGTCTGCAAAGGTGAAACTATTAACGGTTGTAAATACTATCGACGAAGGTAAATACTATTCAAGGGTAATTACTATCGACGAAGGTAAATTACTATCGACGGGTGGTAAATACTATTCACAAGGGTAATTACTTACTATCGATTTAAGGTAATTACTATCGACGTTTAAATACTATTCACAAGGGTAATTACTATCAATTATCACGAAGGTAATTACTATATTTAAGTGGTAAATACCATTTATTTACTAATCGGACTTAATCAATTTAAAATTTCTAATATATCAAAAATAATATTTTATAGAAAAAAATTCATCTTTTATTTATAAAATTTTCGGGTCTTACATTCTACGCCCAAGGTTATACCTCAAGTCAAAGTTTTGTGGAGGAACCACGATGTTGAGGAAATGACTTGGAGTTAGAATCAAATGAAATCAAGGTATCCTTACCTTTTCGACATACTGTGTACGTAATTCTAATTTCTGTATGAAATTTCATGTTAAGGGAGGTCAGAAGACCTCAAATTTTATAAATAAAGATGAATTTTTCTATAAATATTATTTTTGAATATTATGGAATAAATTTGATATAATGTTATAAATAGGTAATATTTATAAATTTTGCAAAGTACGCAAGTTGTTATAAAATATTCGTTTGGCCTGGGAATATTCTTTTGTTAGGAATATTCAGATAACTACCAATCATCAGTGGACCCCATTAATGTAATTCATTGCCTGATCGAGAAAACGACAAAAATATTTTATAAAAATAACTATGAGGTGTTACCGTTAAAACTGCTGAACTACCCTATGGTAAAGTACAAAGAATACGCTGTGGTCGCATAAGAAGACACCAGATTGATTATCGATGCTTACGCGAGAAGTCACTCTACTACGCCAATTATCGCTACAAAGAATCACGTGATCATATCTCTTATATTATCGATTCAATTATCATCACAAGATCATCTCAGATAATATGTTATAAGATTAAATCAATAATCGAGATGACAAGTTATAAATGATTAAAATTGTTGAAAGATTAAATACGTGGTCGATGAAAAAAAATGATTTGTGGTAAGTTTGATTATTTTATGGGGGCTCATATGTCATCATCTAAGAGTCTCTTCACAATAGATTTACCTTCATATTAGTAATTACCTTTACCAGACGTTGAACCACTTGTCGCTTCACATTACAAAAGCCGAACCACTTGTCGCTTCACATTACAGGGTCAAACCACTTTTCTTTTCACATCATTAATCGCTGCCCACTTGCTTTTTCACACTAAGAAAAGTAAGCTAGAAATCTTCTATAAATAGAGGCCTAGGGCTTCATTATTTTTCACTTAATTCATTCAAGCTTATAGAGAGAAAAGTATAGAGAGAATAAGAGAGAAAGAAGAAGAGTATTTTGTTACTACAATCGCTGCAAAGATTCAATCTCCTACCAAATGTAAGGGGTGTTATTCTTCTTATTCACGAAGAGAACTCGTTGTTATTCCATCGCTTATTATTCTCACTGAATAACTCAGATACGCCATTTACCCTATACTTGGTGACATTCTTCTATTATTCTGCTGAACATCCCGTTCATCTGCAGTTTTACAATTTGACCGGGTTCCGCCTTTTTTATTATTATTCTCGCTGAACATCCTGCTCTGGTGTTTTACACCTGACCCGGGTTCCGCTTTTATTATTATTCTGTTGAACATCCTGCTCAGCAGTGTTTTACACCTCGACCGGTTCCGCTTTTTATTATTATTCTCGCTGAACATCCTGCCTATGTGTTTTACGCCGGACCGGGTTCCATTCTTTATTATTCGCTGAACATCCTGCGTCAGGCGCTTTTACGCCGACCGGGTTCCGTTATTTATTATTCTGCTGAATAACCTTCCCGTAAGGCGGTCTATCGCATTTACGGTGATTTCTTTTGTTATTCTATTCTTTATTATACCCAAATTGGTTAAAACTTTGACTTCTATACTCCATGAAATTAGTGGAATATCCTCGATATTTCAAGCTTCATCCAAAGATCTTTTCATGAAAATATTCTTCCGATCATTCTTGAATTTTACTCTACAAAACAAAGATTACGTTGATAATTTGACGTTAATAATTCCCGGATAAAATAATTTTGAACTTGTTTTATCAATTCTTATATCATTGTCATCATCCTCATGTTTATATTTTTAAAAGTCATCTCAGGCCTCAGAGTGCATAGATGGACTTGGTATGATTATGACCACTGAGACTATTCTTGTAATCACGACCGTAATGTTACAAATGATGTGGTAAAAATCCTCAAAGGGTCAGAAGTGTATCGATGGACAAATTGTTGGTACGATCATGACCATTAATGAATACACAAATATTCTCGCCCAGAAGGTATGAATAATTATGGTCGCGATACTAAAGAATATCCTCGTCAGAAGTAAAGGGGTGATTCGATGATGTGGAATATTTATTAAAGTCGAGTCTCAAATTTATAACAAAGTTGATGAAAACCTTTAAAACCTAAAAGATAGTAGACTTTATTTTCTACTCGACTTTTTTAATGGATCAGATATTCACCGCAGCTTAAACCGGTTTGTCTATTGTATTTTATCGCTTAACATTGTTGAAGACTATTGATAATTTATTCTCGCATTATCTTAGTCATAATATTTCTTATCGGGCTAGTTGAGCTCACCCTTTCTTTCACCGTTTTCTCTGAAAATGAGAATATACCGGGACGAAGCCTGGGGAAACGAGTGATGGTCCCAAGATAAGATTAGTAGTCCCTCACTATTCGTGAAATAAAGGTGATAATAATTGTAATGAGGACTCTTTTTGAGTTTGTATAATATCTATTAGACGATATTTGTATTTAAACTCACGCTTTATGTCGATTGCATACGCATACGCTATGTTAGTAAGTCAGATTTAAATTCGCATCATGTAAGTGGCGCACCTAAGATGGGTGATGTATACCTAATTTTGGGGCGCTACAATCGATTCTCGCCTTTTATTATTCTCGCTTGAATATCCTCGTCTCAGGCGCTTTTACGCTTTTACCGATTCCGTTATTTATTATTCTTGCTGAATAACCTCGTCATGCGGCCTATCGCATGCCCGGTGATTTCTTTTGTTATTCCATTCCTTATTATACTCAATTAAGTTAAAGTTTTGACTTCTATACTACATGAAATTAGTGGAATATCCTCGATATTTGCGCTCATCCAAAGATTCTTTCGTGGAAATATTCTTCCGAACATTCTTGAATTTTACTCTACAAAGCAAAGATCATGTCGACAATTTGGACATTATTAGTTCCTGGATAAAATAATTCTTGAACTTGTTTTATTGAATTCTTATATCATTATCATCATCCTCATGTATATTTTTGTTGAAAGTTATCTATGGCCTATAAGCGATAGATGGACTTGGTATGATTATGACACTGTGATTATTCTTGGTAATCATGGCCGTAATGTTACAAATGATGTGGTAAAAGTCCTCATTGGCCCGTAGTGCATCGATGGATGAGGTTGTTGGCACGATCATGATCATTAATGAATACACAAATATTCTTGGCCCGTAGTGCATGGATAATTGTGGTCGTGATACTAAAAGAATATCATCGTCAGTAGTGCGGGGGATTCGATGATGTGGATTATTTATTGTCGAGTCCCAAATGATAAAAGTGATGAAAACCTTCTAAATCATAAAAGATATTAGATTTTATTCTCTACTTGCCTCTTTTAATGGATTGCTTGTTCCGCTGCAATTAAACTTGATGGTTGTTATATTGTATCAGTTTAACACTGTTGAAGGCTAACGATAATATATTCTGCATTATCTTAGTCATAATATTTCCTACTGGACTAGTTGAGCTCACCCTTTTACTTTTATTGTTCTCTTCAGGAAATGAGAACGTAGCAGGGACTAGTCGAGGAACGGAGTGACGGACCAGATAATAGCATTAGTAGTCCTCACTATTCTATGAAATAGTGTAATAATAATTGTAATAAGGACTCCTTTTGAGTTTGTATAATCTCTAGTATACAATATTTTTATTCAAACTCACAGTTTATGTTTTGTCGTATTGCATACCGGTTGTATTATTAAGTTGTATTTGAATTTTGTACCATGTAAGTGGCGACCCAAGATGGGTGACGATACCTAATTTTGGGGGCGCCATAATGGTATCAAAGCTTAGGATATGATCCCCGCTAAGATGTGAGACTAGAACTAGGAGGGAGAGACGGAATTCCTTCGCTAGTATGACCTACCTAAGTTTATTTGGTATTTGATTGGCTCACGATGAGTATAGTGATAATATGTTGTATGTCAATTAACCCTTATTTTGTGGCGGTGTTTAAAAATGGCATCCGAGAATGTTGAGAACATCAATGGAGCACGTGAGACCGTTGAGTCTCCACAGATCAATAACCGTGACAACGTGCATCGTGAAGCGCGACAATCCTCACGCAAACAACAACACTAACCAAATGATGAACAATGGAATGTTACGAGGCGCCATGCAATTCATGCAACATCAAAGAGAGTGGCTCCTGTTCAAAATACAGGTGTAAACATAGGAAACTCTTGGACGGTCACCGCTAAACAGTTCAAGGAGCTGGGACCACCCAAGTTTATTGGAGAGCCTAAACCACTTAAGGCGGAAGCATGGATAAAGCAGATCACCAAGATATTTGATGTCTTGGATGCTCCGAGGAGCAAAAGGTTCCTTCGCCACCTTCATATCAAGTGAAAAGGCAGACATCGCGCAAGGAGGCGCTTTTGTGACCTCCCGAAAGCAAGGAACCCTTAACGAGGTCATCACTACTAAGCTTATCATAAACTCTAAATAAGTCTATACCTTATTTGATACCGGTTCTACCCATTCTTTTATTTCTCCTACTTGCGCTCAATGATTAAATTTGACTCCAGATAAATTAGACTTTGACTTATCTGTTGAAACTCCATTAGGAGAAACCTTCATCGCATCCACTATTTATAAGTCTTGTTTGATTCAAATCGGTAATCGCACGTTACCTGTCGATCTTATCTCCTTAAAAATACTTGCATTTGACGTGATTTTAGGGATTGATTGGTTAACTACTCATCATGCTAAAATTGATTATTTTCGTAAGGTTGTTAGCTTTCATATTCCTAATAAACCTATTATGTGAATTCAAGCGACCAAACCATTAAAATCAATCACGGTCATCTCAAGCCATAAAGCTATTCGTTTATTAAAAAATGGATGTCAAGCTTTCTTAGCTCATATCACTTGATTTAAACAAAAATACGCCAAATTTGAAGGATATTTCTATTGTTAATAAATTTCCTAACGATTCCTCAAGAACTTCCCGCCTACCCCGAGGCGTGAAGTTGAATTTTGTATCGACCTTGAACTCGGTATAAAACCCATTTCCAAAGCCTCATATCGAATGGCTCCTATCAACTTCGTGAGTTAAAGACCGAATTACAGGAATTGTTAGACATTGGTTTCATTCGTCCCCAAGACGTCTCCTCGGGGTGCTCTGTTCTATTCGTGAAGAAGAAAGATGGGAGTATGCGACTTTGTATTGATTATCGGGAGTTGAATCATGTCACCATCAAAAATAGGTACCCATTGCCACGTATTGATGACCTCGTTTGATCGCCATTTACAAGGAGCACAATTTTTTCAAAGATCGATCTTAGCTTACGGATATCATCACCGAAGGTTAAAATCAGGATATTCCAAAGATCGCTTTCGAACTCCCAGAGACGGGCATTATGAATTCTTAGTCATGTCTTTTGGATTGACTAATGCTCCTGCTGCCTTCATGGATATGATGAACCGAGTATTCAAGGAATATTTGGATCACTTTGTGGTCGTCTTTATTGATGGCATCCTTATTTATTCCAAAAGCCGTGAAGATCATGAGCAACACTTGAGGCTGATACTCCAAAAGCTTTGTGAATATAAGTTTTATGCCAAGTTAAAGAAATGCGAGTTCTGGCTTGAGGAAGTAGCATTCCTTGGGCACGTAGTATCAAGTCATGGAATATCCGTTGACCTGGCAAAGATTGAAGTTATTCAAAGCTGGGAGCAACCCAAATCACTAACCGAAGTACATAGCTTTCTCGGTTTAGCTGGTTATTATCGGAAATTCGTGGAAGGATTTTCTAATCGCTACTCCATTAACTCAAATTGACTTTTGAAGATACAAAGTTCTATTGGAGCGAGGAATGTGAGAAGATTTTCAAAAACTCAAAAGGAGACTCATTTCAAAGACTGCTACGACAATACCATCCGGTTCGAGAGATTTATCATCTATAATGATGCTTCGGGCAAAGGGTTAGGATGTGTTTTCATGCAACATGGGAAAGTCATAGCTTTATGCCTCAAGACAACTCAAAGAATGTGAGAGGAATTATCCTACTCATGATCTAGAGTTGGCGTACTATTTTTTTTCAGACTAAAATTTGGAGACATTACTTGTATGGAGAGAAAGTGGAGATCTTTACGGATCATAAAAGCCTCAAATATTTCTTCACTCAAAAGGAACTCAACATGCGACAACGACGTTGGCTTGAACTGTTGAAAGATTATGATCATACCATCCAATACCAACCTGGAAAAGCGAACGTGGTAGCTGACGCATGGAGTAGAAGATCATATGCGGGTACGAGTGCAATATTCACAACACAAAAGCCCGTTTTGTGTGACTTGCAAATGATGGAGACAGAGTTAAAGACTCCAGGGACCCATGTGATGATGGCGAATATACGAGTAGAACCGACTTTAATTGATAAAGTTAAAGTTGCTCAAGTTACAGATCCGGAGCTGATGCGTATGAGGAAGAAAGTGTTATGCCGGAAGCAAGAATCGATGAAGAAGGAATACTTCGAGTCAACTCCAGACTTTGTGTTCCTAACGACCCTGATTTAAAGTATAAAATCATGATGGAGGCGCACAACACACCGTTTGCAATCCATCCTGGGAGTACCAAAATGTATTGTGATCTTCGACAGACATTTTGGTGGAGCAATATGAAGAGAGAGATAGCAGAGTTTATCTCAAGGTGTTTAACTTGTCAACGAGTCAAGGCGGAGCATCAAGTACCAAAAGGTCCATTGCAACCACTTAAAATTCCAAAATAGAAGTGGGAACACATTACTATGGATTTTGTTACTGGTCTTCCCAAGGTTTCTCAAGGCATAGATGCAATTTGGGTCATTGTTGATAGATTGACCAAGTCTGGTCATTTCTTACCTATATGAGAAACTTATACACTTGAACGTCTTGCTCGTATGTACATAAACGAGATTGTAAGACTGCATGGTATGCTAGTATCCATAGTTTATGATCGAGACCCAAGATTCACTTCAAGATTTTGGGTTAGTTTGCAAAAAGCTATGGGCACGGATTTATGATTTAGCTCGGCATATCATCCTCAGACGGACGACGGCGATCGAGAGAGGACCATTCAAACTCTTGAAGATCTATTAAGACTCTGTGTCCTTGACTTCAAGGGAAGTTGATATAAGTTCCTTCCATTGGTGGAGTTTTCCTACAACAACAGTTATCGCAAGTATTGGCATGGCTCCATTTGAGGCGTTGTATGGAAGAAAGTGTCGTTTCCGAAAGATTGGGATGAGGTGGGTGAAACAACGTTGTTGGGGACCGGAGTTGAATACGTGATGACTACGAAAAAGATTCAAACGATCCGACAACGTATAAAAACCTCACAAGATCGACAAAAGAGTTATGTTGATCTTCATCGAAAGGACGTGGAATTCGATATTGGAGATCATGTGTTATTACGTGTTGCTCCATGGAAGGGAGTTACGAGATTTGGAAAGAGAGGAAAGCTCAACCCTCGATTCATTGGCCCATTTTTAATCCTCGATCGAGTAGGAACCGTAGGCGTATAGACTCGCTTTTGCTTGCTTAGTATGTCTCGTGTTCATAACGTTTTTCACATATCCATGTTACGTAAATATGTGAAAGACCCGAACCACATTATTGAGTTAGAACCAGATGAAATAGAGGAAGATTTAACGTATGAAGAGGTTCCTGTTAAAATCTTGGATAAGAAGGAACATATTCTACGCTCCAAGGTTATACCTCAAGTCAAAGTTTTGTGGAGAAACCACGATGTTGAGGAAATGACTTGGGAATTAGAATCTGAAATGAAATCAAGGTATCCTCACCTCTTCGACATACCAGGTACGCACCCTAATTTCGAGGATGAAATTTCATAAGAAGGGGAGGTTGTAAGACCCTAACTTTTTGAATAAAGATTAAATTTTCTCGAAATATATTTTTGAATATTATGGTGTGGATTTGATATAATGTTATAGTTGTGGGTAATATTTATAAATTTTGCAAAGTACGCAAGTTGTTATATAATATTCGATTGGTCGGGGAATATTCGTTTTAACAGGAATATTCGTATAACCAAGACAATCATTGGTGGACCCCTACAACGGAATTATTGGTTCGATTGAGAAAACGAAAAAATACTTTATGAAAATAACTATGAAGTTTTACCGTTAATCGTTGAAACACCGGTGTTAAAAGTACGCGATGTCTGGCGTGGTTTCATAGTAGTACACCAGATTTGATTATTGGTGCTTACGTGAGAAGTCACTCGCTTATACTCAATTATTGCTACGATGATTGTTTGCATCATATCTATCATATTATGGATTCAATTATAGTCAAGATTATCATCTGCATAAAATGTTTTTTTATTAAATCAATACTTGAGACGACAAAGTTATTCATATTATTAACTGTAATATTTACAATGTCTAGAAGTTTTGTTAAGGAGAGGTTTGGTCACCTAATTGCGCGCCAATAGGGAGAAATCCTTATTGGAAAGCCCCCTCTTTCCTGGGAATGACCTGGTTGATAAATATTGTGAGTTATAATATTAATAATAAATGTTGTTTGGAGTTGAATTTGGAGACGCGGACGTGATATTTGAGTCCGGAACGACGAAATTAGTAAAAATAGTCTATAAATACAAAATTTTTCGGGATTCACTATTTGGTCAAAAAGTCAACAGTTGACTTTTTCGGGAAAAGTCAAACTTTGAAATTTCAAAATTTATATTTTTGATAAAAATAGTTTCATTATGTTGGAATTGTTTGTGTTAGTAAAAATCGACATTTATTCCGATGATAATTGATGTCTAAGGGTTATATTAATAAATCGGGTAATTTATCGGATAAATGAGCAATTAATTGCTACTAATTCACATGCTTATATAACTATTTGTTCACATATGTGTACTATTGAATCACATTATTTACTATTAGGGGAGTTGGTGCAAGATTGATAATACTTGCATGACTAAGTTAAAAATTGAGGTATAGATGGAGGTACTATCATTGTAATTAGTATTTTTCACATGATTATACTATTGATTCACATGATTGAACTATTGATTCACATTATTTACTATTAGGGGAGTTGGTGCAAGATTGATAATACTTGCGGGACTAAATTAAAATGAAAGAAAAGTTGGAGGTATTGTCTTTGTAATTTTCGAGCCCCAAAACGTCTGATTATCGAAACTATATTTTCCTATAAATAAAGCTCATTCTTCCTTCATTTCTCACCAATTCACAAAAGCTTTAGAGCGATTATTATAGAGAGAAATTATAGAGAGAAGAAGAAGAGAAATCTTACTCACTATTCCGATATCTAGTTTTTCCAAGGTATGGAGTATTATTTCTTTCTTGTCTATGAAGAGAACTTCATTATTCCATTCTTATTATTCTCATTGGAATAACTTTGTATCGCTGAGCTACCCTATACTTGGTAAAATTCTTACATTGTTCCATTCTTTATCATTCTGTTGGAACATCCTGTTTATGCGTTCTACTGGGACTTGATTTCCGTCTTTATTATTCATTGCTGAATATCCTCACATGCATGCGTTCTCTGCCGGACTGATTCCGCCTTTTTATTATTCTGTTGGAATATCACATCACATGCGCTTTATGCCTGGGACTGATTCCGCCTCTTTATTATTACATTGGAATATCACATGCATGCGTTTTTACTTGGGACTGATTCCGTTATTTATTATTCTGTGGAATAACTTTATGCATGCGATCATCGCATGCACGGTGATTTCTTTTGTTATTCCATTCTTTATTATACTCGGTTGGTTAAAGTTTTGACTTCTATACTCCATGAAATTAGTGGAATATCCTTGATATTTAAGCTTCATCCAAAGATCTTTTCGTGGAAATATTCTTACGAGCATTCTTGAATTTTACTTTTTACAAAGCGATGATCGTGTTGACAATTTGGACATTATTAGTTCCTGGATAAAATAATTCTTGAACTTGTTTTATTGAATTCTTATATCATTATCATCATCCTCATGTGTATATTTTGTTGAAAGTTATCTATGGCCTATAGCGCATAGATGGACTTGGTATGATTATGACCAGGGATTATTCGGTGTAATCATGACCGTAATGTTACAAATGATGTGGTAAAAGTCCTCATTGGCCCGTAGTGCATTGATGGACAGTTGTTGGCATGATCATGACCATTAATGAATACACAAATATTCTTGGCCGTAGTGGTATGGATAATTGTGGTCGGGATACTAAAGAATATCATTGGTAGTAGTGCGGGGGTGATTCGATGATGTGGATTATTTATTAAAATTTGAGTCCCAGCCGATAAAAGTGATGAAAAACCTTCTAAATCATAAAAGATAGTAGATTTTATTCTCTACTTGACTCTTTTAATGGATTGCTTGTTCACCGCAGCTTAAACTTGATGGTTGTTATATTGTATCGGTTTAACACTTTGTTGAAGGCTAACGATAATATATTCTGCATTATCTTAGTCATAATATTTTCTCTTTGGGCTAGTTGAGCTCACCCTTTTACTTTTATTGTTCTCTTGAGAAATGAGAACGTAGCGAGGACTAATCGGGGAATGGAGTATTGGACGGATGATAGCATTAGTAGTCCTCACTATTCTGTGAAATAGTGTAATAATAATTGTAATAAGGACTCCTTTTGAGTTTGTATAATCTCTAGTATATAATATTTGTATTCAAACTCACAATTTATATTTTTTCGTATTGTACACGACAGTTGTATTATTAAGTTGTATTTGAATTTTGTACCATGTAAGTGGCGACCCAAGATGGGTGACGTATACCTAATTTTGGGGGCGTCACATAGGCAAAGTCTTAAATCTTAAGAAAACTAGAAATTCAAATCCTAAAAGAAATCATAACTCTAGTTTCCATAAAGAATTAGAAACAAAATTTGAAAATAAATCTGAGTATAGAAGAAATCCTAAGTCTAATAGAAATATCAATCTCATTCCATGTAGAAGTATGCCAAAATTTGCCTTTGAGAAGTTTTCAAAAATTCAAGATTGTCCAAATTTCTCGACGAATCCGTCGGGGCAGATTTGTTTGTGCCTCACGAGCTTGCCGAGGCGAATTGGTTGTCAGAGAAACAGAGGGGTATTTGTCGGGGCAGATTCACTCCTTCATTTGGATTTGTCGGGGCGGATTGGTGATTTCCTGGACACATAGAAATGCGTCAGGGTGGCTTCGTGTAGTGCATTGAATTTGCAAGGGCGAATTCATGCAGTTTCTGAATTTCCTTCCTTTTCCATCTAATCAACTCCAACTCAACCCGTTTCATCACTTAAGCTCCATTTTAACATAAAATCAGTAAATAACCTTATCAAGCTCATATACACAACAAATGATGCAATAAACTAAACGTAAAGGAATCAAAATCAATGAACATTATGTACTTATCAGGTATATTAAACATTATATTAAAAATATTTTTGAATATTAGTTGGTTAACCACACTAGGTTAATAAATGTTACATATTATAAACTAGAGGGGAGCGGACTGTTATTTGAAAAATTAGAGAGGTGGTATATGTTATTATAATTATCTACTCTAGTTGTCAATGTATTTTACTCTTAATGAAATATATTTATAAAATTTCAATTTTTATCATTTTAGATTAAATTGAAAATTAAAAAAAGGACCTTCCCCTCGTGTTTATATTACTTCAGTTTAGTCGCATGTAAAGTAAAATAGTAGTCAGTCAAGTAAATAAAGTAATTTTTACAAAGAATAATTGAACAAAAAGAAAGAAATTGGGTATTGGAGTACTTTATACTTCTTCTCATCAAACAAAATACACCCACACTCGATCATCGTCCAAAATTCGAGTAGGATCCCTAAAAAATCGCAAAATCACATCAAAACACCGTCATGGATTTGGCTGAATTGTGGGCAATTTTTGGACCCGGAGTTTCCGGCGCGGTATTCGGCGCCGGCTGGTGGTTTTGGGTGGACGCCGTCGTCTGCAGTGCCGTCAAGGTGTCTTTCCTCCACTATCTTCCTGGTAAATCCCTCTCACTCCCTCTATGTATGTACAATTATATATATGTGCGCGCGCGCGTGTTTTGCAAAATTTCAACATTTTGCTTGTTCAATAGATGGATTTCAATTAAAAATGGATGATTGGTGGTGTTTTGTGTAGGTATATTTGCATCTTTAGCAGCTTTGATGTTTAATTGCGTAAGAAGAGAGGACATTGACTATTCTCCCTACGAGGAAGGCGAGTGGAGGTCAGTCTGTATTTCCACCATTTCTTTTGTGTTTTGTGCACATAAATGTATATTTATATATTTGAAACTGGGTTTATTTTATGTTGAGTTTGTTAAAGATTCAGATTGATTTGTTCATTGGAGTCATCATTCTTGTTTTTATTAAGGGTTGTGATATTTCTCAATAGTTATGGTTTGTGTTTATTTGTAGTACTATATCTGTCCCAATTCAAAAGTACCAGTTTCTAAGAAAATTTAGAATTTTGAGATGATCATTGGTAAAGAGCATAACTTAGTCAAAATGAGATTTTACATTAGTTTTAAAATGGACTCTCATTTCAATCTTTCTAAAGATTGTAGCTCATTGTTAGTGTCCTTCGTTTCGTCATAACGGAAATGGAAGAAGGTGAAAGAAAAGATCAAAGTTTTTTTTCTTTCTTGACTGTGATGTTTCTATTGTTGGTAATGAAACTGTCAAGTAGATAATTATTACCACTTATATTTGATGTGATTGTTACTTCGATAACTTAGTTGTACTACTACTTCTAATTTGTGTGTTTGTGCTCTTTTGAAAAGTTCTTATTAGTAGACATGCTGAGATTTGTGCACTGCTTCTCATAAAATAAATTTATTCGAGGGAAAAAAGTTTATTGTTCGTGTATATATGCTATAGAATTGACCTTGTTCACAATTTGTTTCTTAAATTAACTAGCAGAAAGTAGATGAATTGAAATACTGGTGGTATCTCTGGGAATTTTGACATTTATCTTGTAGTTATGCAATTGTGTCTGCAAATGTATCAACTATATTTGTTATGGTACTAAGATATATATCTATATAAATATTTTATACTGATAAATTATAATTAGTTTAATATTTTGTAGCCTGTCCAGTTTTTGTAGTGTTTGTGTCCCACTCAAGTAAAATTGTCCATGTTGGTGTCTTCATGTGGTGTCATGTTCATCTTTGTTGTCTCTGCCTGTCGTATTTTGTTTTTTTGGTACACATCTTTTGTTTTTTCACTTTTGGGACTTGAAACGTGTAATATGTTAGATTCTTATGATTTATGTTTACATTTTGATCTACATAGTACTTGGTTGTTTGTAGACTTAAGAATCAAATGGAGTCAAACTCTCAAACTGAAGTTCGCAAAGCAAGTTACTTCATCAATTTTTGTTTTTTTTGCTATATAGTTACTATGTCAATCTGCTTGAGCCTTATCATGCCAAGATGTGGAAATGTATTAAACCTTTATGACAGTAGAATTGACCAATACTGAAAAGAAATAAAGATTTATGTGATCTTGCATCACATAAAATGGCCATGTACATGTTTGGGCTGCAAATCACGAATGATATGAGCAGCACGCTTCCTTTCCAAAGCCAATTTGATATGATATATTAATAGGTCTTTATTCTCGTCATGCTATCAGTGGCCTGAAAAATGTTATTACAAGAGGAGATACGTTCACGGTTCATTGCATGAGCTCCACACCTCATTATGCATCTTCTAAGAATGGGTTATTAGGTATCTCCATGTAGTTATTTTTCTCCTTCACTATGACTATGATTGTTTTGTTAATGTGCCATGAGGCTGTAAATCAAATAAAGAAATTCATGACAGGTCAAGCAGACAACAACCCTTTTTCTTGAACAGATAAGAGTAAATCAAATCATTTTGCCACCTTGTCCTCTTTGTTGTCCGATATTCATCTACTATCTAGCTGTCTTAATTTTGACTAAATGTGCATTTCCTATTCTCTAGTATTTAAATGAATTAGTATGCAATGGAAGTACATTGAAGAATCATGAGTCTATTAAAACCTTGTTTTAAAAATTATTTTTACTAGTTAACGAAATTTGCGTACAAAAGGTTCCTACAAAGATCTTTGATTAGACTTACTCTATTAGTTCATAATTATTGCATACTATGCCGATTAAAAATATTTAATTGCAGAGTAAAATCTTTCCGCTGAGTTAATCGACTTGGTTCAGAGTTCTGTATTGAGTCTATGCAAAGCCCATTACTATTAGTAGGTCAGTTGGTGAAAATATTATTTACTCTGTTTGAACCTCTTAAGTCGTTTGAGAAAGAGAAATATAACTTTGATACAATCTAGCCTCATTTAGTTTATATAATTACTATACTTTGTAAATATCCTAGATATTTTAGAGGATGATTCTAGATAATGGATCTTAGCGTACAATTAGATTTAATCTTAATCATTGGTTGTATGGTCCAAGAATTATATAAGAGGATTTTCCTCATTTGTAAATCATAAAACAATATTATAACATGCTTTCGCAATAATAGTACAAGTAAATAGGAGAAAAAAGTTTTGGATTGTACTCGAAAGAAAAAAAAAGTATACCATGTTTTGGAACGTTCATATCAAAACAAAAATTTATCCCACCAAATAATTTTAATAGTTAATAAATACCACAAGTCAAATCACTACCCAAAGTTGGTTAACCCATACGTCTCCCAAAACAGAATCATAATATGATCAACTAATATGGTCAACTCTCACTAGAGCACAAATGGAGATGCCGTAGACCATTGCGGACATGCTTCGGTGTCAAGATGACATGCTTGTGGTACCCCGATGGTTATAGCTAAGGTATATATCCTACGGTTCATTATAACAAAGAATACAATATTACAACACATGCGACACAATATTTACAAATGGTCTACTTATAGATATTAAGCCAAAACAAATGAAATATATAATGGCGCAAAAAATAATAAGACAACGTGTACATCTCTACAATGATTAAGACACTTGCTAGACATGATAACAAAGTCCAAAGAGTATAATTTACCAAGTTCTTAATATCAAAGCGAAAATTAACTATGATTTGACAAGGAACAAATCACTTGAGACAATACCAAATTTCAACAAGGAGCAAAACGAAATAATTAAATTAACGAGTGTCGTTAAAAGAGTACGAAACCCGTACCTGAATTAAGCAAATGTAATACCCAAAATATATTCCAAATATAACTCGTTAGACTCCCTCCTTCCGAACTAGTCACCAAAATAAATAAATAAATAAATAATAAGTTGCGAGTTAAATTACTAATTTATAATTCCATTTTATATAACTCAAATTATTATTAGTATTGTAATTATAGTAATATTCTGTTAGTTAACAGTTCCAAAGATGCAAATATGATTATGCAGTAAATAGACTGCACCCTCCATTCTAAAATGAATATATATATATATATATATATATATATATAATTTATATCCTGAAGCAATTTATAATTACAAAAACTATTGGAATTTTCCACCTCTATTCCAAACATAACTCTGCCAGAAGCTATATATATATATATATATATATATATATATATATATATATATATATATATATGTTTGCATACATTAGCTTCAGGTTACAAATCATATGTAATATTAAATAGGAAATCCTCGCATGGAACTTTTAATTAGTATAAGAAGCCATGAATTCATTGAAACACTAAGCATATATTTCCTCCAACTCACTGTGCATAATAATATATTGATTAAAACACCCTGGATAACTCACATCAATATGTATTAATAACAGATCTTATAACAGTAGAAAATTTAATCATAATTAAATTATATAGGTATACAGAAGAATGATAATATAAAAGATTGCCTTGATTTGAATAATAGAACTTGTACCAATTCCCTGTTAACAATGAAAACATAATAATATAGATACTTGCCTTTAATCCTTTCTTTTCTATACCCTCACATATTTGCTTGAGCCTCCAATTTTATGTATCTCTCGACAATGTTTGAGTTGCCTCTTCTTTTGTTCAGTATGTATAAAGGGGAAAATTTAGGTTTTAGTTTCTTTTATTTATTAATATATCACTTATCAACTCTCCCAACTTTAATAGCATTCAACAATACACAAAAATAAATTGGACTCTATTATTTTTAAGGCCCAATTTTACTAAATTAATAGGAGCCATTAACTACTATCAGCCCATGCAAATTAATAACCGATTTGACCCAAATAAAGACAAAGTCTAAATAAAATATTTTGTAATACATTTAAATATTAAATTGTTTAAGACAATGTAACAACAAATGGTCAATAGATCCAAATGTTAATTTCACATTGTTTTCCGTTATTTGATAACAATATGTTTGATTGTTTGGGAACAGAGGTCGACTAAAAACGGAGCAAAAGTGTTTGCCAAAGTTGACTCTAGGGGATATTTGGATGCTTAAATTGGGGAGAGAAAGTACTCAGAGTATTAAAGCTACTAAATAGAATAATCTATATTTTTGCCCTGTACTCATAGTGATTTATCAAAATTATGATTTAGGTTTAGGAGTCTGAATAGTGTGTGGGTGGTTTTCTTCACTCTACCCTTGCAAGGATTTAATTATATGCCCTTGATGGTTGCAACTCATTACATTCTGACTAGCTGATGGTGTTTTCCATATCACACTTTTCCTGGCTTTAGCTTGGTTCATCTAGAAAAAAATCCTAATTGTTGAACTTATACTCTAATTTTAATAAGCTTTTATGGGATAGAAGCTCTATTTCAGACAACAAAGTTAAACAACCATAACGATAGTGACCTAGGAAGCACGGACACGTCCTGGAAGCCCACGAATTCGCTCTTGCACGCCTCCAACACTCACCACCCAACATATGTCTGTGAGCTTCCCTTTTTTATTTTTTTAAACTCGGACACATCCCGACTCGGTTTTTTTTAAAATAAAATAAAAATTCAGCACTTAAATTGCAGATAAAAGTTAATTGAGGGTACCCATATGCAATTAGTACCGTTTAAACCTAATTCCTTCAAGTCTGTACCTTTGAATGGACCATATGGTGTAGGCTGCATATCTTATAAATTTGTATATGGACGGCCTAAATTGGGTATGTTACATAATGGGTATGTTATAAATTTGTTTAAGTTTTTGTCATACTCTATTAACAATTAAATTTATTTATTGTAAAAAATACATTTATATTATTAAAAATATAATTAAAAAATTGAACGTGTCCCCGACGTATTGTGTCCAATTTTTTTGGAAATTGTTGCATTATGTCGTGTATCTTGTGTCCGAGTTAGTGCTTCATAGATAGCAACTAATCCATCAGGTTTAAACTGGAGGTTCATAGTCTCCGCCATTTACCAAAGATAAAAAGCTTTCTCATTTAACTTTTGTAGAAGACTTTGAGTGTATTTGTAGCCATTCTTCTTCTTTCCATCTCTGTAAACATGTCTCTCCTTCTATTAGTTAGTAGTTAGAGAAAAATAAGGATTCTCACTATTATTTCTACCCCATCATCCTAGTAGTGTGTGGATGAGGGGCTAGGGCTTTCAATAATCCTCGTATGGGGATTCTTTGGTTCAAAAAATCTTAAAAAATGGAAATTCGGGTATTGGACATTGTATATATTAAACAGATATTTTATATACATGCGCACATTAAAATTTCCATACCAGTAAATAAAAGTTCAATGATAAAGTATAAGAAGTTCAAGAAAAAGAAAAATTTATATACTAATATCATCTATGAATATAGGAAATACTCACTCCATCGTGGTAAGATGACTGAAGTACTCACAAAAAAATTGTCTCACTTAAGATATCTAAAGTACATAATTCAAACTGTTCTTTAAAGTCTATTTTATCCTCAAAAGTACTTAAGTAGGGACCACTACTATTGGGGAAAAAAAGAATCTTTAGTGTACTTACGTGGGATCCATATAAAATGAGAACTTATTTATCCTCTTCTTGACTTTTGTTTTTCTTAAATTGTGTGAAAAGTGTACGCAATACATCTTTTATGGGACGGACGGAGTAAATAATAATTATTCTTGTACTAATTCGTAGATAGTATTAGTATATAAATATAATATTAATTAAAATATCAGATTTTATAGTATTCTATTCTATTCTTATCATTTAAAAAAACTATGAAAGTAGATAGTATTAGTATATAAATATAATATTAATTAAAATATCAGATTTTATAGTATTCTATTCTATTCTTATCATTTAAAAAAACTATGAAAGACTTCTCGAAGAATTCATGAATATGGATTTGGGATTTGCGTCTTTGCTTGTATTCTTTTGTTTTCCCAATAAAACCATCAGCATAATTGACCTGTTAATCCATATCTTACTGCTATACCATAGCCTTCAGTAACCACCTTTTATTTCTGCCACACATTCCTTTTCTCGTGGGTTAAATCATTTTTTCCCCACTGAACTAACATCATTGAAGTCAAAAAATTTTACAGTCAACTAATTGAACTACATTTTTTTTACAAAATTTAAAAATTCTGTCTAAGAATGTTAAAAGTTAATGGTGTATCCGTGTGACAATATGTTAAGGCTTACGTGGATTATTCAACCGACTAGAACACGATATGGCAGTGAATGACATGTATTAAATTTTTAAAAAAATAAATGTATAACATACTTAACATATTAAATAATTAAAATTAAGTAAATCTATTAAAAACCAAATAATTTACTATAAAAAAGAAGAAGCAACAAAATGAAAAGTAAACTAATTAATATAAAATAAAACCTAAATATATGCTAAAAACAAAAATAAAATATTGTTATATCACTATAAAACTAAAACAAAATAAAAAACTAAACTATTAAACATATATATAATTTAAATAAAGTGAAATAATAAACTAATCACTAGGGGGGCAAAAACTAAATAAACTAATATGTATATATCTATCAAATAATTGGCAAACCCAGAACACATGCTTGAGTCTTTAGGGTTGGGATATTCAATCATAGAGGCATCCATTTGGGGGAAACTGAAGTGTTTGATGGCGGGTAGGAGTGAGTAAGCAACGACCTGAGATTTGGGCCTTTTTCATCATCGGAAATCGAGATCTTTTGTTGCAGCCTTCGTCGTCGTCGCTCTTTTGTTGCAGCCTTCACCGCCGTCGCCGTCGAAAGTGGTGGTGGTTGTGTGGAGCTTGGTTGTTGGGATATAGAAGTGAAAATAAGAGTAATAACATATTGAAAAGAATTGATGGGTTGGAGTGGTGTAAGAAGAAATTAGTAGTAAGAAAATGGGAGTTGGCGTTGTTGCTACCGGTTTTGGTGGGTTGATGATGATGATGATGATGATTTGGGGTTGAGATGGGTTGAGATGTGAAGGATAGAGACAAGGATGAGAGAGAGATGACGATGAACGCTTTCTATGTTGCTCTGAATATTTAGTTTTTATTTTATTTTATTTTTCACATGGCAAGTCAAGTTGACAAACATTGCGTGGACACTACATCCCAGTCACGTGCCTTATTTAATAGAAAATGTATTAGATTGTAAAAAAATTGTAGTTCAATGAGTTGATTGTAAAAAAATTGACTTCAATGATGTAAATGTAAATTCAACCTCACTTCAGTGGGGAAATAATGATTTAACCCGTTTTCTTGTCCTCTTTATTTTCTACCCTCTATTTTGTCATAGCAATTGGCTTGGATTTAAGTATCAATTTTTCTTTCATCAAACGATAATTACTGCTATATGGTATTGGCAAAAGTTTTAGAATCTTCCAGGTGCTTTATCTTCTCTTGCGTGCTATGTTGGTTGTATACATATGCAGAATGGGGAGCAGTTCCTAGAAGAGATGTGTATGTGGTCATGGATATGCATATGCTAGTGTGTTTTATGTGGTTGTAATACTCTGTTTTGAACTGAGGTTAAAAAATTGAAGAATTTCCATGCTTTCTTGCTTGAACTAGGTTAGGGTTAAAAGCATTACATCATCACATCATTTTTACTTGTTGAATGATGGAGTATACTGTCTCACTATTGCATCTTCCTGAATTGCAGATTGAAGCTTTGGCTTTTCCTTGCTTATGTTGTATCATTCGTCTCTTTGGCGGCTTCGGTGGGCTTATTGATACAAGATGCCCTTGTGGAATCAGGCCCATCAGCATGGACGGGAACGGCTGGTGTGTTTCAGTGTGTGTTTGTACTGATTAGGTAAGTTTTCTTTTGATTAGAGATTGTTGTCAATGTATGACTTATCATATCATTATTTTGGTGTACATATTTTTCTTTTGCCTCGGATAAATTGGTCAGATTCATACTCTATTCCCCCCCGCCCCCCCTCCCCCAAAACAACCAAAAAAAACATATGTTGATTTGAAGGGAGTTCTTTGTCCCCCTGAAAGAAAAAATTGCCAAACCACAACTAAATTTTAAATACTGTGCTGGACATAGCAATCCGTGTAAGAAATAAAGGCCTGTATGCATGTCTGCGATTATGTTTCCTCGTAGACCACAGATTTACTCTATTGTGCGTGCACATACACACTTGCACATGAATGCCTGCAAACTCCCGGACCCAACCTCTTCTTTGAGATAGTAAATTTTAGCTTTAAAATGTGCATGCATTTCACATTGATAACCTTGTATTAACTGAATTCATTTTGCTGCAGTGGGCTGATTTATTGGACATCTCATTCAGAGTAAGCTGGTAAATCATTTGGAACTGAAAAATCGCTACCTGGGAAGTCTTTTGCGCGTGTACCATTTTATGGTTTAAATCAATGGGATGCAAAATAGCTCTACTTTGTAAATGTCTTGTTATATGCAACAAACTATTTAAGCATCAACAGAAGTTCCAAGTAAATGCAGTTGTTTGATGGTTCATATTCTGCTTTTTCGAGTGCAAGTGACAATTTAATTTTTTCTGTATGCAGCTTTAACATAAAAAGAACAACCGAAGATTAACAATAAAAAATTGAAGAAAGGAGTGAAAGGAAAGCATGAATGGATTTCAATTTAGCAATTTCTTTCTTTTTTTCTTTTTTTTTTGATAGTTTGAACACACACCCCACACATTCCTACAATTTCTATAATTATTTATATTTTAGTGATGGCTAAGTTGTGTTGATAATTAAATTATGTTATGTGCTTCACATTTGCTCAATTTATCTTTAAATTTGGGATTAAGATCTCATTTATTACATCTATCACTCAATCAGCAACACAAAAATTATATTTAGCTGACGCTAAAATTATCACAAATAATTAACGACACAATAAAATTCTTCACAAATAAATATGTTGCTGCTATGGTGGCTAAAAACAATATTTGTGTATGTAATAGAGGATAGGCGTAATGGAGGGATCCTCCATTAAATTTTATATATAGAAAGCTGATATCTTATATAAGTGCAATATATCTAATCCCTTGCCTATAGTTCATCGAAAAGGATCAAGTTACCCATTGAAAAGGATCAAGTTACCCATTGATCCTACATACCTTGCATACTCTCTTTAGCGACGGACCGAACGACAATTCTATCAGTCACTATATGTTGTCCGGCGCTAAAAATTAAAACGACGGTTCTCTAATATAACTTGACTGTCACTAAAGGGGGTGACTATGTAAAATAAGAGTGCGAGCCCTTGAAATGGATTGATAGTTCATATAAGATCAATACGTCCATAAAAATAAAATAAACGCTTAAAATTCAATTAAGGGAAACAAAATATATTAACATTAAATGAGCTAAAATAAATGATATTAAACTAAAATAAAATTTTCTGATTTCTTGTTTTTTTCTGTAAAATTGATCAAAATACCATAATATTTCTCTTCTTTACCCTTTAAAATGACCTCTTGAAAGAAATGGGGAAAAAGGACAAAAATATACCAAAAGATACAACCTTCCAAGCATCATGCACTACTGCACACCAAAATAGCCCATTATCTTCAGAAAACCATGAAAGCTGAAACCCAAAAAACCTGATTTGGGCCGGCATGACTTTACCAGGAATTTATTATACTATTTCCAAACTGCAGGTATACAGCTACCATCATCTTCTTAACTTCTTCCATGCACCAGGTATCAGCTTTCCTCCAAAAACAAAAGGCCTGAGAAAAGAAAACAAGCCCTGAAACGGCAAAATTGAACTTCCCAGATCCTTTGTGAGAAAATATCAAGCTTCGAGTTCAGACTCAGACGAGCTCAATTCAGATGAACCCCTCCTGGAATTGGACCCGCAAGATTCAGAGAAAACTGAAATTTCTGGCTGTGCACCTTGACAAAGTTTCAAGGATGGACTCAATTTCATGTACTGCACACAAGATCAAAAAGAAAAAGAAAAGGCAATAAGGTAAAAGTTGAAGTGCAACTACCCCTAAAACCTAAACTGGAGTAAAGCTAGTGTATTACCTCATGATAAAAAGCATTTATCTCCTCTTCCGTGAGGCCTTCATCCTCTCCAGCATTTTCTTCCCAACCAAGAGAGCGAAGAAATGCAGCCTCCTCTTCATCTGGATAAACTGTTTCGTTTAGGCACAGATTGTTGGCCTCTCCATGACTATCACCATTGCTAGTTTTCTCGTTACCATTCTTGGTAACAAGAGGGCTTGCAGGAGCATTGCCAACCTCTTTAATTTCTCCACCAAAATTCTTCAAGGTGGGAGATAAAACAGCAGGACTGGAATCTGACACAGTAGCAGAGGATTTTGCGGAGGTTTTTTTTCTCATGAGATTGAAAAAATCAATTCTGCTCTGAGTTTGAGCCAAGGAAGCTTTCTTCTCTACAATGGATCTCGGATTATAAGCCAATACAGCTGCCTTGCGTTCAACGGTGTAAAGATTTGGGTGATTTGGGTTGGGCAAAGGAGCAGCTGGGGCCGATGCAGCAACTGGAGCTTGGCTATTTGCTACTCTACTGCTGGAATTATTAGTCGTACTAGAAACATCTTTTGCCATAGAGAAGACACCATTCTCCCATACCGGTTTGAGAACAAGAAACTTCCCACTGTGTGATGTTTTTGGAGCATCAGATCTGACTTGCCCACCACGAGGATATTGACTAGCAGATTGAGATGTATAGGGCTGCTGCTGTGCACGCTTTGCAGGCAGAATCGTCTCACTGGCCCTAACTGTTGTTCTTGGCTGCTTTAATTTATCAGAAGAACTGAGAACCTGGAATGAGTGAAAGCTATAGTCAGTTAATTTTCATCCAACCAATTATTCAGTAGTTGAAGTCTTGAAGAGGAATTTGATGCATTGACTGACTTAAATAAGATGACAAAGACTGGAAAAATCACAAGTATTTATTGGTTTACTGAAAAAACAGAAGGGTTAATTTTATACTACTCACAATTTTATATCTTTCAAGTACAATCCAGCAAACATTAACACAGACATCGCCATCTTGAATCTTAATAGACTCCATTAATTTGGTCCATGAGAAATCCTATCATGACAATAGTCATCTACAGAAGGACATACAATTTGCAAACCTGTACTCATGCTGGAATAAGAATATGTTTCCTTCTCAAGTGAGATCATCACAGCCCAATGTTGACCATCTTTAAAACTTTAGTGACTGATGTGGACCATCTTTAAAACTAAAGTGGCTGATGTTGACCATCTTTAAAACTACAGTGGCTGAAGGTGGTGTATGTCCATAACTTGTATAAATTATGATGTGTACAAAAAGTGATGTACAAAAAGTGATGCAGGACACATTTAGGATAAAGAAATAATGGAAAACAAGGGAAAAATAAACTATGATTTAAACTCCACGTTTAAATCTCTAGGGTCTCTCAAGTGTATCAACTCCACGAATCAACACTAAAGATGGATAGCATACCTCTCTAAGGTAGGAATGATAATAATCCACTTCAATATTAATAATTTGTAATCTAAAAAACTTCTGGGGTACTCAAACCCTAATATTACTTGGGGAATAATAAAAGTACTAAATAACTAAAATATCCTTATTAGTATTTCCTAATCACTCATTACTGTCCTAAATCCCAACTAATAAATAAATTACATCAATTAGTCTTGCATTAAATATAATAAAAACTCCAAATAATAACTACAGGAATTCTTTGTTAGTCTGGACTTGTAATCCCCATCAAAAAGGGCCATCAAAATAATAAGCAGCTAGTCTTCCCTACTATACAGGACAAGAAGACTTCTTATAAAGAGCATCAACCCTGGTTATAGAAACAATCCACCAAATTTCTTATAAAACTCACTAACGTGCCCAGTTCCGTATCCACACTGATTAACACTTCTTCAGGAATGATGTGCTTCCTAGTCTAGTATCCATTAGCCTTTACCTAGCTTTCCTGTCAAAACCGTATTATGCATGAAGCCAATTTGAAGAGTTTCAAAGAGCAGAATCAAAAATTTCTTTCAATCAACTAGGTCTCCCCTTCATGCAAGAAAAAGAATAGTATCATTAGGTAATGCTCGAAAAAGCTAAAAGCGGTACGACGCGTTTTTCTCCAGACAAGGCGAGGCGCAAGTCTCGATTTGAAAACCTAAAAGTCCCCAAAAAAATTATTAAAAAATGCTAATAAAATCATAAAATAATCCATCATTATAATCAAGGTCATAAAAGACATAAATAACCAAATGAGGCCTGCATCTTCTTATTGGAGGAGGCCTATTCCTATTCCTACATTCTTGTCCTTTTCTTTTACATTTTTGCGTCTTTCGCTCCTCACCACTTAGATTTTAATCCACTAATATTTGTGATACAAATAACGTGTATACAATAAATTAAATTATAAAATGTGTGATGAAATGTGAGAATTTTTTAAAATAAATTGTAGGAGAGAGAAAAAGAAAGTTACATGTGGTACCGCCTTAAGAAGACAATTAATTTTATTCCTCGCTCATTATCTATTATATAATAAATAAATAGATAAAATTAAAAATATCAAGTTGTAGTATCAAAGATTAAAATTTGTTACTTACAAGATTAAAAAATATTATGTCAAAGTATGTCTTTTAATATTCAAAAGAAGGATTAAGAAAATTAACGAGTGCTACTAGAACATTCAAAATCACTGAACGAGTGACAGATTATCTCACCTCCTTCACTTGTTTAGCATATAAGTGCCCTTCCATTCATCAACTAAAAGAATACCCATCACTTTAAAGTTTCATATAATTCTTAAAGCAACTATAGATTAACATTTGTTTCACAGTTAAAAGAGATTCACAATTTCTTGGGTTTTCTTTTAATTCAAATCAAGGCCTACGCCTTGATACGCCTTGAGGCGAAACGCACTGAGGCGTAAGCCTCAGCCAAATGAGGCGCAAGCCTCTGTATTTCCCTTTTGAGGCCTAAGCCTCGCCATAGCAAATTACCGCCTCGCTTTGAGGCGCGCCTCAAGGCTTCCGCGTCGAATGCAATTTTGAACCATGTCATTAGGGGGAAAGGTGAAACATAGATGGCAGAAAGGTGCCAAGGCCAAGCCAGGAAAGACAAAGAAAACACAACAAAACAAAACAAAACAAAAGGCAGAAAGAAAGAGAGAGTGGGTATACAATTTGGATACCCTTACGGCCATACCAAACTCCAGAATAATGAGGGAGAAAAGCAGATGAGACAACAATTGATGTATGATAGGAGATAGATGGTACTAGCAACTGTGCACAATCAAAACTTCAGTTTACAAGACCTGTACAAATAGGGCAGGCCCAGATAGAGTGAAGCTGATGTTTACACTGATTTTATGACTGAAATGTATAAGCCGCATACAAACCTAATTTTAAAGTTTACAAAAGACAAAATAAAGTAATGCAATAAAAAAGTATTGTAAAGAGAGAAAAAGCCAGAATAAAAGAATAATATTATTCAATTCAACACATATCAAGTTGCTAGAAAAGGTTTTAAACAGCACTCCTTCCCCCACCTCCAATCCAGAAAAGCCACTTTAAGTTGGCACCATTTTAGTCAATATTAGAACTTTGAGCTATGAAGAAGAGATAAGGATACGAGATACGGGTACAACATATACCAGGAGGATACGACAATACTTGAATAGGGTTACATACCAGAGTTCTTCAAAATACAGTTATTTGGGGGTTATAATCCCCTCATTAATTACCTCCTAATTTTAGAAATGCTTCCTTCATGAATTCAAACAAATATTTTATAAAGAGTATTTCTGAAATTTCCCCCAATTTTATCATTCCTTCTGAAAGTGCACTGTCCAAACTCACTCCTAGGAGGCTAGGGTACTGGTCATAACATACACTATGACAGTGTGGATAATATACAAATAATTAGCATAGATTCACAGAATGCCTGAAGTACTCAATTATTTCATACTCAGCCTAAGAGATCAACAAGAATATGAAAATCTCAGAGAAGTGCAAGCAAGGAAGGCTATGAATATTAAATACATGAATACTAACATGATTTTTAAAATTCTAGGGGCCATAGCTCATAGAGTAAAAAGGTTACGACACAAAAAACAAATTCAAATGACTATCAGAAGATACAAGTAAGTTCGTGTTTAACAAAAGGAGCACTAGTAGTGATGACAAGATAATATGGTAAAAATATATACATTTTGTCAGTTGAATCAGACTAAACATTGGGCCTTATCAAATTGATGAACCAGACGAATCAAAGTAAATGCCCCAACAAACCTTATTAAGTAAAAGTGAGAAAGAAGAATCGAAAAATGTGTCCACATTTCTGAATAATATTCAGATGTGGGACAGTAAAACTATTTCTAAATTCACGGCAGTGTTCTAAAAACCTTGTAGGCGCCCGCCTTGATAGAATCGGTCCTCTAACACCTCAAAGTGGTTCGATGTCTAGACCCTACCTTAAGGCAATCAATCCTCTACCACCTTGATTAGGCCCTAACAGCCGACTTTAAAATTTGATAACTTTTGTAGGTAAACTTGAAATTTTCAAGTAAATATTTTCATCCTAATTTTCTCTTTAATTTTAAACATCACATTTTTTAATCTACAACTCTAAAATGTAGAGCACTTCATTAGTTTTTTTAAGTACTAAATGAACTTCACCCAAAATAACAGATTTGGAATTTAAGTTAAAATAATCATGTAAGAAATGACTACAAATCAGTGTTACCTGGAACGTGGTTCATGTGGTACGCGGTACGCTATATGGCTAAAATGCGATACCCTATGATATTTTTTTGCAACTTCTTATATTTAGGAATTCTCATAGAGTCTAAATATAATAAACCTAGAAGATTTTAGTTGAATCAACAAGTTGATTATTTTATAAATAATTTAGTATAAATATAATGTTTAAGCATCAAATACTAAGTTATAATATTGATATTTTATGCAGTTATAGGTAAACAACAAAGAAATTTTCCGGTTCGTTAAATTTAGAGTATTGGTCTATAAGAGATATTTGGGTATACAAGTACCAGTATGTAGTTAGCTAGGTTAATGAGAGTATCTAGTAACTCTGCTACAAATATGAATTTACAAAATGACTACTATCAGTATTAGATGAAAGCTTTGAAACTCTACGATGCTTGAAATGAATTTGTAGTGCCTTATAAGATTATATTGTTTTGGTAATTGCTCAATGCTCATATACAACTTAGAATATTTTCATCTAAGATATGTTTTACATAGAACATGAAGGAAAATGCCTAGGTGCAGCCTAAACACTACACACCCCTCCACCGCCTAGATCTGCCCACAGATTTTTAGAAGACTAATAATGACACCTCGTCTCAAACTATTATACAAAAAAGCATGCATGAAACTGATACCAATAGGCTAAGCTCTCTGATCAGTGATCATAAATCAAATTATCCATAAAAAAACTACTAATGGTAAAAAATGTGCAAGAATAACAAGTAAAGCTCATACAACACAAATCATCTTACCAAAGGTTTAGACGTTGAAGGTGTCATAGGTATCAATTGCCTAGATTGCTTTATAGCCAATTCCTCGAGCCTCTGGGTTTTATTAGGTAGCTGCAAAATATGAAAGAAACATCCACTCAATGAACCACTCAGTCTTATACAAAAGATAACTAGCAAAGGAAAAGTTTAGTTACCTGAGATATCGAACTCACACATGATGGAGCCTGTGACAAGGATTCGGCCATATTAAGACCAATCATAGAACTTGAAGCCCCATATGAGGTAGTGGCAATAACACTCTGTTGAATAGATGTGGTCCCCGTGAAACTGCTGCCAATTATTGTGGGTACCTCAGCTAGAGCTGAAGTCCATCCCTCACCACCAATCAACCCTGAGTTGCCAATAGGCAAGCTCTGAACAGTTGTACTTAAACCAGGAGACGAAACTCTCCTGATATCAGACACTCCTTGCTTCTCTTCAGTTCCAAGGGATGGAAAATCCTTTTCAAAGGCAGCTTTTTGCATGCCTCTTACAATACTGCCACCAGAAAGCATACCATTTCCACTACTGTGGTTTAAGCTACCACTATTTTTCAATTCAGCTACTCTTTGAGATGATGCCTCACCAGGTTTCCTGGACACCATTGATTGAGAACGCCTTAATGTATTCTCAACCCTTTTGCTTAAAGTACTTGTCAATGGGTCAGAAATGTCATGACCCCAAATGTCCCTGGTAGCTGATCTCTCTTTCTGTTTGTCACGGTTTTTATCACCATGACTTTGAGTAAAACTACCGTAAGGATGCTTCGTAGATCCATTACTGCTTGAACTACGTCTAGAATTGGAAGAACTGCTTCGATCAAGAAAAGAAGAACGTGGGATATCCTTATCATTAATGCTCCTAAAAGCTCTATTCCTCGTGGAGAGAGTGGATGAAGGAACATCTACAACCGTATAAATACCCAATAAAAAATTCTTACATGTTCAAAAACTAACTAGAAAAAAAGAAAGAAAATAAACAAATAAACCATAGTGTATGATTTGAAGCTGAAAACTTGAAAATTAGTACCTGAAGATGATTTTAAATGATACGCTGAAGAGACACCACCAGTAACACTTGCCGAACATCTCAACCATTCTGGAACTAGTGCAGGTTCACTTCTTTCCATCAGTACCGAACATGTTCAGGTTACAACACAGAAGCTCGACTGACCTTGTTTTTCTCCGCACTCATTCCCCAGTAAAACTGTTATCTAACTACTAACAATTACCAACCCCACACCTATGCCTAATTTCTTTTCCCCCAAAGAGGCAATCCATCTTCACTTTTCTCCCTCAATGGCAAAATTCACCACCTCTTAATATCAAAAATTGGGTATTTTTCCAAATGCACTCATTAACACTTAAATGGTTTAATGGTGCAGTGGTGCACCTAAAGTAAAAAATGTGAGTCTTAAGTTATATATATTCTCAATTCCAAACAAAGTTCATATAGCTGAAATATCAGGGCACTGTTGAAAAGGCTTCAATATACCTCCATCTTTGAGTAAAAGATGGAATTACCAATAAGTTCAGACACACAAATGACCCTCATTCTACCAAAATTGATCTCAAAAACCTTATCCCAATACGAAGGATTAAAAACCGCAATTTGCTCTAATCCTAATGGGAAACAGAATCAGCAGCAGATAACCATAACAATGTTGAGCAATGAAAACCCCAGATTACAAGTTTTACAATTTAGGGTTTAAAACAGAGTAAAATATAGGAAATTATACCTCCTTTGACGATTGATGAGTACCCCACACCGTTTAAGGATCGAAAAAAATTCCTAAAACCGCCAACGCCTTGGATATATTTTGTATAACTATATATAGTTATATAGTTATATTTACGTATAATTGCAGAGCGATAATGGCAGAGCTTTGAAGGCGAGAGAAATGGGAATAAATCTTCTTCTGTTAGGTTTTGGTGTGAGAAACTTATAAAACGGATGAAGAACTAAAATATGAATTTTTCTCCTTTTTATTAGTTTTTCTGTTTCTTTTTATTATTAGTTTTGTTTTTCTATATTTTTTGGCTGCCAAAACATCTTTATTTTGTACATAACCAACTTTTGCATTTTAAAGTCATGTGGGCTCCATTATCAATGTTTTTCTATTTATTTATTGTGTTAAATACACATAAATGTCTTAAAATATGACCCTTTTTTACAAAAATAAAATTAGCAAAAGTAAAATATGACCCTCTTTTACACTTGTCGTCCTAATCTATAAAAAGTTATACAAGTATCCTCCAAGTGTACTCCTAGTATACATATTTAAGTAAACAAAAGTGACCTTAAAATCAAAATTTACCCAAGTGTTAACGTGTCATCGTGAAATCTATTATATACGGTTTGAGAGTAAATGACTATTACAATATACGGTTATTTTACTAAATACATTTGCAATACACTATATGGCGATTAACTCCACTAAAAGCATTTATTGAAGCAAAATTTGAAAATTGAGTTCAACAAAAAGCTAGGGTTGTGTATGTAGAAGAACCATCGAGTTCGATAGTGTGTAAAATTACATAAAAATTGTGAGTTTCTGGGTCTGATATAGCTAATCGAGGTTCGAAATCAAGATGCAATGGATGGGTTGCGAGAATTCGAGGTTTGGAAGATAATCGAACTCTAAAATATGGAGGGTAAACCCCATTTTTGACACGACTACTTTCATCTTTATGGTAGTTGGGAAAGTTATGATATACATGTGTATCATGTATATATATACCCATTAGTAATAGTAGTTGAAAAAAGTGATTGTGCAATTCACCTCTTCGATTCTTCATTCTTTAACAATTATGTGGTCTATTTTTTGAGTCCCAAAATATCTTGTATGTCATTTATTTTTTAACTGATTATGCTTAGAAGTAGTGAAATAATAGTATATTTTGTTGTTGGTGTATTTTTTATGTTTTTGTTAACTACAAATTTGCATTATGATATCTTGTTTAGTATAAGATTGCACTATGCTGTTGAATTTGTTGATGGGGGTATGAGGGCTGTCAATGCCAGTATTTTGACTGATATGAGCTTAGTCAGTTAACCCCTGCGGAGTTGAGTAGCATGACAATGGAGGTTGGACGTTGTGAGTTATTATCGTAATACAATGAACGCGAACAAATGAACATGGGTTATGGCGACGGTTCGTATCGTCGTCATATGGCTATGGTGACGATACGGACCGTCGCCATAGCCCATGTTCGTTTGTTCGCATTCATTGGAGAACTGTATATATATATATATATATATATATATATACGGTCTGGATCTTAAGTTTACCCCTTATCCAACATACCTTGCATACCCCTTTTTAGCGACGGATCGGGCGACGATTCGGTCCGTCGTTATAGGTTCGGGTTGTCGCTATATGTTGTGTGTCGCTAAAAACTAAGATGACGGTTCTATATATAGCGACGAACCGAATCGTCACCCGGTCCGTTGCTAAAAGGGAGTATGCAAGGTATGTTGGATAAGGGGTAAACTTAAGATCCAGACCGTTTATATATATATAATCAGGTCGAGAGATGAGAAGACATATCCCATACCCGACCCAATAAGTTTAAAATTTTGAATCTCATTAGAATCAAGATTATGCGGGAATGTTGAGATCAAAAAAAATTATCAAGCCTAATTATTTTTGATTTTACGTATCGCTCCTCTATTAATCCCTTAAAGCGTTTGGTGTAATTGTATCACACATTTCTCATTTAGTGTAACTAAATCATAAATTTATTTTTCTTTTTCACGGTATAAATTTGGTTACATTCTTACTTTATTTTATGCAATTTAAATTTTTTATTTAATTCTATAAATCCCTAAGGTCATGTTTGTTTACAAGGATTATAATCCCAAAATTATAATTCATATGATTATAATCCCAAAACTATTAATCTTAGGGCTATGTTTGTTTGCAAAGATTATATTTGAGATATGACTATTAATCTCAAGTATCTTGTTTGTTTTCAAATTTAGACTTAAGACTAGTAATCTAAGGATTATAAAATGACTTAATAGTCTTGAGATTATAATACTATGATTAATAGTTTTGGGATTATAATCTCGATATTATAATCTTCGCAAACAACACATAACCTAAGATTATAATCTCAATATTAGGATCCGGTTACCATGAAGTTAACTTTATGATAAGTTGGTCAATTGACCAATACAGTGCTGACACACAAACATGGAGCACCTCTTTGCATGTGTATCAACATTGTATTGGTCAATTGACCATAGTTAATTTCACACTAACCACTCCCTCCGTCCCGTATTATATGTCCTAATTAGTTTTGTAAGACCCCAACTTTTATGAATAAATAATAATTTTCTCAAAATATATTTTTGAATATTATGGTGTGGATTTGTTATAATGTTACAGTTGTAGGTAATATTTACAAATTTTGGCAAAGTAAGCAAGTGGTTATATAATATTCGATTGGTTTGGGAATATTCGTTTTAACATGGAATATTAAATGCGACTAAGACACAATCATTAGTGGACCCCATTAATAACGGAAGTATTGTCGTAGTTAGAAAAGCGACATAATTATTTTTTATAAAATAACGGCGAAAGTGTTACCGATAAAAGCTGTTGAACTACCCTTAGTAAAAAAAAGTACGATGTCTGGCGTGGTTGCGTAAGAGCACACGATATTGATTATTGATGCTTACGTGAGAAGTCACCGGTTATACTCGATTATTACTACGATAATTCTTTGCATCATATCTCTCATATTATTGATTCAATTATTGTCACGATATCATCTGCGCATTATATTTATTATTATTAAATCAATAATTGAGACGACAAAGTTATTCATATTATTATTTGTAATATTGTGATGTCTAGAAGTTCATCAAGGAGAGGTTTGGTCACCTAATTCATGGCGCCCGATAAGGAGAAATCCTTATCGAAAAAAGCCCCTCTTTCACGGGAACGACACGGTTGTTAAATATTGTGAGTTATAATATTAATGATGAATAAGTTGTGTTGATTAAAGATGAATTTGATAGTTCCTTTGTGTTGGAATTATTAGTGTGACGCCCCCAAAATTAGGTATACATCACCCATCTTGAGTCGCCAGATACATGGTACAGAATTCAAATACAACTTAATTATACAACAGTCGTGTAAAATACGACAAAACATAAATGTGAGTTTTAATACAAATCATCGTCTCTAGAGAGTATACAAACTCAATGGAGTCCTCATTACATTTATTATCACACTATTTCACAGAATAGTGAGGACTACTAATGCACCATCTAGGACCATCACTATGTTCCTCGACTAGTCCCCGCTACGTTCTCATTTCCTAAAGAGAACAGTGAAAGAAAGGTGAGCTCAACTAGCCCGATGAAAATATTATGACTAAGATAATGCGAAATAAATTATCATTAGCCTTAAAACAATGTTAAACCGATACTGATATAACAAACATCAAGTTTAAGCTGCGGTGAAACAAGCAATCCATTAAAAGAGTCAGTAGAGAATAAAATCTACTATCTTTTATGATTTAAAAAGTTTTTCATCACTTTTATCATTTGGGACTCAAACAATAAATAATCCATATCATCTAATCACCCCCTCGCACTACTACTGCCCAAGGATATTCTTTAGTATCACGACCACAATTATCCATGCACTTTCTGGGCGAGAATAATCATGTTTTCATCAATCTGTCCCGATCATGCCATAAAAACAATTCATCTTTGCTACTACTACGAAGAGAATCCATAGCCATAATCATACCAAAAATCGTCCCATCAATGCACCACGGGCCAATGAGGACTTTTTTCACATTATTTGTAACATTACGGTCCATGATTATACCGAATAATCCTAAATCGTAATCATACCAAGTCCATCTATGCGCTGCGAGCCACAGATGACTTTCAACATAATATAAACATGAGGATGATGACAATGATATAAGAATTCAATAAAACAAATTCAAGAATTAATTTATCCAGGAACCGATAACGTCCAAATTGTCAACATGATACTACTTTGTGGAGTAAAATTCAAGAATGCTCAAAAGAATATTTCCATGAAAAGATACTGGATGAAGCGTAAATATCAATGATATTCCACTAATTTCATGGAGTATAAAAGCCAAAACTTTAACCAACTGAGTATAATAAAGAATGGAATAACAAAAGAATTCACCAGGCATGCGATAGATCGCATGATGCCAAGTTATTCCAATGTAATAATAAATAATGGAACCAGGTCGTGCGTAAACGCACGCATGACGAGAATATTCCAACCAATAATAAAGAATGGAATAACGTAAGAATTCACCATGCATGCGATGACCCTTGCAGACGAGTTATTCCAATGAGAATACTAATAAAGATGGAACCAGTCCGCATAAAAGCATTGTGACGGGATATTCCAACAGAATAATAATAAAGACTTTAACCGTGTCCCAAGTAAAATGCATGAGCAGGATATTCTAACGAATAATAAAGAATGGAATAACGAAAGAATTTCACCAAGTATAGGGTATCCCGCGTATATAGGTTATTCCAACAGAATAATAAAGAATGGAATAACAGAAGTTCTCTTTATGAATAAGGAAGAAAGAATACCCCTTATGAGTACAACAAATAATATTCCCTACCTTAAGAAGAAGAGTACTGGATATATGAGTAGTGAAGTAGTAGAATATTTTTCTTCTTTCTCTCTATAGTTTATCTCTCTAGAGTTTCAGTGAATTCGTAAGAAAATAATGAAGGAATGAGCTTCTATTTATAGAAAAATGGACTGCATAGTAACTAACTCATGAACGGTCCAGATTGATTTAATTTAATCTGACGGTCCATATTTAAAGCAAAATCTTTTAAATAAAATATAAAATATTCTACTCCCTCCGTCCCAAATTATCTGCTGTTTTAGCAGAAAAAATTTGTCCCACAATATCTGCTTTTCAAGATTTTAATGCATTTTTTTCCTTTGTTTTCCAAGTTTGCCCCTTTACCTTAATTGTTGATAGTCATTACTCATTCAAGTCTCTCCTCTTTTTTAAGCATCCTTTTCATATTCCCACCAATAAGAATGTGATTGCCAAAGTTATGCTTCTTAAAAGACCTTGACACACTCTTCCATGGACAATCTCCTTTTACTAAAGCCTTAATTACAGAAAACAAAAAATTAGCACATAAGGGTATTTTAGTATTTTTCTCAAACAAATTGGTATGTGTGTAGAACTCTAGAACAACAGATAATTTGGGACGGAGGTAGTATTTATAATCTAATAAAACGAATAACTTTATAAAAGATTTTACTATACTGACACTTATACGCAGCACTTATACGCAAACACATACGTAATAAAATATAATATATTCTAATTATTGTCTAATAAAAAATGATAACTTTATAAAAGTATTCTGTTTTATATAAAAAGATTTTACTATGAAAAACATGATGCAGGCATTATGCAACACTATGCATAATAAAATATAATATATTCTATTTATAGAATAACTTTATAAAAGTATTCTGCTTTTTATATAAAAAGATTTTACTATCTGAAACACACTATGTAGACACTATACGCAACACTATGCATAATAGAATATAATATATTCTATTTATAGAATAACTTTATAAAAGTATTCTATTTTATTACATTAATAATACCAATAAAATAAAACTGAGTGACTTGTGACGCCCCCAAAATTAGGTATACATCACCCATCTTGGGTCGTTAGATACATGGTACAAAATTCAAATACAACTTACTAATACAACTGTGGTGTACAATACGACAAAACATAACTGTGAGTTTGCATACAATTATTGTCTACTAGAGATTATACAAACTCAAAATGAGTCCTCATTACAATTATTAACACACTATTTCACAGAATAGTGATGACTACTAATGCTATCCTCTGGACCGTCACTCCGTTCCCAAACTAGTCCTCGCTATGTTCTCATTTCACAAGAGAACAATGAAAGAAAGGGTGAGCTCAACTAGCCCAAAGAAAAATATTATGACTAAGATAATGCGAATAAATTATCGTTAGCCTTCAACAGTGTTAAACTGATAAAATATAACAACATCAAGTTTAATTGCAGTGGAACAAGCAATCCATTAAAAGAGTCAAGTAGAGAATAAAATCTACTATCTTTTATGATTTAAAAGGTTTTTCATCACTTTTATCATTTGGGACTCGACAATAAATAATCCACATCATCGAATCACCCCTGCACTACGGCCAAGGATATTCTTTAGTATCACGACAAAAATTATTCATGCACTACGGGCCAAGAATATTTGTGTATTCATTAATGGTCATGATCTTGCCAACAACTGTCCATCAATGCACTACGGGCCAATAAGGACTTTTACCACATCATTTCTAACATTACGGTCATGATTACACCGAATAACCTCTGGTCATAATCATACCAAGTCCATCTATGCACTATAGGCCACGATGACTTTCAACAATATATAAACATGAGGTTGATGACAATGATATAAGAATTCAATAAAACAAGTTCAAGAATTAATTTATCCAGAACTAATAACGTCCAAATTGTCAACATGATCTTTGCTTTGTAGAGTAAAATTCAAGAATGCTCGAAGAATATTTTCATGAAAAGATCTTTGGATGAAGCGCAAAATATCAAGGATATTCCACTAATTTCATGGAGTATAGAAGTCAAAGTTTTAACCAACCGAGTATAATCAAGAATGGAATAACAAAAGAAATCACCATGCATGCGGTATTTGATGTGCAGGTTATTTCCACAGAATAATAAATAACGGAACTGGTCGAATGAAATTACGCGACCGCGTGATGTTCCAACAGAATAATAAAGATTTAAACCGGTCCAGCGTAAAACGCATGCGCATGTGGGATGTTCCAACGAATAATAATAAAAAGCGGAACTAGGTTTGGCGTAAAAGCATGACGAGGATATTCCAATGAATAATAATAAAGATGGAACCAGTCCGGTAAGAAACGCATGCATGTGATATTCCAATGTAAAATAATAAAGACGGAATCATAGAAGAATGTCACCAAGTATAGGGTAGTCTGCGTATATTGGTTATTCCAGCAAAATAATAAAGAATAGAATAACAGAAGTTCTCTTCATGAATACAAAAGAAATAATATCTCTTACCGTAAAAGAAACTGAATATAAGAGTAGGGAAGTAGCAGAATACTTTTCTTATTTCTCTCTATACTTTCTCTCTCTAGAGTTTCATTGAATTAAGTAAGAAATAATGAAGGAATGAGCTTATTTTTAGAAAAATAGATTGCATAATAACTAACTCCCGAATCGGTCCCGATCGATTTACTTTAATCTGACGGTCCATATTTAAAGCAAAATCTTTTAAATAAAATATAATATATATAATAATAATAACAATCATAGTACTTTCGATAATTCAATTCTTCCCGACAAATTTTTCTTTCCTTCTCACGGACGAAACATGAACTGGACGGTCACAGATTAATGGGCAGACCTCAATTTCAAGATTCCTTGCAATCTATCAATTTATATATATTTAAATATATATAATCTCACCCACATGTTATATATATATATATATATATATATATAATCATACATTATGTAACCATCCACCACATAAAACCACTTCTCTCCCGAAATAATGCTAATTCTCCCTCCCCACACAAATTGACTAACACACACCCACTTATATATATATATATATATATATATATATATATATATAGATAACTTTCCACCCCCATAGCTTTTTTTTTAAAAAATGGGTAAATGGGGGTCCATAAAATACGCCAAAATTCACAACAATTCTTTATAGCAATAATTGAACAAAACCGAGTGACTTCTCACGTAAGCATTCATAATCAATCTGGTATTTCTACTATGCAAACACGCCATTCTCAGCATTTCTTTAACACCAAGGTGTTTCAACAGCTTAACGGTAAAACTTCCGCCGTTATTTTCATAAAGTATTTTTGTCGTTTTCTCAATCCGACAATAATTCCGTTAGGTTCACCAATGATTGTCTTGGTTATGCGAATATTCCTATTAAAACGCGAATATTCCCAGACCAATCGAATATTATATAACAACTTGCGTACTTTGCAAAATTTCTAAATATTACCCACAACTATAACATTATATTAAATTTACTCCATAATATTCAAAAATGATATTTATAGAAAATTCATCTTTATTATAAAAGTTGGGGTCTTACAACCTCCCCTTCTTATGAAATTTCGCCCTCAAAATTAGGGTACGTACTTGGTATGTCGAAGAGGTAAGGATACCTTGATTTCATTTCAGATTCTAACTCCCAAGTCATTTCCTCAACATCGTGGTTTTTCCACAAAACTTTGACTTGAGGTATAACCTTGGAGCGTAGAATATGTTTCTTCTTATCCAAGATTTGAACAGGAACCTCTTCATACGTCAAATCTTCCGCTATTTCGTCCGATTCCAACTCAATAATGTGGTTCGGATCTTTCACATATTTACGTAACATGGATATGTGAAAAACGTTATGAACACGAGACATACTTGGCGGTAAAGCGAGTCTATAAGCCACAGTTCCTACTCGATCAAGGATTAAAAATGGGCCGATGAATCGAGGATTGAGTTTTCCTCTCTTTCCAAATCTTGTAACTCCTTTCCATGGACCAACACGTAACAACACATGATCTCCTATATCGAATTCCACGTCCTTCCGATGAAGATCAGCATAACTCTTTTGTCGATCTTGTGAGGTTTTTATACATTTTCGGATCGTTTGAATCTTTTCCGTAGTTATACGTACCAACTCCGGTCCCAATAACGTTGCTTCACCCACCTCATCCCAACATACTGGAAAATGACACTTTCTTCCATACAACGCTTTGAATGGAGCCATGCCAATACTTGCTTGATAAATGTTGTTGTAGGAAAACTCCACCAATGGTAAGAACTTGTCCCAACTTCCTTTAAAATCAAGAAAACAGAGTCTTAATAGATCTTCAAGAGTTTGAATAGTCCTCTCCGACTGTCCGTCCGTTTGAGGATGATATCTCTTAGCTAAATCAGAATCTGTGCCCATAGCTTTACTGCAAACTAACCCAAAATCGTGAAGTGAATCTTGGGTCTCGATCGAAACTATGGATCTTGGCATACCATGCGGTCTTACAATCTCGTTTTATATACATACTGAGCAAGACGTTCAAGTGTATAAGTTTCTCGTATTGGTAAGAAGTGAGCAGACTTGGTCAATCTATCAACAATGACCCAAATTGCATCAATGCCTTGAGAAACCTTAGGAAGACCGGTTACGAAATCCATGGTAATGTGCTCCCACTTCCATTCTGAAATTTTAAGTGGTTGCAATGGACCTTTTGGAACTTGATGCTCCGCTTTAACTCATTGACAAGTTACACACCTTGAGATAAACAACGCTATCTCTCTCTTCATATTGCTCCACCAAAATGTATGACAAATATCATGATACATTTTGGTACTCCCAGGATGGATTGAAAACGGTGTGTTGTACGCCTCCATCATGATTTTATACTTTAAATCAGGGTCGTTAGGAACACAAAGTTTGGAGTTGACTCGAAGTGTTCCTTCTTCATCGATTCTTGCTTCCAAAGAGATCGCACCTTCTTGCTTTCTTCCTCATACGCGCATCGGCTCCAGTCCGTAGCTTGAAAGCAACTTTAACTTTATCGATTAAAGTCGGTTCTACTCGTATATTCTCCATCATCACATGGGTCCCTGAAGTCTTTAACTCTATCTCCATCCTTTATAAGTCACACAAAATGGGCCTTTGTGTTGACAATATCGCACTCGTACTTGCATATGATCTTCTACTCAAAACGTCAGCTACCACCTTTGCTTTTCCAGGATGGTATTGGATGGTATGATCATAATCTTTCAATAGTTCAAGCCAACGTCGTTGTCGCATGTTGAGTTCCTTTAGAGTGAAGAAATATTTGAGACTTTTATGATCTGTAAAGATCTCCACCTTCTCCCCATTCAAGTAATGCCTCCAAATTTTAAGTGCAAAGATAATAAACCGCTAACTCTAGATCATGAGTAGGATAATTCCTCTCATATTCTTTGAGTTGTCTTGAGGCATAAAGCTATGACTTTTCCATGTTTCATGAGAACACATCCCAACCCTTTGCCCGAAGCATCACTGTAGATGACAAATCCTCCGAGGCGGATGGTATTGTCGAGCAGTCTTTGAAATGAGTCTCCTCTTGAGTTCTTGAAAACTCTTCTCACATTCTTCGCTCCAACCGAACTTTATATCTTTCCGAGTCAGCTAATTCAATGGAGCAGCGATTCGAGAAAATCCTTCCATGAATCTCCGTTAATAACCAGCTAAACTGAGAAAGCTACGTACTTCGGTCACTGATTTAGGTTGCTCCCAGCTTTGAATAGCTTCAATCTTTGCTGGGTCAACAGATATTCCATGACTTGATACCACGTGCCCAAGGAATGCTACTTCCTCAAGCCAGAACTCGCATTTCTTCAACTTGGCATAAAGCTTATATTCATAAAGCTTTTGGAGTGTCAGCCTCAAGTGTTGCTCATGATCTTCACGGCTTTTGGAATAAATAAGGATGTCACCAATAAAGACGACCACAAAGTGATCCAAATATTCCTTGAATACTCGGTTCATCATATCCATGAAGGCAGCAGGAGAATTAGTCAATCCAAAGGACATGACTAGGAATTCATAATGCCCGTACCGAGTTCTGAAAGCCATTTTTGGAATGTCATCGGTTCTAATCTTCAATTGGTGATATCCAAAACGAAGATCAATCTTTGAAAAGAATTTGGCTCCTTGCAACTGGTCAAACAGGTCATCAATACGTGGCAATGGATACCTATTTTTGATGGTGACATGATTCAACTCCCGATAATCAATACAAAGTCGCATACTCCCATCTTTCTTCTTCACGAATAGAACAGGAGCACCCCAAGGAGAAAAACTAGGATGAATAAAGCCAATGTCTAACAATTTCTGCAGTTGGGTCTTTAACTCCTGAAGTTCAATAGGAGCCATTCGATATGGGTCTTTGGAAATAGGTTTTGTACCGGGTTCAAGGTCGATACAAAATTCAATTTCACGCTCTGGGGGTAGGCCAAGAAGTTCTTCAGGGAATACGTCAGGAAATTTATTAACAATAGAAATATCATTCAAAGCTGACGTATTTTTGTTTAAATCTGTGACATGATCTAAGAAAGCTTGACATCCGTTTTTTAATAAACGAATAGCTTTATGGCTTGAGATGACCGTGATTGATTTTAATGGTTTGGTTGCTTGAATTCGCATAATAGGTTGATTAGGAATATGAAAGCTAGCAACCTTACGAAAATAATCAATTTTTGCATGATGAATAGTTAACCAATCAATCCCTAGAATCACGTCAAATGCAAGTATTTTCAATGAAATAAGATCGACGGGTAAATGTGAAGTGCCGATTTGAACCAAACAAGACTTATAAACGATGGATGTAATGAAGGTTTCTCCAAACGGAGTTTCCACAGATAAGTCAAAGTCTAATTTCTCCTGTCAATTTTAATCGATGAGCGCAAGTAGGAGAAATAAAAGAATGGGTAGAACCGGTATCAAATAAAGTATAGACTTCGTTAGAGTTTATGATAAGCTTACCGTGATGACCTCATTCGGGTTCCTTGCTTTCTGGGAGGTCACAACAAACGCTCTCCCTTAGACTACTGGCTTTGACTTTTACGGGACTGACCTTTGGTGCCTCCATCCTAGTTAAATTTGTCTTGATGAGCGATAAAATCGGGCAAGTGACCTTCTCTTCCACAATTATAACATGCTTTGGACGGCATCGCGCAATTTGGACTGATGTGTCCCTCCCCTTCGCATTTAAAGCATATGATAGGTGGTCTATCTCCTTCCTTAACAACGGCTGCTGGTGCTGACGTCTTTCCATCATTGTTGAATCTCCTCTTCTTAAAATGTCCATTCCTATTGTTTTGGCCCTGATTACCACCGAAGTGGTTACCATTTCTGGCATGTTGATTCCCTCCACAATTGTTGTCACCGCTTCGATGACTGATCTTACTGGTATTATCATTTTGTCGGTTGCTCTCTTTTGGTTGCGTTGACTCGTTATCGCGTTCCACCAATTGAGCCCTATTTACAACATCTGAATATAAACACAGTTTATGAGAAATAAGATGTTGAAGTATCTCCGGCTTCAAACCTCTTAAAAACATTCGTGCCATTCTCTCTTCATTATCCACCAAGTGGGATGCCTTATGGCGGGATTACTCATGAAATTTTGCCTCGATATAGCGACACGGTTATATTGTTTTGCTCCAATTTGATAAACTCCACCTCCTTCATGTATGGCGAATACTTTTGGGAAAGTATTTATCGTTGAAACGACTCTTGGAACTTCTCCCAAGACATCTTGATCAAGCGGAGTTGAGTCGTTTCTGGATTTCCCACTAGTAATCTACCTCTCTGCATGAACATAAAAGGCGTGAAGGGGAACCTTTTGCTCCTCGGAGCATCCCAAGACATCAAATATCTTGGTGATCTATTTTATCCATGCTTCCGCCATAAGTGGTTTTGGCTCTCCCTTAAACTCCGGTGGTCCCAACTCCTTGAACTATTTAGCGGTGACCGCCAGAGAGTTTTCGTGTTTCCACCTACATTTTGGGCGGAGCCCGCTCTACTTTCTTTGTTGCATGAATTACGTAAAGCCTCTGAACAATCCATCATTCATCATTTGGTCGGTGTTGTTGTTTGCATGAGGATTATCGCCTTCGATTCACATTTTCCTGATTATTGATATGTGGTGAATCAACGGTCACTTTGTGCTCCCATTCTTATTCTCAACATTCTCGGATGTCATTTTCGAATCTTGCCCCACAAAACAAAAGGTTAATTGACATGTAACATATTATCCCTATACTCTGATCGACCAATCATATACCAAAAACTTAGGTAGGTCATACTAGGGAAGGAATTCCCCGTCTCTCCCCTCCTAGTTCTATTCTCACATCTTAGCCAGGGATCATATCCTAAGCTTTGATACCAACTATGGCGCCCCAAAAATTAGGTAAAGATCACCCATCTTGGGTGCGTCGATATACATGGTACAAAATTCAAATACAACTTACTAATCTACAATCTGTAGTATAATACAATATGACAAAACATAACTATGAGTTTGAATACAATTATTGTCTACTAGAGATTATACAAACTCAAAAGGAGTCTTCATTCCAATTATTAACACACTATTTCACGCGAGAATAGTGAGGACTACTAATCTTATCCTGCGACCCGATCACTCCGCTCCCCAGACTAGTCCTTGCTATGTTCTCATTTCTGAAGAGAACAATGAAAGAAAGGTGAGCTTAATTAGCCCAAGAAGAAATATTATGACTAAGATAATGCGAGAATAAATTATCGTTAGCCTTCAACAGATGTTAAACCGATAAAATATAACAACATCAAGTTTAACTGCGAATGAACAAGCAATCCATTAAAAGAGTCAAGTAGAGAATAAAATCTACTATCTTTTATGATTTAAAAGTTTTTCATCACTTTTATCATTTGGGACTCGACAATAAATAATCCACATCATCGAATCACCCCGCAGACTACTGACCAAGGATATTCTTTAGTATCACGACTACAATTATCTATACCACTACGGACCAAGAAAATTTATGTATTCATTAATGGTCATGATCTTACCAACAACCGTCCATCAATGCACTACGGGCCAATGAGGACTTTTACCACATCATTTCTAACATTACGGTCGTGATTACAAGAATAACCCCTCGATCATAATCATACCAAATCCATCTACATGCACTACAGCCACGAGATGACTTTCAACAACATATAAACATGAGGATGATGACAATGATATAAGAATTCAATAAAACAAGTTCAAGAATTAATTTATCCGAGGAACTAATAACGTCCAAATTGTCGACATGATCTTTGCTTTGTAGAGTAAAATTCAAGAATGCTCGGAAGAATATTTTCATGAAAAGATCTTTGGATGAAGCGCAAATATCGAGGATATTCCACTAATTTCATGGAGTATAGAAATCAAAGTTTTAACCAACCGAGTATAATCAAGAATGGAATAACAAAAGAAATCACCATGCATGCGGTACTTGCGCGTAGGCAGTTATTCAACGAGAATAATAAATAACGGAACGAGTCGGTGAAATTTGCATTTGACAGATGTTCCAACAGAATAATAAAGATTTAAACCCGTGTCCCATGCGTAAAAAATGCATGCAGACGGGATGTTCCAACAGAATAATAATAAAAAGCGGAACCGGGTTTGGCGTAAAAGCATGAGCGGGATATTCCAACAGAATAATAATAAAGATGGAACCAGGTCCGGCGTAAACGCACAGACATGATATTCCAACAGAAAATAATAAAGACGGAATCATAGAAGAATGTCACCAAGTATAGGGTAGTCTGCGTATACTGGTTATTCCAGCAGAATAATAAAGAATAGAATAATAGAAGTTCTCTTCATGAATACAAAAAAAATAATATCTCTTCTAGTAAAAGAAACCTAATATAAGAGTAGGAAGTAGCGAGAATACTTTTCTTATTTCTCTCTATACTTTCTCTCTACAGAGTTTGATGAAATTAAATAAGAAATAATGAAGGAATGATCTTATTTTATAGAAAAATGGATTGCATAATGAACTTAACTCTGAGCAGTCCGGATCGATTTACTTTAATCGGCGGTCCATATTTAAAGCAAAATCTTTTAAATAAAATATAATATATATAATAATAATAACAATCATAGTACTCAATAATTCAATTCTTCTGACAAATTTTTCTTTCCTTCTCACGGACGAAACATGAACTGGACGGTCACAGATTAATGGGCAGACCTCAATTTCAAGATTCCTTGCAATCTATCAATTTATATATATATATAAATATATATAATCCCACCCACATGTTATATATATATATATATATATATATATATATATAATCATACATTATGTAACCATCCACCACATAAAACCACTTCTCTCCCGAAAAATGCTAATTCCCCCCCTCCCCCACATAAATTGACTAACACACACCCACTTATATATATATATATATATATATATAATAAAACTGAGATAACTTTTCACCGTAGCAGTTTTTTTAAAAAAATGGGTAAATGGGGGTCCATAAAAATACATGCCAAAATTCACAACAATTACTATAGCAATAATTGAACAAAACCGGTGACTTCTCACGTAAGCATTCATAATCAATACTGCGTATTATTCTTATGTCCACGCCAGACATCTTTATTTTTAACACTTTGGGTGTTTCAACAGTTAACGGTAAAACTTCCGCCGTTATTTTCATAAAGTATTTTTGTCATTTTCTTAATCCGACAATAATTCCATTGTGGGGTCCACCAATGATTGTGCCTTTGTACGAATATTCCCTGACCAATCAAATATTATATATCAACTTGCGTACTTTGCAAAATTTATAAATATTACCCACAACTATTAAATTTACTCCATAATATTCAAAAATGATATTTATAGAAAATTCATCTTTATTATAAAAGTTGGGGTCTTACATGACTTATCACGTAAGCATCAATAATCAATACCGTGTGCTACTATACAACCACGCCAGACATCGTACTTTTTTAACCGGGTGTTTCAACAATTAATTGTAAAACTTTCGCCGTTATTTTCATAAAAGTATTTTTGTCATTTTCTCGATCCGATGATAATTCCGTTATGGGGTCCACTTAATGATTGTATTGTCACGTCGTCTGATATTCCCAAACAAAAAGAATATTCCCAGACCAATCGAATATTATATAACAACTTGCGTGCTTTGTAAAATTTATAAATATTACCTAACTATAACATTATATCAAATCCACACCATAATATTCAAAAAATTATTTCGAGAAAATTAAATATTTATTCATAAAATCTGGGGTCTCACAATCTCCCCTCCTTATGGAATTTAAGCCTCGAAATTTTAAATGACATACCGGTATCTTAGAAGAGGTGAGGATACCTCGACTTCATTTCAAATTCTAACTCTTGAGGTATAACCTTTGAGTGTTGAATATGATTCTTCTTATCCAAGATTTAACACGTATCTCCTCAAACGTTAAATCATCCGCTATCTCGTCCGGTTCTAAATTAATAATGTGGTTCGGGCCGTCCACATATTTACGTAACATCGATACGTTAAAAACGTTATGAACATGCGATATACTTGGCGGTAAAATGAGTCTATAAGCCACAGTTCCTACTCGATCGAGGATTTTAAATGGGCCAATTAAATTGAGGGTTGAGATTTCCTCTCTTCGTCGATTCTTGCTTCTAGAATAACGCCCTCTTGAACCTTCTTCTTCACATTCATCAGCTCTGAGTATGTAGCTTGAGCGACTTTAACTTTATCGATTAAAGTCGATTCTAATCATATATTCGTTATCTTCATGTGGGTTCGTATATTCACACTTGTAACCACATACGATCTTCTACTCAACGCGTAAGCTACCATGTTCGCTTTTCCTATGATGGTATTGAATGGTACGATCGTAATCTTCAACAGCTCGAGCCAACGTCTTTGGCACATTATACGATCATTTTAGGTGAAGAAAATATTTGAGGGTTTTAGAAATGGGTTTTATACTAGGGTCAATACAAAATTCGATTTTACGCTCTAGGGGTAGGCTAAGAAGTCTTCAAGAATACGTCAGGAAATTTATTAACAATAGAAATATCATTCAAAACTATGACTCTCATCCAGACTTGGATATCACGTCACATTGATACCTATCAACTTGCCACCGTCGTTCATGTCGTCGCCTACAGAAAGTCTGGCTTCGGTGCATTCTACACAACGAAGTCACCAGCGAAAGGATCGGGGCTCTTTATTTATGGCTTGATATAACAATGATTGACTTTAGTGGTTTGGTTACTTTGAATTCGCATAACAGGTTGGTTAGGAGTATGAAAGCTAACAACCTTACGAAAAGCATGATGAGTAGTTAACCAATCGATTCCTAAAATCGCATCAAAGGCAAGTATTTTCAAAGAGATAAGATTGACAGGTAACGTGAAAGTGTTGATTTGAACAAGATTTATAAATAGTGGAGGTAACGAAGGTTTCTCCCAACTGAGTTTAAATAGATATATCAAAGTCTAACTTCTCCGGAGTTAACTTCAAACATTGAACACAACTAGGTGCAATAAAAGAGTGAGTAGAACCAATATCTAACACGGTTAGACTTCTCAAGAGTTTATGACTAACATACCCGTGATAATTTTATTCAGGTTCCTCGTCACTGAAAAAAAATGCTCTCTCTTAAACTCTTGGTCGTGGCTTTGCATGGGACATCCTTTGGTGCCTCCATTCTAGATGAACTTGTCTTGGTGAACGACAAAAATCGGGCTAAGTGACCTTCTCTTCCTCACATATAGCATGCTCTGGACGGCATCACGCACAGTTTGGTGATGTGGTCCCTCCCTCCGTATTTGAAGCATATGATAGGTGGTCGTTCTCCTTTCTTAACAACGGGTCTTTGGTCTTTGATGTCTTTCCATCATTATTGAATCTCCTCTTCTTGAAATGTCCATTCTTATTGTTTTGACCATGATTACCAATCAAAGTGGTTACCATTTCTAACATGTTGATTCCTACATGCTTATTATCACACCGCTTTGATGATTGTTATCACCCAGATTATCATTTTATCAATTTGCTCTTTTTGGTTGCGTTGACTCGTTATCGCGCTCCACTAACTCGAGCCCTATTTAAAACATCTAAATACAAACACGCTTTACGAGAAATAAGATATTGGCGTATCTCCCGCTTCAAACCTCTTAAAAACATCCGCGTTATTCTCTCTTCATTATCAACCAAGTGGGACGCAAATCGGGACAACTCGACAAACTTGGCTTCGTACTGTAATACGGTCATATTGTTTTGTTCCAATTTGATAAACTCCACTTCTTTCATGTGACGAATACTCTCGGGAAAGTACTTGTCGTTGAATAGCTCTTGGAACTTCTCCCAAGACATCTTGAGTGCGTCCAGTCGGATGCTTTTCTGATTCCCACCAAAGTGATCCGCCTCTTCACGCAACATAAAGGTGGCAAGGAACCTTTTGCTCCTCGGAGCATCCCAAGACATCAAATATCTTGGTGATCTGCTTTAACCACGTCTCCGCTTTTAAGTGGTTACGGCTTTCCCAAAACTACGATGGTCCCAGCTCCTTGAATTGCTTAGCGGTGACCAAAGTGGGTTGCCATTGTTTCCTCTTGCATTATGAATGCGAGCCGCCTTACTTTGATGTTGCATGAATTCTAAAAAGCTCCTAAACGTCTTCGTCGTTCGTTAATTGATCGATGTTGTTGTTTACGGGAGGATTATCACCATCCCGTTGCACATTGTCCCGATTATTGATCTGTGGAGAATCAATGGTCTCCTGTGCTCCATTGCTTATCTCAATATTTTTAGACGCCATTTCCAAATCACGCCACAAAACAAAGGTTAATTGACATATAACATATTATCCCTATATTCCGTGACCAATTAAATACCAAATAAACTTAGGTAGGTCATAAATACTAGCGAAAGGACTTCCCGCTCTCCCTCCTAGTTCTTGTCTCACATCTCGGCCGGATCATATCCCTAAGCTTTGATACCAACCGTGACGCCCCAAAATTAGGTATACATCACCCATCTTGAGTCGATAGATATATAGTGCGAATAATTCAATACAACTTAATTATACAACAAAAAAAAATACGACAAAACATAAGGTATGTGAGTTTTAATACAAATCATCCTCTGAGAGTATACAAACTCAATTGAGTCTTCATTACATTTATTATCACACTATTTCACGAAATAGTGAGGACTACTAATGCACCATCTAGGACCATCACTCTGTTCCCCGACTAGTCCCCGCTTCGTTCTCATTTTACGAAGAGAAACGGTGAAAGAAAGGTGAGCTCAACTAGCCCAAAGAAGAAATATTATGACTAAGAAAATGCAGAATAAATTATCATTAGTCTTAAACAGTGTTAAACTGATACAATATAACAAACATCAAGTTTAATTGCAGCGGAACAAGCAATCCATTAAAAGAGTCTAGTAGAGAATAAAATCTACTATCTTTTATGATTTAAAAGGGTTTTCATCACTTTTATCATTTGGGACTCGACAATAAATAATCCACATCATCGAATCACCCCAGCACTATGGCCAAGGATATTCTTTAGTATCACGACCACAATTATCCATGCACTACGGGCCAAGAATAATCATGTTTTCATGATTCTCTTATTCTTACATCCGTCATTTTATATAGGAATGAAGGTGCTCTTGGCCCGACATCGTTTGTTCTGTTCCACTAGAACCCCTCTTTTTGTTGGGTTGTAATGTTAATAGTACATAATGGAACAGCATATAAGTTATCATGCTTGCATATCCATCATTTGAGTCTCCAATAATTACATATCCGACGGCCAAAGAGAATCCATAGCCATAATCATACCAAAAATTGTCCATCAATGCACCACGGGCCAATGAGGACTTTTTCCACATCATTTGTAATATTACGGTCATGATTATACCGAATAATTCATGGTTATAATCATACCAAGTCCATCTATGCACTACAGGCCACAGATGACTTTCAACATAATATAAACATGAGGATGATGACAATGACATAATAATTCAATATAACAAGTTCAACAATTAATTTATTCGGGGAACTAATAACGTCCAAATTGTCAACATGATACTTCTTTGTGAGTAAAAAATTCAAGAATGCTCGGAAGAATATTTCCATGAAAAAATCTTTGGATGAAGCGCAAATATCAAGGATATTCCACTAATTTCATGGAGTATAGAAGTCAAAACTTTAACCAACCGAGTATAATAAATAATGGAATAACAAAAAAATCATCAATGCGTGCGGTATTGGCATAGGCAAGTTATTCAACGAGAATAATAATTAACGGAACTAGGTCGGTAAAATCACAAGCGGGATGTTCCAATGAATAATAAAGAATGGACTAACAACGAAAATCACCGTGCATGCGGTACTTTCAGCGTAAACGGGTTATTCCAATGTAATACTAATAAAGATTTTAACCGGTCCCACGTAAAATGCATGCAGACATGATATTCCAATAGAATAATAATAAAGATTTTAACCGGTCCCAAGCGTAAAACGCATGAACAGGATATTCCAATGTAATAATAAAGAATGGAATAACGAAGAATTTCACCAAGTATAGGGTATCCAGCATATCACAAGTTATTCCAATGAATAATAAAGAATGGAATAATGTAAGTTCTCTTTATGAATAAGAAAGAAAGAATACCCCTTATGAGTACAACAAATAATATTCCCTACCTTAAGAAGAAAGTCTTCGGATATATGAGTAGTGAAGTAGCGAGAATACTTTTCTTCTTTCTCTCTATAGTTTATCTCTGTAGAGTTTGAAGTGAATTTGTAAGAAATAATGAAGGAATGAGCTTATTTATAGAAACATGGATCGCATAAGAACTAACTCATGAAACAGTCCAGTTGATTTACTTTAATCGATGGTCCATATTTAAAGCAAAATATTTTAAATAAAATATAATATATTCTATTTATAATCTAATAAAATGAATAACTTTATAAAAGATTTTACTATGCAAACACTATCTGAGCACTATGCAAACACTATGCATAATAAAATATAATATATTCTAATTATTGTCTAATAAAATGTATAAAGCATGACCCCCAAAAAATAGGTCCACACGACCCATTCCGAGTCGCCGAGATATCACACTATAAAAATCAAATACCAACTTCATTTATATTAATCTGTTGAATCGTCGTAAAGAATACGACCATTATTAGTTAATCGTGAGTTTTAATACAATATAGTCTCATAGACAGTATCCAAACTCAAATTATTACAATGCCATATATAATACAGCAACAAATAACGCTTCCAAGGTCGGGTTCACTTCACCCAATTATAGTTCACCAAAATTAAATATTACGTGACGTATAAAATACGACACCCACATCTTAGGTCCTCAATACAATTATATATTGTATGTCATGCCGTTTTATAATGTATTGAGAAACTTCGACAATCTCGAACCATCTCACTATTTCCCTGTTATCCCCACTCGACCCAACTACACTCTTATTGCCTGAAAGGAAATGTGAAGCAAAAGGGTGAGCACAACTAGCACAGTAAAGAATATCATGACTAAAGATAACTACATTATCAATAGTTCTCATCAATAATAAATCAGAGATTTATAACATATGGTAGATAATAAAACTTTTCAACCATAATTGCAGCGGAATCAACAATCCATTAGAAGAGTCAAGTAGAACATAATGTCTACTATCTCCTCCAAATTAAAAGTCCATCATTAATATTTCATTCCTGTAATACTCATCAACAGTTCTTCGTTGTACCCAAGACAAAGAGAACTTTCATCACCTGCCTTCACCTGAACCACTAAAGATTATAATTAAGTTCACAATTCATATTTACAATCATGTAAATCAACAGTTTCTCATTGCCACAAAAGATTAATAGGATGTTTACTCAATATCCTTACCCCAAAGGCTGAAGATATTCAAATGTAACAACAATGATCATACCAATCAGTTGTCTATCTTTGCACTATGGGCCAAAGATATTCAACTATAAAACCAATGGTCATGATCATACTAATCAATTGCTTTGTCGATTACTACTGACCAAAGACATTCAACCTGTTAACTAATGGTCATGATCCTACCCATCACATCATTGAATTATCCATGCACTACGGCCAGGATATTCGTTAGTATCACTAGTGGTAATGATCATGTCATACACTTGCCCATCTTTGCACTACACGTGTCAAAGCTATCAAATAACGGATCATCTTTGCACTACTGGGCCAAAGATATTCAACAACATATCATCTTTGCACTACATGCCAAGGACATACAACCATAAAACCAATAACCAACAAAGATAATAAAGAATATATGAAGCTATGAATGGATTTTCACCGCCATGCAGAATCCACGATATCGATCATTTCCACAATTTAATAAGGAATGAATACAAAGGATCATTTACCATGCATGTGAAATCTACATGACAGAGTTATTCCAACGTAATAACAAAAGACATCACCATGCATGCGATAGAGGCAGCACGCAGACGGGTTATTCCCAATAGAATAATAAATGCGAAATAATAATTAATGGACCAGGTCCGGCGTAAAACGCACAGACAGGATATTCCGACAGAATAATAAATGCGGAATAATAAATATTGGAACCAGTCGGGGTGAAATTCACAAGCCATGGATATTAAACCGAATAATAAATGCGGAATAATAAAAGAAGATCACCAAGTATTGGGTAAACCGCATATCTGGTCATTCCACCAAGTATAGGTAAACCAGCAGCATCTGAGTTATTCAATGAAATAATAAAGAATGGAATAACAATAGACTTCACCGGTATCTCAGAATCCACATATCAAGAGTTATTCCAACGAGAATAATAAAGAATGGAATAACGAAAGTTCTCTTCATGAATAAGAAAGAATAACACCCCTTACGGTACAACAAATAATATCCCTTACTATAATAATATCCCTTTACCTTTCAAAAGAAGAGTATTCCGACTAGTAGAGGCGAGGATATACTCGAAGGAAACTTATACTACGCTCAAAGCTTTCTTAAACTCTAAAGAAATACTCTCAAGATTATAGAAGAAGAATTCTCTCTATAGTTTCTCTCTCTAGAGTTTCAATGAATTCGTAAGAAAATAATGAAGGAATGAGCTTCTATTTATAAGCTTGGTAGAGTAAGGATAAAATAGTCTTTTCACCATAATTTATGACATCATCGCTTACATCATCGATCATATGACATCATTGCTTACATCATCAATCAAATGACATCATTGCTTACATCATCCTTCTGATGATATCATTGTTTCCCTCATCATTTCGATGACATCATCGCTTACATCATCAGAATTCAAATTCAAATTGTTCTCTTTCACCTCATTTTACTTTTATACCATGAATTTACTATAATAATGTTACCATTCAAATTATAAAAAAAAACATACTATCATATAATCACAGGGATAAGGTCCAAAAATGCCCCTGACATTTTCTCCAATGTCTACCGAGCACCCTATACTTTTTTTCCAAAAATACCTTCAACGTTACGTTTTTTGGGTCAGCCGTGCCCCTGGATCGAAAGGCATTGCCACATGGACTAACGTTGCTCATACGTGGCCTTTTGAGTCCAAGTCAGCAACATGGAGGAGAAGAAGATTTATATTAAACCACAATTCAATTGTTTCACAATAAAAACCCAACTCACCACGACCACCATCAACCCCCACGACCACCATCAACCACCGAATACACCACCATATCTGCTTCGAGCTCTCATCTGTCCAAGACCTTGCTTCTCGCGGATCCTGGCTCGATTCCGGATCCAACGCCGTCGTCGAGCTCGATTCCCTAGACTACTCCCTCGATAGCCCCAATTATCAATATCAAACCTACCCGGATCTGGAAGGGGCGAAGGTCCTTTGTTTGATGTACCTTAGGGATTTGTCGGATTCGATTAAGGTGTTGGAGAATGCATTGGAGAGGATTTCAACCATGGATTTGAATGAAACTCTTGCCGACAGCTCTTGCCATAGAGAAGAAGGAGAAATATGAGAGGGTGGTGCGGTTGCCTTGGTCGTTGGGAGAAATACGCGATCGATTCCAATGGCTTTTCCTCTTTGGTAGCCATTGATAAAGATCGAGAAAATAGAGGTAGTCAAAAACAGGGGAAATATGGAGAGGATTAGATTTGAGCTTCTTATTGTTTTCTTCTTGGTGCTTGAGATCTCAATTCTTGGTTGTGGCTGTGATCTCAATTCTTGTTTTCTTCTTGGTGCTTGAGATCTCAATTCTAGATTACATATATAATGATCGTGTTTTACCTGTTAGAACTATTGTGGCGACATTTTGCATATTTTAAAGTAGAGTAAATTACATTCTCGCATGAAGTTTCAGAAAGTCAGATCTTATTTTAGGCACATGGGCTTGTAGTTTTATTTATGATGTGGTATGTGATGTTTGGTTTGTGGTGTGCGGGTTTGCGGTAGTGTGAGCATGCATATTGTGGCTCTGCCTTACATGGATAGACTCTTCTTTGTTGGTTTGTTGATGTTGTTACGACTTCTCTTGTTAGATCGGCTGGATCTGAAGATGGCGTGATTTTGTTGGTGATAATCTGAAATTTGGTGGTGGACTGGTGGTGGTGGTGGTCGTGGTGGTGGTGGACTGGGTGGTATTTTTTTAATTAGTATTTTAATTAGTATTTTAGTATTTTTTTTAATTAGTATTTTTTAATAAATATTTTAATATTTTGAATTCCATGTGGCAGCCATGTCATCAAATATATTTTGAATTTTAGTATTTTGACTTCCATATGGCAGCCACGTCAGCAAAATATGATCAGATGTCAACTCCGTTTGTCTATTTGGCAGGTCTCTTAACGGCAGGGGTACAATTAACCCAAAAAACGTAACGTTGAAGGTATTTTTGGAAAAAAAAAGTATAGGGTGCTCGGTAGACATTAGGGAAAATGTCAGGGGCATTTTTGGACCTTATCCCTATAATCACATTATATTACTATAATATAATATTATAATAATATATTTAAATGAATTATTGATTTACTAATATAATTTCAACCAACGGTCTGAAAAATTAGCACATCTCCTCATGGGATAATATTGTACCCAAAAATGATTTGGACCAAAAATAAATATATTGTTCGGGTGAATAGTAACTCCTGAATAGTAACTCATAAATTGTAACTCATGAATAGTAACTCGTGAATAGTAACTCCGACACAAAAAGTATCCCAAATACTCGAGTGAACAATACTAAAGTGAATAGTAATTTGGGTGAATAGTAACCTGTGAATAGTAACTCCGACACAAAAGGTGTCCCAAATATTCGAGTGAACAATACTAGAGTGAATAGTAATTTGGGTGAATAGTAACTCGTGAATAGTAACCCATGAATAGTAACTCGTGAATAGTACTCCAACACAAAAAGTGCCCAAAATACCCGAGTGATTAATACTAGAGTGAATAGTAACTGGGTATTTTATGACAACTTGTCTACTTTGAAAAAATTTCACATATCACCCTTAACTTTAACTTTTTATCAATTTAACCATTTACTAAAATAGAAAAATTAAATACTTTTATTTCATAAAATTTGGGGTCTCACAATAACTTCATAAAAGTATTCTGTTTTATATAAAAAGATTTTACTATGTAAAACACTATGCAGGCACTATGCAACACTATGCATAATAAAATATAATATATTCTATTTATAAAATAACTTTATAAAAGTATTCTATTTTATATAAAAAGATTTTACCATGCAAAACAATATATAGACACTTATGCAATACTATGCATAATAGAATATAATATATTCTATTTATAGAATAACTTTATAAAAGTATTCATTTTATTACATTAATAATACCAATAAAACAAAACGAGGTGACTTATCACGTAAGCATCAATAATCAATACTGGTGTGCTACTACGCAACCACGCGTATTCTTTACTTTTAACACCGGGTGTTTCAACAGCTTAACAGTAAAACTTCCGCCGTTATTTTTATAAAGTATTTTTGTCATTTTCTCGATCGACAATAATTTCGCTATTCTGAGTCCACCAATGATTGTACTTAAGCATTTGGATATTCCCAAACAAAAAAAGAATATTCTCCTACCAATCGAATATTATATAACAACTTGCGTGACTTTTGCAAAATTTATAAATATTACCTACAACTATAACATTATATCAAATCCACACCATAATATTCAAAAAATTATTTCGAGAAAATTAAATATTTATTCATAAAATCTGGGGTCTCACAATTAGTGTTAGTGGAAATCGACATCTATTCCGATGATAATTGATGTCTTGGGGTTATATTGATAAATCGGGTAATTTATCGGATAAATGACCAATTAATTGCTACTAATTCACATGCTTATATAACTATTTGTTCACATGTGTGTACTATTGAATCACATTCTTGTACTATTAGGGGAGTTGGTGCAAGATTGTTAATACTTGCATGACTAAGTAAAAAATAGAGGTATAGTTGAAGGTACTATACTGTAATTAGTTTTTTCACATGATTATACTATTGAGTCACATGAATGAACTCTTAATTCACATTATTTACTATTAGGGGAGGTTGTGCAAGTTTGTTAATACTTGCAGGACTAAATTAAAAATGAAGAAAAAGAGGAAGATATTATACTGTAATATTTCGAGCCCCAAAACGTGCAATTATCGAAACTATATTTTCCTATAAATAGAAGCTCATTCTTCCTTCATTTCTCACCAATTCACAAAAGTTTTAGAGCAATTATTATAGAGAGAAATTATAGAGAGAAAAGAAGAAGAAAGTCTCATTACCTCACTATTCCAAAGATCCAGCTTTTCTAAGGTAAGGGTATTATTTCTTTCGTGTTCTTGAAGAGCTATTGTTATTCCATCCCTTATTATTCTGTTTGAACATCACATGCATGCGAATTACGCATGACACAGTTCCGTTATTTATTATCCCGTTGGAATAACCTGTCTATGCGAAGTACTGCATACATGGTGAAATTCTTCTGTTATTTCATTCTTTATTATTTTGTTGGAACATCCTGTTTGTGCGTATTACGAATGACCTGATTCCATTAGTTATTATTCTATTGGAATAACTTGTGCATGCGCGGTCTATCGCATGCATGGTGAATTCTTCATTATTCCATTCTTTATTCATTTGGAATATCACATGCTGTAAGCGTTTACGCACGACACATTCCATTATTTATTATTACATTGGAATAACCTAGGTATATGCGATTCTATCGCGCCACGGTGAATTCTTTTGTTATTCCATTCTTTATTATACTCAGTTGGTTAAAGTTTTGGCTTTTATACTCCATGAAATTAGTGGAATATCATTGATATTTGCGCTTCATCCAGTATCTTTTCATGGAAATATTCTTCTGAGCATTCTTGAATTTTACTCCACAAAGTATTATCATGTTGACAATTTGGACGTTATCGGTTCCTGGATAAATTAATTCTTGAACTTGTTTTATTGAATTCTTATATCATTGTCATCATCCTCATGTTTATATTATGTTGAAAGTTATTTGTGGCCTGTAGTGCATAGATGGACTTGGTATGATTATGACTGGATTATTCTTGTGATAATCATAACCGTAATGTTACAAATGATGTGGTAAAAGTCCTCATTGGCCCGTAGTGCATTGATGGACAGTTTTTGGCATGATCATGACCATTGATGAATACACGAATATCCTTGGCCCGTAGTGCATGGATAATTTGTGGTCGTGATACTAATGAATATCCTTGGTCGTAGTGCAGGGATGATGTGGTTTATTTATTAAGCTGAGTCTCAGCGATAAAACTGATGAAAAACCTTTTAAATCATAGAAGATAGTAGATTTTATTCTCTACTTGACTCTTCTAATGTATTTGTTTTTCCGCTACAGTTAAACTTGATGTTTGTTATATTTTATCAGTTTAACACTGTTGAAGGCTAACGATAAATTATTCTGCATTATCTTAGTCATAATATTTCTTACTGGGCTAGTTGAGCTCACCCTTTCTTTCACTGTTCTCTTCAAGAAATGAAAATGTAGCCGGAACTAGTCAGGAAATGGAGTGACGGTCCAGATGATAGCATTAGTAGTCCTCACTATTCTGTTAAATAGTGTGACAATATATGTAATGAGGACTCCATTGAGTTTGTATATTGTCTAGATGACAATATTCTTATTAAAAACTCTTAGATTATATTTTGTCGTATTTTACACGACTGTTGTATACTTAAGTTGTATTTTAATTTTGTACCATGTATTTGGCGACCCAAGATGGGTGATGTATACCTGTTTTGGGGGCGTCACAGTTGGTATGAAAGCTTAGGGATATGATCCATGGCTGAGATGTGAGACAAGAACTAGGAGGAGAGAGACGGGAAATTCCTTCGCTAGTATGACCTACCTAAGTTTATTTGGTATTTATTTGGTCGGTCAGAGTATAGAAATAATATGTGACATGTTAATTAACCCTTGTTTTGTGGCAGTATTTGAAAATGACATCCGAGAATGTTAAGAATAGCAATGGAGCACAGGAAACCGTTGAGTCTCCACAGATCAATAATCAGGATAATGTGCATCAGAAAAATGATAATCCTCATGCAAACAACAACACTGACCAAATGATGAACGATGGAATGTTCAAAGGCTTTATGCAATTCATGCAACATCAGGCGAGAGCGGCTCCTGTCCAAAATGTAGGTGGAAACACTGGAAACTCTCGGACGGTCACCGCTAAACAGTTTAAAGAGCTAGGACCACCGTAGTTTATTGGAGAGCCAAAACCACTTAAGGCGGAAGCGTAGATAAAGCAGATCACCAAGATATTTGATGTTTTGGGATGCTCCGAGGAGAAAAAGGTTCCATTTGCCACCTTTATGTTGCGAGGAGAGGCAGATTACTGGTGGGAATCGGTAAAGCGTACTCAACCTGCCGCACTGAAGGTGTCTTGGGAGAAGTTCAAAGGACTATTCAACGACAAGTACTTTCCCGAAAGTATTCGTCACATGAAAGAGGTAGAGTTCATCAAGTTGGAGCAGAACAATATGACCATGTCGCAGTACGAAGCTAAGTTTGCCGAGTTGTCCCGGTTTGCGTCTCACTTGGTTGACAATGAGGAGAGAATTACGCGAATGTTTCTAAGAGGTTTGAAACCCGAGATAAGTCAATATCCAATTTCTCATAAACTGTGTTTGTATTCAGATGTTGTTAATAGGGCTCAGTTATTAGAGCGCGATAACGAGTCAACTCAACCAAGAGAAAGCAGCCAGCAAAATGATAATACTAGTGGAAGCAGTCATCGAAGCGGTGACAAAAAATGTGGAGGGAATCAACATGCCAGAAATGGTAACCATATCGGTGGTAATCATGGCCAAGACAGTAAAAATGGACATTTCAAGAAAAGCAGATTCAACAATAATGGAAAGACGTCAGCACCAGCACCCGTTGTTAAGGAAGGAGAACGACCATCTATCATATGCTTCAAATGCGGAGGGGAGGGACATATCAGTCCAAACTGCGCGATGCAGTCCAAAGCGTGTTATAATTGTGGAAGAGAAGGTCACCTAGCCCGATTTTGTCGTGCACGAAAGACAAGTCCAGCTAGGATGGAGGCACCAAAGGCCGTCCCAAAAAAGTCAAAGCCGGTAGTTCAAAGGAGAGCGTTTGTCGTAACCTCCCAGAAAGCAAGGAACTCGAACGAGGTCATCACGGGTAAGCTTATCATAAACTCTAGCGAAGTCTATACCTTATTTGATACCGGTTCTACCCATTCTTTTATTTCTCCTACTTGCACTCAACGTTTAAATTTGACTCCGAAAAAATTAGACTTTGACTTATCGGTTGAAACTTCGTTAGGAGAAACCTTTATTACATCCACTGTTTATAAGTCTTGTTTGATTCAAATTAGTAACCGCACGTTACCTGTCAATCTTATTTCTTTAAAAATACTTGCATTTAACGTGATTCTAGGGATTGATTGGTTAACTACTCATCATGCTAAAATTGGTTGTTTTCGTAAGGTTGTTAGCTTTCATATTCCTAATCAACCTATTATGCAAATTCAAGCGACCAAACCATTAAAATCAATCACGGTCATCTCAAGGCATAAAGCTATTCGTTTATTAAAAAACGGATGTCAAGCTTTCTTAGCTCATATCACAGATTTAAACAAAAATAATTCAGATTTGAAAGATATTTCTATTGTTAATAAATATCCTGTCGTATTCCCTGAAGAACTTCCTGGCCTACCCCCAGAGCGTGAAATTGAATTTTTTATCGACCTTGAACCCGGTACAAAACCCATTTCCAAAGCCCTATATCAAATGGCTCCTATTGAACTTCAGGAGTTAAAGACCCAATTGCAGGAATTGTTAGACATCGGTTTCATTCGTCCTAGTACGTCTCCTTGGAGTGCTCCTATTCAATTCGTAAAGAAGAAAGATGGAAGTATGTGACGCCCCCAAAATAGGTTTACATCACCCATTTTGAGTTGTCAATACATGGTACAGAAACAACTACAACTTTATTATTACAACAGTAAAACTGTGAGTTTGAATACAAATATTATCTTCTAGACAATATCTATACTCAAATAAATCCTCATCACATTTATTGATACATTATTTTACAAAAATGGCGAGGACTACTAAACAACTCTCTCTAGAACCTTCATTCCATACCCCAACTCGTACTCGCTATATTCTCGCCTCCTGAGAAGAAAAATGGAACAAAAAGGAAAAGGGTGAGCTCAACAAGCCCAGTAAGAATATTATGACTAAGATAATATACAACAAATTATCATTAGTCTTCAACAGGGAAAAAAAATCTAATAGAATACAATAGACAACAAGTTTTAAATCAATATTCGCAGCGGAAATAATAATTCATTAGAAGAGTTAAGTAGAGAATGCAACTACTATCTTCTATGTATGAATTTTAAAGTTCATCGTCTATCTTTTATCCCTGTAATATCAATCAATATATATATCCGGATTTAAATATTCATCTTTGCACTACTGAAGCAAAGATATTCATCGATTAATCATGTTCATCTAAACACTTGTTCATCTTTGCTTTACTGACCAAAGATATTCATCAAAAATCATTCATCTTTGCTTTACTACAGGCCAAAGATATTCAATAATATCATCATTTAAGACGAGGATGATGAAAATATTTTTTAAAGAAATGAATCCAAAGAAACAAAATGATGTGAGGATTAAGGATTAGTACTTTGTTTTATCCACGTCCAAAAATACCTCAAAAATAATCATAGTGGTGTAAAATTCAAGAATGATCAAAACATGGATACAATCAAAGCTAGTATCCGTAATAGATATTTTAGGCGAAAAGGAAAAATTTTTATTTTTCTATGAATAAAGTCTTAGTATTCGTAAATAATGTCAGTATCGTGAATAGTCTTAGTATCACGTGAATAGTAACTCAGACACCAAATGTTCCAAATTTGATAAAAACTTCAGATCAATATTTCACAGATAATGATATTGAAGAAATAATATCATTACGAAAAAAAAATATCCCTTACCTCACAAAGATGTGCTTAGTTGAAACACCGGATATTGACTATAACTTAAACTTGTACCAGGTATAGCAATACTCAAAGTATACTCAAAATACTCACAAGAATACGCTCGATAATATAGAGAGAAAACTTCAATTTCTCGTGTGATTTTCAATTCTAACCTAAGCACCTATTTATAGGAAAATGCTTAGAACACCAAAAGTAGAAAATTTAATATAATATTATTATTTATAATAAAATTTCCTCGCCTCTTAGAATTCAGCCCTAGCATTTCCCACATGCTCACCTTCCAAAAAAAGTAATAAAAACGTTTTTCCAATTTAAAATATTTTAAACTTCCAAAAATCAATTATTTCGGAGCTTCGGAACTTCAATAATTCATAAAAATAGCCCTTCTATCAGAAAATTCGAATCTCATGAGTTTTTATAGGAAATTCAATTCTCTACAACTTTTTCGGAAGAAAGCTTTTCTAAATTCCAAACAAAATTGACCAAAAAATCCACAAACGGGAGATTTTACAAAAGCTATAATCAAATTTCAGTCAACAAATGGGGTCCACCGACATGTTTAACATGTTTTAAACATTTATTGCAACAAAAATACTCTTCCTCCTCGTATACTCATATATCCCACATTAGTTGTAAAAATATCACCATTATTATATTATTAAAATATAATAATATATTTAAATGAATTATTTTATCGAAAAAAGATAAAATTTTAATTTTCAACAATTGTCACATTAAAAATTTTCTCCATCTATATCCACATAAAATCAATATCATCATATGAATCAATAATTATTTATTCACAAATAATATTACGAGAATCACAATATTGATAACTGAGGCGGGTTCCCGGAAGAGGGGCTTTCCAATAAAAATTCTCCTTCTTGGCAAGCATTAGGTGACCAAATGTGACGCCCCAAAAATAGGTATACATCACCTATTCTCGAGTTGTCAATACATGGTACGTAAACAACTACCACTTTATTATTACAACAAGAAAAGCGTGAGTTTGAATACAAATATTATCTTCTGATAATATCTATACTCAAATAAATCCTCATCACATTTATTGATACATTATTTTACAAAAATGGTGAGGACTACTAAACAATCCTTTCTAAAACCTTCATTCCATACCCAGACTTCGTACTCGCTTATATTCTCGCCTCCCGAGAAAAATGGAACAAAAAGGAAAAGGGTGAGCTCAACTAGCTCGAAGAAAGAATATTATGACTAAGATAATATACAACAAATTATTGTTAGTCTTCAACAGGAAAAATATAATAGAATCTGAATAGACAACAAATTTTAAATCAATATTCGCAGCTGAAATAATAATTCATTAGAAGAGTTAAGTAGAGAATGTAAACTACTATCTTCATGTGTGAAATTTAAAAGTTCATCGTCTATCTTTTATCCCCGTAACATCAATCAATATACATCTCGAATCAAATATTCATCTTTGCTGCTACAGGCCAAAGATATTCATCATTAGTCATGTTCATTTAAACACTGTTCATCTTTGCACTACGGGCCAAAGATATTCTTCAGAAATCATTCATCTTTGCACTACTGGGCCAAAGATATTCTTAAGAAATCATTCATCTTTGCACTACGGCCAAAGATATTCCATAATATCATCATTTAAGACCGAGGATGATGAAAATATTTTTTTTTAAAAAGCGAATCCAAAGAAACAAAATGACAAGGATTAAGGATTAAGGATTAAGTACTTGGTTTTATCCACGTCCAAAAATACCTCAAAAATAATCATAGTGGTGTAAAATTCAAGAATGATCAAAACACGGATACAATCGAGTTAGTATCCGAATAGATGTTTTAGACGAAAAAGAAGAAATTTTATTTTTCTATTGAATAATCTTGTATCGTGAATAGTCTTCAGTATCGTGAATAGTAACTCCGACACCAAAAGATAGAAATTCCACAAAAACATCTTTCACGCTTCATTTAATAATGTACTTTCGTGAATAAGAACTCGTGAATAAGTAACTCATGAATAAGAACTCGTGAATAAGTAACTCATGAATAGTAACCCATGAATAGTAACCCGACATAAAAAGTTTCAAATTTGATAAAACTTCAGATCAACATTTCAAAGATAATGATATTGAAGAAATAATATCATTCTGAAAAAATAATATTCCTTACCTCGAAAGATCGGTCTTAGCTAGAATCTAAGGGTATAGTCTTTGAAAGGAACTTGCAAATCTAGCAATACTCAAAGTATACTCAAAATACTCATAAGAATACGCTCAATAATATAGAGAGAAAACTTGGGTTTACGGTGTGATTTTCAATTCTAACCTAAGCACCCTATTTATAGGAAATTGCTTAGAACACCAAAGCAGAAAATTTATTAAATATTATTATATTTTTTCAAAATCCTCATACGCACACTCAACCATCAGCCACACATGTAGCCCACCTCTCAAAAAGTAAGAAAAACGTTTTTGTAATTTAAATTATTTTAAACTTCCAAAAATTAATTATTTCGGAGCTTCGGAACTTCAATAATTCATAATAAATAGCCCTTTCATCAGAAAATTCGAATCTCGCGAGTTTTTATAGGAAATTCAATTCTCTACAACTTTGCAGAAGAAAGTTTTTCCAAATTCCAAATAGAAATTGACCGAAATCCACAAACGGGCAATTTTACAAAATTATAATCAAATTTCGATCGATAAATGGGGTCCACCGACATGTTTTAACATGTTTTAAACATTTATTGCAACAAAATACTCTTCCTCCTCGTATACTCATATATCCCACATTCGTTGTAAAAATATCGCCATAGTAATATATTATTAAAATAATATATTTAAATGAATTATTTTATCGGAAAAAGATAAAATATTAATTTTCAACAATTGTCATTTTAAAATTTTCTCCATCTATATCCACATAAAATCAATATTTTCCTCATCATATAAATCAATAATTAATTATTCACAAATAATATTACAGAATCACAATATTGACAACCGACGCGGTTCTGGAAGAGAGGGGCTTTCAATAAGAATTTCTTCTTACTCTGGCGCCGCAATTAGGTGACCAAACCTCTCCTTAGATGTAACTTTCTAGACATTACCAATAATGTTATCTAATAATATTATTCAGATAATATGAATTATTGTTTCGATAATGAAAATCTTGTGTAATGACAATTATTGAAACAACAATGAATATAAAATATCAACGCAACAATTATTAACTCAATAAAATAATCGAGCAGAATTATCGTAACCATTATTGAGTAGTGCCTTCTTACGTAAGAATCAATAATTGGTGCAATACTGGTGTCTTACTTGCTCAACAACGCATTAGTGTGTTTTAACCACCGGTATTCCAACAATGATAATTGATAACAACTACGCCGTTATTTAAAAATAACTTATATTTGTCGTTTTCTTCATCCAATCGCTTTCCGTTATGGGGCCCACACATGGCTGCGCCGTCGTACGAATATTCCCGACCGTACGAATATTCCACGACCAAACGAATATTCCCCGACAACAATGAATATTTTATAACCACTTGCTTATTTTGAAATATTTGCGTATTTAACCCTTAACTATCCACATTAATCAAATCAACCCTTACTATTTCAAAATAATAAATAAAGGAAATTCCTTTTTATTTAAAAAAATTTCGGGGTCTTACAACCTCCCCTCCTTATGAAATTTCGTCCTCGAAATTGACGTACGTACCTGGTGTTTCGAAAAGGTGAGGATACCTCGCTTTCATTTCCGTTTTCAATTCCCGGTCATTTCTTCTACAACATGATTCCTCCACAAAACTTTAACTTTGTGGTATGACCTTTCACTGCAGCGTAGGACATGCTCCTTCCTATCCAAAATCTTGACAATACCTCCTCATACGTTAAGTCTTCTATATATCTCGTCCTGGGTTCAACTCTATAACGTGATTCGGGTTTTTCACATATTTACGAAATGCGATATGTGAAACACATTATGAACACGAGACATACTAGGAGGTAACGCGAGTCTATAGGCTACATTTCCTACTCGATCAAGAATTTGAAATGGACCAATAAATCGTGGATTGAGCTTTCCTCTCTTCCCAAATCTTGTAACTCCTTCCATGGAACAACTCATGACAATACATGATCCCCACACTAAATTCCACGTCCTTTTGATGAAGATCCGCATAACTCTTTTGTCGATCTTGTGCCGGTTTGTATACGTTGTTGTCGAATCATTTGGATCTTTTCGGTGAGTCAATACGTACTTAACTCGGGTCCCAACAATGTTGCTTCACCCACCTCATCCCAACATATTGGAGAGCGACACTTTCGCCCATATATAATGCTTCAAATGGAGCCACACCTATACTTGCTCGATAAGCTGTTGTTGTAGGAGAATTTCACCAATGGTAAATACTTATCCCAATTGCCCATGAAGTCTAGGACACGAGTCTTAATAAATCTTCAAGAGTTTGAATAGTCCTTTCTCGATTGTCCGTCTGTTTGAGGATGGTATGCCGAATCGAATCGTAAATCCGTGCCCGTAGCTTTTTGCAAGCTAACCCAAAATCTTGAAGTGAATCTTGGGTCACGATCCGAAACTATGGATCTTGGCATGCTATGCAATCTCACAATCTCATTCACGTCATATACTAGCAAGACGTTCAAGGAATAAGTCTCCGTGTCGGCAAGAAATGAAAGCGAGACTTGGTTAATCTATCAACAATAACCCAAATAGCATTGATGCCTTGAGAAACCGTCTGAAGACCCGTAACGAAATCCATAGTAATGTGTTCCCACTTCCATTCCGGAATCTCAAGTGGTTGCAACGGACCCTTAGGTACAAGATGCTCCGCCTTTACACGTTGGCAAGTTAAACACATCGAGATAAACTTTGCAATCTCTCTCTTCATATTGTTCCACCAAAATGTATGTCGAAGATCACGATACATTTTAGTACTTCCAAGATGGATTGCAAATGGTGTATTGTGTGCCTCCATCATAATCTTGTACTTCAAATCAAAGTCGTTAGAACACAAAGTCTAGAGTGGACTCGAGTATTCCTTCTTCATCAATTCTCGCTTCCGGAATAGCTCCTTCTTGTACTTTCTTCTTCATACGCATCAGCTCCGGGTCGGTGGCTTGAGCAACCTTAACTTTTTCTATTAAAGTTGGCTCTATGCGTATACTTGACATCATCGCACTCGTTCCCGCATATGATCTTCTACTCAATGCTTCAGCTACCACGTTCGCTTTACCAGGATGGTATTGAATAGTGTGGTCGTAGTCTTTCAATAGCTCGAGCCAACGTCGCTGCCGCATGTTGAGTTCTTTTTGAGTGAAGAAATATTTTAGGCTTTTATGGTCTGAATATATCTCCACTTTCTCCCCATATAGATAGTGCCTCCATATTTTTAGCCTTGAAAACGATTGTTGCCAACTCTAGATCATGGTAGGATAATTCCTCTCATACTCTTTAAGTTGTCATGAGGCATAGGCTTTGACTTTCCCGCGTTGCATGAGAACACATCCTAACCTTTTGCTCAAGCATCATGTGATAACAAATCCATCCAAGAACCAGATGGTATTGTTAGAAACAGTCTTAAAATAAGTCTTCTCTTAAGCTCTTGAAACTCTTCTCGTTTCTTCACTCCAAGCAATTTTGTATCCTTCCGAGTTAGGTGAGTTAATGGAGTAGCGATTCAAGAAAACCCTTCCACGAATCTCCGATAATAACCAATTTAGGCCCAAAAGCTACGTGCTTGATCCACCGAATTTTGGTTGCTCTAACTTTGTATTGCTTCAATCTTGGCGGGATCAACAGATACTCCATGTTTCGACACCACGCGTGCCCAAGGAATGCTACTTCCTCGCCGAACTTCGCATTTCTTCAATTTGGCATATAGTTGGTTTTCACGAAGCCTTTGGAGTACCAAATTTCAAATGGTGCTCATGATCTTCACGGCTTTGGAATATATGAGGATGTCATCAATAAAGACAACAATGAATTGATCCAAATATTCCTTGAATACTTTCGGTTCATCATATCCATGAAAGTCGCGAGAGCATTAGTTAGTCCGAAAGACATGACTAAGAATTCATAATGCCCATACCGAAGTTCAAGGCGCCTTTGGAATATCCTCGATTCTAATCTTGGTTGATGATATCCGGAGCGAAGATCGATTTTGAAAAGAATTGTGCCCCTTGCAATCGGTCAAACAAGTCATCAATACGAGGTAAAGGATACCTATTCTTGATGGTGACATGGTTCAATTCCGATAGTCAATACAAAAGTCGCATACTCCGTCTTTCTTCTTTACAAATAAAACAGAGCACCCCAAGGAGATGTACTAGGGGCGAATGAAACCGATGTCCAACAATTCCTCAGTAGTTGGACCTTTAACTCCCCGAAGTTCAATAGGAGCCATTCGATATGGGGTTTTAGAAATAGGCTTTGTACCAAAGTTCAAGATCAATAAAGAATTCAACTTCACGTTACGGGGTAGGCCGGAAGTTCTTGAAATCTCGTCGGAAAGTCAATAACAACGGAATATTATTCAAATTTGACGCGTGTCTTTATTCAAATCCATAACATGGGCTAAGAAAGCTTGACATCCGTTTTTTAATAAACGAATAGCTTTATGATTAGATATGATGATGATCGATTTTAATGGTTTAGTTGCTTGAATTAAATGCAAACAGGTTGGTTAGGAATATGAAAACTAACAACCTTACGAAAACAATCAATTTTGGCATGATGAGTAGTTAACCAATCAATCCCTAAAATCACATCAAAAGCAAGTATCTTTAAAGAGATAAGGTCAATGGTAAGGTAATGGTGCCAACTTGAATCAAACAAGATTTATAAACAAATGGATGTGATGAAAGTTTCTCTAACGGAGTTTCCACAGATAGGTCAAAAGTCTAATTTCTCCTGAGTCAAGTTTAAACGTTGAGCACATGCGGAGAGATAAATGAATGGGTAGCACCGGTGTCAAGTAAGGTATAAACTTCACAAGAATTTATAAATAGCTTACCCGTGATCACCTCGTTTGGGTTCCTCGCATTATGACCAATCCAACAAACGCTCTTCCGGAATCGTTGACTTTGACTTTTACGGGACGATCTTTTGAGTCATCGTCCCCATTGAACTAGGTTTATTCTTGTCTAATCTCGGCGATATGTCCTTCCTTTCCATAATTATAGCATACCTTGAATGTTGTGGGCGCTTTGGTGATATGTCCTCTTTTCCGCATTTGTAGCATATGACCGGTGGTCGTTTCTCCTCCCTTAGAACCCGATTCTTTGCAAGCCTGCCGTCGTCTTCACATAGTCGTTGTTAAATCTCCTCTTTTAAAATCTCCTCCCGACTCGCTTCTTCTATTTTCATGGCCATGATTACCACCAGAGTGGTAACCATTTTTGTCCGTCTGTTTCTTTTCTCCGCAGTTATCATTATTACATTGATTGCTATCTACGATACGATCCTGGTTGTGGTCCTCGGTTGGCCGTACTCGTTATCTCGCTTTCTAATAATTGAGCCACATTTAAACATCCGAATAGAGAGAAGTTTATGAGAAATGAGATCTTGACGTATCTGGGTTTCAAACCTCTAAGAAACATTCACATCATCGTTCCTCATTCTCCACCAAATGAGGTGCAAACACGGATAACTCTCGCAAACTTTGCCTCATCTTTGAGACACCGTCGTGTTGTTTTGTTCTAATCGATGAACTCCACTTCCTTCATATAGCGAACACTTTCGTGAAAGTATTTGTCATTAAATAGCTTCTGAAACGTCTCCCAAGACATGCCGAGTGCGGTGGATGGAGTGCGCTTCACGAGACTCCCACCAGTGATCCGCTTTTAGCCACGGAACATAAAGGTGGCGAATGGAACCTTCATTCCTCCGTGCATCCCAAAAAATCGAATATCTTGGTAATTTGTTTGACCCATGTTTCCGCCATGATCGGATCCGCTTTCCCTTAAATTCGTGGTCCCAACTCTTTGAATCGCATTGGTGTGACAACCCGTGAATTGCTATCATTTCCTCCTGGATTTTGAACACGAAGTTTCCTCGTCGATTTTTTGCATGTGAACTGCAAAAAACTTCTAAACATCCCTCGTTCATCATCTCGCTTTCAATGGTGTTGTTCACAAGAGGAACATTGCCCGACTGTTGCACGTTCTCCTCGTTGGTGAGTCTGAGCATCTCCACGGTCTCATTTCCATTGTTAATATTCTCGATTCGACATTCTCAAATCATCGCCATAAAACAAGGGTTAATTAAGGAAATCAATATATCACATAATATCCCTATATCTTGACCAACTAACAAATAAGCTTAGGTAGGACACACTAGCGAAGGATTTACTCGTCTCTCCCTCCTAGTTCTATTCCCGATCTCCGCCAGAGATCATATCCCTAAGCTTTGATACCAACCGTGGCGCCCCCAAAATAGGTATACATCACCTATTCCGAGTTGTCAATACATGGTACGTAAACAACTACCACTTTATTATTACAACAAGAAAAGCTGTGAGTTTGAATACAAATATTATCTTACAGATAATATCTATACTCAAATAAATCCTCATCACATTTATTGATACATTATTTTACAAAATGGTGAGGACTACTAAACAATCCTTTCTAAAACCTTCATTCCATACCCCAGACTGTATTACTCGCTTATATTCTCGCCTCCCGAGAAAAATGGAACAAAAAGGAAAAGGTGAGCTCAACTAGCTTCAAGAAAGAATATTATGACTAAGATAATATACAACAAATTATTGTTAGTCTTCAACGAGGAAAAATATAATAGAATCTGATAGACAACAAATTTTAAATCAATATTCGCATGAAATAATAATTCATTAGAAGAGTTAAGTAGAGAATGTAAACTACTATCTTCTATGTATGAATTTAAAAGTTCATCGCTCTATCTTTTATCCTGTAACATCAATCAATATACATCACGAATCAAATATTCATCTTTTGCACTACTGAGGCCAAAGATATTCTTAAGAAATCATTCATCTTTGCACTACGTGCCAAAGATATTCCATAATATCATCATTTAAGATCGAGGATGATGAAAAATATTTTTTTTTAAAAAAAAGCGAATCCAGTGAAACAAAATGACAAGGATTAAGGATTAAGGATTAGTACTTGGTTTTATCCACGTCCAAAATACCTCAAAAATAATCATAGTGGTGTAAAATTCAAGAATGATCAAAACATGGATACAATCGAGTTAGTATCCGAATAGATGTTTTAGACGAAAGAAGAAATTTTATTTTTCTATGAATAAAGATGCAGTATCGTGAATAGTCCGTATATCGTGAATAAGAACTCAGACACCAAAAGATAGAAATTTCACAAAACATCTTTCACACTTCATGAATAGTACTCGTGAATAGTAACTCGTGAATAGTAAGAATCTCATGAATAATAACTCGTGAATAGTAACTCATGAATAGTAACCCATGAATAGTAACCCCGACATGAAAAAGTTCCAAATTTGATAAAACTTTGAGATCAACATTTTAGTATAATGATATTGAAGAAATAATATCATTACTGAAAAAAATAATATTCCTTACCTCGAAAGATCAAGACTTCTAAATTAGAATCACCGGGTATAGTCTTTGAAGGGAACTTGCAAATCCTAGCAATACTCAAAGTATACTCAAAAATTCACAAGAATACGCTCAATAATATAGAGAGAAAAGCTTCAGTTTACGGTGTGATTTTCAATTCTAACCCAAGCACCCTATTTATAGGAAATTGTTTAGAAACACCAAAGCGAAAAAATTTATTAAATATTATTATATTTTTTCAAAATCCTCATACGCACACTCAACCATCAGCCACACATGTAGCCCACCTCTCAAAAAGTAAGAAAAACGTTTTTGTAATTTAAATTATTTTAAACTTCCAAAAATTAATTATTTCGGAGCTTCGGAACTTCAATAATTCATAATAAATAGCCCTTTCATCAGAAAATTCGAATCTCGCGAGTTTTTATAGGAAATTCAATTCTCTACAACTTTGCAGAAGAAAGTTTTTCCAAATTCCAAATAGAAATTGACCGAAATCCACAAACGGGCAATTTTACAAGCTATAATCAAATTTCGATTCGAATAAATGGGGTCCACCGACATGTTTAACATGTTTTAAACATTTATTGCAACAAAAATACTCTTCCTCCTCGTATACTCATATATCCCACATTCGTTGTAAAAATATCATAGTTAATATATTATTAAAATAATATATTTAAATGAATTATTTTATCGTAAAAGATAAAATATTAATTTTCAACAATTGTCATTTTAAAAATTTTCTCCATCTATATCCACATAAAATCAATATTTTCCTTATCATATAAATCAATAATTAATTATTCACAAATAATATTACGTAATCACAATATTGACAACCGGGGCGGTTCCTGGAAAGAGGGGCTTTCCAATAAGAATTTCTTCTTACTTCTTGGCAATTGATTAGGTGACCAAACCTCTCCTTAAATGTAACTTTCTAGACATTACCAATAATGTTATCTAATAATATTATTCAGATAATATGAATTATTGTTTCGATAATGAAAATCTTGTGTAATGACAATTATTGAAACAACAACAAATATAAAATATCAACGCAGCAATTATTAACTCAATAAAATCTTGAGCAAAGAATTATCGTAACCATTATTGAGTAGTGCCTTCTTCACGTAAGAATCAATAATTGGTGCAATACTGGTGCTATCTTGTTCAACAACGCGTATTAGTGTGTTTTAACCACCGGGTATTCCAACAAGATAATACTTGAATAACTACTCTGTAGTTATTTAAAAACAACTTATATTTATCGTTTTCTTCATCCAATCGCTTTTCGTTATGGGGCCCACACATGGCTTCGTAATGTCGATTTAATATTCCCGAATCGCATTTAATATTCCACGACCAAACGAATATTCCTCGACAACAATGAATATTTTATAACCACTTGCTTATTTTGAAATATTTATGTATTTAACCCTTAACTATCCACATTAATCAAATCAACCCTTACTATTTCAAAATAATAAATAAAGGAAATTCCTTTTATTTAAAAAATTTCGGGTCTTACACCAAACCTCTCCTTGTATGTAACTTTCTAGACATTGCCAATAATGTTATCTAATAATATTATTCGGATAATATGAATTATTGCTTCGATAATGAAAAACACCGTATAATGACAATTATTAAAACAACAAAGAATATAAAATATCAACGCAACAATTATTAAATCAATAAAATATCGAATAAGTAATTATCGTAACCATTATTGAGTAGTGCTTTCTTACGTAAGAATCAATAATTGGTGCAATACTGCAGTGTCTCTTCGTGTTTTAACCAATTTAGTATTTTAACAATGATTAATTGTAATAACTACGCCAGTTATTTTTAAACAACTTATATTTGTCGCTTTCTTCATCTAATCGCTTCACATGGGGCCCACATGTATTTTACCAGGTCGCATTTAATATTCCACGACCAAACGAATATTCCCAAACAACAATGAATATTTTATAACCACTTGCTTATTTTGAAATATTTGCGTGATTTTACCCATAACTATCCACATTAATCAAATCAACCCTTACTATTTCAAAATAATAAATAGAAAATTAAATTTCATTAATAATAAGTTGGGGTCTTACAACCTCCCTCCTTATGAAATTTCGTCCCTCGAAATTGACGTGACGCATTCTGTGTGTTTCAAAAGGTGAGGATACCTCGCTTTCATTTCCGCTTTCCAATTCCCGTGTCATTTCCTCTATAGCATGATTCCTCCACAAAACTTTAACTTGTGGTATGACCTTTGCGCGTAGGACATGCTCCTTCCTATCCAAGATCTTGACAGGTACCTCCTCGTACGTTAAGTCTTCGGCTATCTCATCCGGTTCTAACTCTATAACGTGATTCGGGACTTTCACATATTTACGAAGTACAGATATGTGAAACACATTATGAACACGAGACATACTCGGAGGTAACGCGAGTCTATAGGCTACATTTCCTACTCGGTTAAGAATTTGAAATGGACCAATAAATGGTGGATTGAGCTTTCCTCTCTTCCCAAATCTTGTAACCATGGAGCAACTCGCAACAACACATGATCCCCTATACTAAATTCCACGTCCTTTCGATGAAGATCCGCATAACTCTTTTGTCGATCTTGTACTGCTTTGTATCGCTTGTCGAATCATTTGGATCTTTTCGGTAGTCATACGTACTAACTCGGGTCCCAACAATGTTGCTTCACCCACCTCATCCCAACATATTGGAGAGCGACACTTTCGTCCATATAATGCTTCAAATGGAGCCACACCTATACTTGCCTGATAACTGTTATTGTAGGAGAATTCCACCAATGGTAAATACTTATCCCAACTGCCTTTGAAGTCTAGGACACAGAGTTTTAATAGATCTTCAAGAGTTTGAATAGTCCTCTCTGATTGTCCGTCCGTTTGAGGATGGTATGCCGAACTAAATCGCAAATCCGTGCCCATAGCTTTTTGCAAGCTAACCCAAAATCTTGAAGTGAATCTTGGGTCACGATCCAAAACTATGGATACAGGCATGCCATGCAACCTCACAATCTCATTCACGTCATATACTAGCAAGACGTTCAAGGAATAAGTCTCCGTGATCGGCAAGAAATGAAAGCGAGACTTGGTTAATCTATCAACAATAACCCAAATAGCATTGATGCCTTGAGAAACCGTAGGAAGACCCGTAATGAAATCCATGGTAATGTGTTCCCACTTCCATTTCGAATCTCAAGTGGTTGCAACGGACCCTTAGGTACTAGATGCTCCGCCTTTACACGTTGACAAGTTAAACACATTGAGATAAACTTTGCAATCTCTCTCTTCATATTGTTCCACCAAAATGTATGTCAAGATCACGATACATTTTAATACTTCCGGGATGGATTGCAAATGGTGTATTATGTGCCTCCATTATAATCTTGTACTTCAAATCGAGTCGTTAGAACACAAAGTCTAGAGTGGACTCAAGTATTCCTTCTTCATCAATTCTCGCTTCCTAATAGCTCCTTCTTGTAATTTCTTCTTCATACGCATCGGCTCGTGCTTCGGGGCTTGAAGCAACCTTAACTTTTTCTATTAAAGTTGGCTCTATCGTATACTTGACATCATCGCACTTTTCTCTCGTGCATATGATCTTCTACTCAACGCGTCGCCTACCACGTTCGCTTTTCGGGATGGTATCAATAGTGTGGTCGTGGTCTTTCAATAGCTCGAGCCAACGTCATTTGCCAAGTGTTGAGTTCTCTTTTGAGTGAAGAAATATTTAAGGCTTTTATGGTCCGAATATATCTCCACTTTCTCCCCATATAGATAGTGCCTCCATATCTTTAAGCGGCAACGATCACCGCTAACTCTAGATCATGAGTAGGATAATTCCTCTCATATTCTTTAAGTTGTCATGAGGCATAAAGCTATGACTTTCCCACGTTATGTGAGAACACATCCTAACCCTTAGCCCGAAGCATCGTTTGAGATAACAAATCCATCCGAACCAGATGGTATTGTTAGAACAGTACCAAAATGAGTCTCCTCTTGAGCTCTTGGAAACTCTTCTCGCATTCTTCGCTCCAAACGAATTTTGTATCCTTCCGAAAGTTAAGCTGGGTTAATGGAGTAGCGATTCGAGAAAACCTTTCCATGAATCTCCGATAATAACCAAATTAAGCCCAAAAACTACGTACTTGACCACCGTCTTCGGTTGCTCCCAACTTTGTAATGCTTCAATCTTCACGGATCAACGAGATACTCCCTGCTTTTCGACACCACGTGCCCAAGGAATGCTACTTCCTCGCCCAAAACTCGCATTTCTTCAATTTGGCATATAGTTTGTTTTCACGAAGCCTTTGGAGTACCAAATAAAATGGTGCTCATGATCTTCACGACTTTTGGAATATATAAGGATGTCATCAATAAAGACAACAACAAATTGATCCAAATATTCCTTAAATACTCGGTTCATCATATCCATGAAAGTCAAGAAGAGCATTAGTCATCCAAAAGACATGACTAAGAATTCATAATGCCCATACCGAAGTTCAAGGCGCTTTGGAATATCCTCGCCTAATCTTCAAATGATGATATCCGAATCGAAGATCGATTTTTGAAAAGAATTGTGCCCACTGCAAATCGGTCAAACAAGTCATCAATACGAGGTAGAGGATACCTATTCTTGATGGTGACATGGTTCAATTCCCCGATAGTCAATACAAAGTCGCATACTCCCGCCTTTCTTCTTTACGAATAAAACAGGAGCACCCCAAGGAGATGTACTAGGACGAATGAAACCGATGTCCAACAATTCCTATAGTTGGACCTTTAACTCCTGAAGTTCAATAGGAGCCATTCGATATGGGGTTTTAGAAATTGGCTTTGTAACAGGTTCAAGATCAATAAAGAATTCAACTTCACGTTCTGGGGGTAGACCGGGAAGTTCTTCATGAAATACGTCAGGAAAGTCAATAACAAAAGGAATATTATTCAAATTTGACGTGTCTTTATTCAAATCCATAACATGGGCTAAGAAAGCTTGACATCCGTTTTTTAATAAACGAATAGCTTTATGATTAGATATGACAGTGATTGATTTTAATGGTTTAGTTGCTTGAATTCATACAACAAAGTTGGTTAGAATATGAAAACTAACAACCTTACGAAAAACAATCAATTTTGGCATGATGAGTAGTTAACCAATCAATCCCTAAAATCACATCAAAAGCAAGTATCTTTAAAGAGATAAGGTCAACGGTAAAGGTGATGGTGCCAACTTGAATCAAACAAGATTTATAAACAATTGGATGTGATGAAAGTTTCTCCCTAACGGAGTTTCCACAGATAGGTCAAAGTCTAATTTCTCCGAGTCAAGTTTAAACGTTGAGAACAAGCGGAGAGATAAATGAATGGGTAGCACCCAGATCGAGTAAGGTATAAACTTCGCAAAAATTTATAAATAGCTTACCCGTGATCACCTCGTTTGGGTTCCTCGCATTATGACCGATCAAATACAACAAACGCTTCTTCCAGAACCGCTGACTTTAACTTTTACGGGATGTCTTTTGAGTCACCGTCCCCATTGAACTAGGTTTTTGCTACCGTCACAATCTAGAGCGATATGTCCTTCCTTTCCACAATTATAGCATACCTTGAATCATTGTGGGCGGTTTGACCGATATGTCCTCTTTCCCGCATTTATAGCATATATGGACCGGTGGGTCGTTCTCCTCCCTTAGAACCAATTCTTTAAGACCTGCCGTCTTCACATAGTCGTTGTTAAATCTCCTCTTTTAAAATCTCCTCCCCGACTCATTTCTTCTATTTTCATGGCCATGATTACCACCAGAGCGGTTACCATTTTGTCCGTCTCTTTTGCTTTCTCCGTGATTATCGTTGTTTTGTTTATTTGCCATCTCCTAGATGATCCTGGTTGTGGTCCTCAGTTGGCCGTACTTCAAGTATCTCGCTCTAATAATTGAGCCTCATTTACAACATCCGAATAGAGAGAAAATTTATGAGAAATGAGATATCTTGACGTATCGCCGGGTTTCAAACCTCTAAGAAACATCCGCGTCCATACGCTCCTCATTCTCCACCAAATGAGGTGCAAACCTAGATAACTCTTCAAACTTTGCCTCGTCTTTGAGACACCGCCATGTTGTTTTGCTCTAATCACATGAACTCCACTTCCTTCATATGACGAACACTTTCGGAAAGTATTTGTCATTAAATAGTTTCTGAAACGTCTCCCAAGACATGCTTAAGTGCAACCGGATGGGTATGCTTCACGAAATCCCACCAAGTGATCTCGCCTTCGCCAATGACGAAACATAAAGGTGGTGAATGGAACTTTCGTTCTCCGTGCATCCCAAGACATTGAATATCTTGGTAATTTGCTTGACCCATGTTTCCGCCATGATCGGATCCGGCTTTTCCTTAAATTCTGGTGGTCCCAACTCTTTGAACCGCTTGGGTGTGACAACCCGTGAATTGGTATCATTTCCTCCTCAATTTTGAACACGAGTCTCCTCGTCGATTTTGCATGAAACTCGCAAAAGCTTCTAAACATCCCTCGCTCATCATCCGGTCGGTGGTGTTGTTCACAGGAGGAACATTGCCACTGTTGCGCGACGCTTCTCCTCGTTGGTGAGTCTGAAAGGCTCCACGGTCTCATTTCCACCGCATTAATATTCTCAACGACATTCTCAAAACTCGTCATAAAACAAGGATTAATTAAGAAAATCAATATATCACATAATATCCCTATATCTTGACCAACTAACAAATAAGCTTAGGTAGGACACACTAGCGAAGGATTTACTCGCCTCTCCCTCCTAGTTCTATTCCCCGATCTCCGCCATGATCATATCCTAAGCTCGATACCAACTGTGACGCCCCCAAAATAGGTTTACATCACCCATTTTGAGTTGTCAATACATGGTACGTAAACAACTACAACTTTATTATTACAACAAGAAAAGCTGTGAGTTTGAATACAAATATTATCTTCTGTACAATATCTATACTCAAATAAATCCTCATCACATTTATTAATACATTATTTTACAAAAATGGTGAGGACTATTAAACAACTCTCTAGAACCTTCATTCCATACCCCGACTGCAGTCTCACTATATTCTCACCTCCTGAGAAGAAAAATGGAACAAAAAGGAAAAGGGTGAGCTCAACTAGCCCAGGAAAAGAATATTATGACTAAGATAATATACAACAAATTATCATTAGTCTTCAACAGGGAAAAAAAATATAATAGAATACAATTGACAACAAGTTTTAAATCAATATTCGAAGTGGAAATAATAATTCATTAAAAGAGTTAAGTAGAGAATGCAACTACTATCTTCTATGTATGAATTTTAAAGTTCATCGCTCATCTTTTATCCTGTAACATCAATCAATATATATCCGAATCAAATATTCATCTTTGCACTACGTGCCAAAAGATATTCATCAATGAGCCACGTTCATCTAAACACTGCTCATCTTTAAGACTACTACCAAAGATATTCATCGAAATCATTCATCTTTGCACTATAGGCCAAAGATATTCCATAATATCATCATTTAAGACTGAGGATGATGAAAAATATTTTTAAAGAAATGAATCCAAAGAAACAAAATGGCAAGGATTAAGGATTAAGGATTCGTATTTGTTTTATCCACGTCCAAAATACCTCAAAAATAATCATAGTGGTGTAAAATTCAAGAATGATCAAAACATGGATATAATCAAAGATAGTATCCGAATAGATATTTTAGACGAAAAGGAAAATTTTCATTTTTCTATGAATAGTGTCGTGATTCGTAGAATAAATAGTCGATATCGTGAATAGTCCATGATACGTGAATAAGAACTCAGACACCAAATGTTCCAAATTTGATAAAAACTTGAGATCAATATTTCAAAGATAATGATATTGAAGAAATAATATCATAACGAAAAAAAATAATATCCCTTACCTCACAAAGACAAGATTTAGTTGAAAAACACCTGATATCGACTATAACTTGAACTTGCATGCCAGATATAGAATACTCAAAGTATACTCAAAATACTCACAAGAATACGCTCGATAATATAGAGAGAAAACTTCAATTTCTCGGTGTGATTTTCAATTCTAACCTAAGCACCTATTTATAGGAAAATGCTTAGAACACCAAAGCGAAAATTTAATATAATATTATTATTTATAATAAAATTTCCTACGCCTCTTAAAATTCAGTCCCTAGCATTTCCCACATGCTCACCTTCCAAAAAAAGTAATAAAAACGTTTTTTCAATTTAAAATATTTTAAACTTTCAAAAATCAATTATTTGAACTTGAACTTCAATAATTCATAATAAATAGCCCTTCTATCGGAAAATTTGAATCTCGCGATTTTTATAGGAAATTCAATTCTCTACAACTTTGCGAAAGAAAGTTTTTCCAAATTCCAAATGCGAAATTGATCGAAATCCACAAACGGAAATTTTACAAAGTTATAATCAAATTTCACCGATAAATGGGATCCAATTTACATGTTTAACATGTTTTAAACATTTATTGCAACAAAAATACTCTTCCTCCTCAGTATACTCATATATCCCACATTCGTTGTAAAAATATCACCATTATTATATTATTAAAATATAATAATATATTTAAATGAATTATTTTATCGAGAAAAAGATAAAATTTCAATTTTCAATAATTATCACATTAAAATTTTCTCCATCTATATCCACATAAAATCAATATTTTCCTCATCATATGAATCAATAATTATTTATTCACAAATAATATTACTGAAATCACAATATTGACAACTGGTGCGGGTCAGGAAAGAGGGGGCTTTCCAATAAGAATTTTTTCTTCTTGGCGCATGATTAGGTGACCAAACCTCTCCTTGAATGAACTTTCTAGACATTGCCAATAATGTTATCTAATAATATTATTCAGATAATATGAATTATTGCTTCGATAATGAAAAATAATTGTGTAATGACAATTATTGAAACAACAAAGAATATAAAATATCAACGCAAAGAATTATTAAATCAATAAAATACTGAACAGTAATTACTGTAACCATTATTGAGTAGTTCCTTCTTACGTAAGAATCAATAATTGGTGCAATACCGGTGTCTTCTTCGTGTTTTAACCAATTTAGTATTTTAACAAGATTATTCTGTAATAACTACGCCAAGTTATTTTTTAAATGACTTATATTTGTCATTTTCTTCATCCAACCGCTTCACATGGGGCCCACATGGTTGCTACTGTCGCATTTAATATTCTCGACGAAATGACGAATATTCCACGACCAAACGAATATTCCCCACAACAATGAATATTTTATAACCACTTGCTTATTTTGAAATATTTGCGTATTTTACCCATAACTATCCACATTAATCAAATCAACCCTTACTATTTCAAAATAATAAATAGAGAAAATTAAATTTCATTAATAATAAGTTGGGGTCTTACAAAGTATGCGACTTTGTATTGATTATCGGGAGTTGAATCATGTCACCATCAAAAATAGGTACCCATTGCCTCGCATTGATGACCTGTTTAACCAGTTGCAAGGCGCCAAATTCTTTTCAAAGATTGATCTTCGTTCGAGGATATCATCAAGAAGATTAAAAGCGATGACATTCCAAAGACGGCTTTCGTAACTCCTGCATTTTACATTATGAATTCTTAGTCATGTCTTTTGGATTGACTAATGCTCTTGCTGCCTTCATAGATATAATGAACCGAGTATTCAAGGAATATTTGGATCACTTTGTGGTCGTATTTATTGATGACATCCTCATATACTCCAAAACCCGTGAAGACCATGAGCAATACTTGAGGCTGATACTCCAAAAGCTTCGTGAAAACAAGCTATATGCCAAGTTGAAGAAATGCGAGTTCTGGCTTGAGGAAGTTGCATTCCTTGGGCACGTTATATCAAATCATGGGATATCTGTTGACCCGACAAAGATTGAAGCAATTCAAAGTCGGACAACCTAAATCGATGGCCAAAACGTAGCTTTCTCGGCTTAGCTGGTTATTATCGGAGATTCATAGAAGGGTTTTCTCGAATCGCTACTCCATTAACTCAGCTGACTCGAAAAGATACAAAATTCGGTTGAAGCGAGGAATGTGAGAAGAGTTTTCAAGAACTCAAGAGGAGACTCATTTTAGCACCTGTTCTGACAATACCATCTGGCTTGGAGGGATTTGTCATCTACAGTGATGCTTCAGGCAAAGGGTTAGGATGTGTTCTCATGCAACATGGGAAAGTCATAGTCTATGCCTCACGACAACTCAAAGAATATGAGAGAAATTATCCTACTCATGATCTAGAGTTGGCAGCAGTCGTTTTTGCGCTTAAGATTTGGAGGCATTACCTGTATGGAGAGAAGGTGGAGATTTATACGGATCATAAAACCTCAAATATTTCTTCACTCAAAAGGAACTCAACATGCGGCAACGACGATGGCTTGAGTTGTTGAAAGATTATGATCATACCATTCAATACCATCCTGGAAAAGCGAACGTAGTAGCTGATGCATTGAGTAGAAGATCATATGTGGGTACGAGTGCATTATTGTCAACGCAAAGCCCCATTTTATATGACTTACAAAGGATGGAGATAGAGTTAAAGACTCCAGGGACCCATGTGATGATGGCGAATATACGAGTAGAACCGACTTTAATCGATAAAGTTAAAGTTGCTTTCAAGCTACTGACACGGAGTAGATGCGTATGAGGAAGAAAGTGCAAGAAGGTGCTATCTTAGGAGCAAGAATCGATGAAGAAGGAATACTTCGAGTCAACTCCAGACTTTGTGTTCCTAACAACCCTGATTTAAAGTATAAAATCATGATGGAGGTGCACAACATACCGTTTGCAATCCATCCTGGGAGTACCAAAATGTATCGTGATCTTCGACATACATTTTGGTGGAGCAATATGAAGAGAGAGATAGCGGAGTTTATCTCAAGGTGTTTGAATTGTCAACGAGTCAAGGCGGAGCATCAAGTACCAAAAGGTCCATTGCAACCACTTGAAATTACAGAATGGAAATGGGAGCACATTACCATGGATTTCGTTACTGGTCTTTCCAAGGTTTTTCGAGGCATAGATGCAATTTGGGTCATTGTTGATAGATTGACCAAGTCTGCTCATTTCTTACCTATACGAGAAACTTATACACTTGAACGTCTTGCTCAGATGTACATAAACGAGATTGTAAGACCGCATGGTATCTGGGGTATCCATAGTTTCGATCGAGACCCAAGATTCACTTCAAGATTTTGGGTTAGTTTGCAAAAAAGCTATGGGCACGAATTTACGATTTAGCTTTCGGCATATCATCCTCGAATTTGGACGGCGATCGGAGAGACTATTCAAACTCTTGAAGATTTATTAAGACTCTGTGTCCTTGATTTCAAAGGAAGTTGGGACAAGTTCTTACCATTGGTGGAGTTTTCCTACAACAACAGTTATAAAGCAAGTATTGGCATGGCTCTATTTGAGGTGTTGTATGGAAGAAAGTGTCGTTCTCCAGTATGCTGGGATAAGGTGGGTGAAGCAACGTTGTTGGGACCGGAGTTGGTACGTATGACTACGGAAAAGATTCAAACGATCCGACAACATATAAAAACCTCACAAGATCGACAAAAGAGTTATGCTGATCTTCATCAAAAGGATGTGTAATTCGATATTGGAGATCATGTGTTGTTACGTGTTGCTCCATGGAAAAGAGTTACGAGATTTGGAAAGAGAGAAAAGCTCAACCCTCGATTCATTGGCCCATTTTTAATCCTTGATCGAGTAGGAACTGTGGCCTATAGACTCGCCTTACCGCTAAGTATGTCTCGTGTTCATAACGTTTTTCACATATCTATATTACGTAAATATGTGAAAGACCCGAACCACATTATTGAATTAGAACCAGACGAGATAGAAGAAGATTTAACGTATGAAGAGTTACCTGTTAAAATCTTAGATAAGAAGGATCATATTCTACGCTCTAAAGTTATACCTCAAGTCAAAGTTTTGTGGAGAAACCACGATGTTGAGGAAATGACCTGGGAGTTAGAATCTGAAATGAAATCAAGGTATCCTCACCTCTTCGATATACCAGGTACGTACCCTAATTTCGAGGATGAAATTTCATAAGAAGGGGAGGTTGTAAGACCCCAACTTTTATGAATAAAGAATAATTTTCTCGAAATATATTTTTGAATATTATGGTGTGGATTTGTTATAATGTTATAGTTGTGGGTAATATTTACAAATTTTACAAAGTAAGCAAGTGGTTATATAATATTCGATTGGTCGGGGAATATTTGTTTTAACAGGGAATATTCGTACGACGGTACAATCATTGGTGGACCCCACAACGGAAGTATTATCGTTGTTAGAAAATGACAGAATTATCTTTTTATAAAAATAAAGGCGAAAGTGTTACCGTTAAAACTGTTGAACTACCCGATAGTAAAAAATACGATGTCTGGCATTAGTTGCGTAGTAAGACACGGTATTGATTATTGATGCTTACGTGAGAAGTCACCGGTTATACTCAATTATTGCTACGGTAATTATTGCATCATATCTCTCGTATTATTGATTCAATTATTGTCACAAAGATCATCTCGCATTATATTTATTATTATTAAATCAATAATTGAGACAAAAAGTTATTCATATTATTATTTGCAATATTGACAATGTCTGAAGTTCTATCGAGGAGAGGTTTGGTCACCTAATTGCGGCATGATAAGGAGAAATCCTTATCGGAAAGCCCCTCTTTCCTCGAAGCGACACGGTTGTTAAATATTATGAGTTATAATATTAATGATGAATAAGTTGTGTTGATTAAAGATGAATTTTATAGTTCCTTTGTGTTGGGATTATTAGTGTTAGTGGAAATCGACATCTATTCCGATGATAATTGATGTCTGGGGGTTATATTGATAAATCGGGTAATTTATCGGATAAATGAGCAATTAATTGCTACTAATTCACATGCTTATATAACTATTTGTTCACATGTGTACTATTGAATCGCATTCTTGTACTATTAGGGGAGTTGGTGCAAGATTGTTAATACTTGCATGACTAAGTAAAAAATGGAGGTATAGTTGAAGGTACTATACTGTAATTAGTTTTTTCACATGATTATACTATTGAGTCACATGAATGAACTATTAATTCGCATTATTTACTATTAGGGGAGGTGGTGCAAGTTTGTTAATACTTGCAGGACTAAATTAAAAATGAAGAAAAAGAGGAAGGTATTATACTGTAATATTTCGAGCCCCAAAATATGCAATTATCGAAATTATATTTTCCTATAAATAGAAGCTCATTCTTCCTTCATTTTTCACCAATTCACAAAAGCTTTAGAGCAATTATTATAGAGAGAAATTATAGAGAGAAAGAAGAAGAGAAGTCTGTTACCTCACTATTCTAGTACCCAGTTTTTCTAAGGTAAGGGGTATTATTTCTTTCGTGTTCTTGAAGAGAGCTATAGTTATTCCATCCCTTATTATTCTTTTGGAACATCCTGTCTGTGCAAATTACGCATGACCTGGTTCCGTTATTTATTATCCCGTGGAATAACTTTGCCTATCAAGTCCGCATACACGGTGAAATTCTTCATTATTCTATTCTTTATTATTCATTGGAACATCCATGCATCATATGATTACGCATGACACGGTTCCATTAGTTATTATTCTGTTAAAATAACTCATGCATGCGATTACATAGCATGCATGGTGAATTCTTCTGTTATTCCATTCTTTATTATTCAGTTAGAATATCATGTCTGTGCGTTTACGCATGACCTGGTTCCATTATTTATTATTCTATTAGAATAATTGGTCTGTGCGGTCTATCGCATGTCTGGTGAATTCTTTTTTTATTCCATTCTATATTATACTCAGTTGGTTAAAGTTTTGGCTTTTATACTCCATGAAATTAGTGGAATATCCTTGATATTTAAGCTTTATCTAAAGATCTTTTCATGGAAATATTCTTCTGAGCATTCTTGAATTTTACTCCACAAAGTAGTATCATGTTGACAATTTGGACGTTATCGGTTCCTGGATAAATTAATTCTTGAACATGTTTTATTGAATTCTTATATCATTGTCATCATCCTCGTGTTTATATTATGTTGAAAGTCATATGTGGCCTGTAGTGCATAGATGGACTTGGTATGATTATGACCAGTGATTATTCGATATAATCATGACCGTAATGTTATAAATGATGTGGTAAAAGTTCTCATCGCACGTAGTGCATTGATGGACGATTGTTGGCATATCATCATGACCATTGATGAATACACTAATATCCTTGGCCCGTAGTGCATGGATAATTTGTGGTCGTGATACTAAATGAATATATTTGGGTACAGAGTCTTGGGGATGATGTGATTTATTTATTAAAATTTAGTCTCAAATGATAAAAGTGATGAAAAACCTTTTAAATCATAGAAGATAGTATATTTTATTCTCTACTTGACTCTTCTAATGGATTGCTTGTTCATTGTAGTTAAACTTGATGTTTGTTATATTTTATCGGTTTAACATCATTGAAGGCTAACGATAAATTATTCTCGCATTATCTTAGTCATAATATTTCTTCTTTGAAATTTAGTTGAGCTCACCTTTCTTTCACTTTTTCTCTTGAGAAATGAGAACGTGGCGGGACTAGTCGGAAACTGAGAGTGACTCGGTCAGATGATAGCATTAATAGTCCTCATTATTACGTTAAATAGTGTGATAATAAATGTAATGAGGACTCCATTGAGTTTGTATATTGTCTAGATGACAATATTCTTATTAAAAACTATTAGATTATATTTTGTCGTATTTTACACGACTGTTGTATAATTAAGTTGTATTTGAATTTTGTACCATGTATTTGGCGACCCAAGATGGGTGATGTATACTTGTTTTGGGGGCGTCACAAGTTTCGACACGTTAATTAATAATATATATTTTTACCTAAATTGCCCATTCTAAATTACTTATTAATTGAAGTATCCATTCACTTTTCTATGACCCCAACATTAATTATTATTTGCTAATTTCCACATGAATTCTCTAAATCATTTTTATTGTTATTCTCACATTTCAATAAGTATATTTTTCTCTTGTTGGTATTAATTTATAGCTACTCTATTTTTATTGTTAATCTCATATTTCAATAAGTATGCATATGAATGAGAAAGTGGTATAACAATACATCATTTTCCAAGGTAATTTTTTTTATCATTTCTTAAGTTGGGTAAAAAAATTATGAGGGTATAAGTAAAAAAATTAGATAAAAATAGTTACTACTCCCTCCATTTCTAAAAGATTGTTGTTTTAGAAGAAAAAATTTGTTCTAAAATGGTTGTCGTTTATAACTTTCGAGGAAAATAAATTATTTAGTTTTCTATATTATCCCTACCTTCTCTCATTGTCCCAAGAAATTATCTCCCTTGTATTAATAGTTTTCAACTTCTCATAAATGGGTAGTGATGAAATTTTAAACAAATTTTAATTGTTAAATAATAGTATTAAATGACTTTTTTAATTCATGTGCAAAAACTTTAAACGACAATCTTTTATGAATAAAAGTAGTAATATAGAAATAAGATATTTATTTAGGAATATCTAAAAAGAAAATTAGAACGTTTAATACACGACGGAAGGAGTCATACATATTTGAAAATAGTACTCCATCTGTCTCAAGATAAAAGTCCTGATGGATTTTTTACGCATATTAAGAAGAGGAATAAAATGACAAAATTGTCCATAATAATGTCATTAAATATGGAGAGAGAATTAGAATAAGAAAAGTATGATATATTTAATATTACGGGCATAATAGAAAAAAATGTGTAAACGTTTAGTTATTAAATGAAAGTGGACATTTAACATGAGACTACCCAAAATAGTAATAAGAACTTTTATCTTAGGACGGGGGAAGTATTAAATAATCCGCATATTAAATTATTTTATAATTTTTAGACTAATAATTTTAAGTTTAAAATTAAAAATAAATAAAATATTTAAAATTAATAATCATATGTCAATTTCTATATTTTATTCTCATGTCGATGCTTGTGACACCGAATGATACTGTACTTGAAATGGAATCTTAGGAAAACATATTCTAAAGCATATCGTAAACATGATGGCCTAATTTCGAAGTTAAAATGACTCCATCGTGACATATCACCCCTCCTAGTCTCCAACAAATGAAATAAATGGGAAATTGCTAAAAAGTATAGACAGCATTTTAGAAGCAGACGCTACGCATCTTTCGCCCCAATCAGGCGAGCGAGAGGAGAACCAAACGGAGCAAACATCGCCCCCAATTCGGTCTTCTCTTTTCCTCCTGTGGTCTATCTGCATTCATTCAAACTTTTTTTAACCCCCTCTTGTCCATCGCAGGTACTTTTGAATCCGATCTAGATTTTAAATTTCTGGGTTTTGATTCTCTCTGTATTTTTTTGTATAGTTTTTGGTTTTGAATGTTAATCAGCGTGAGAGGGATTGCTTGATTCAAGTTTGATTTTTTTTTGTTATTGATTTGGTTGACTCTGGTTACTGTTTGTTTGGGTTGATTGAGTTTTTGTTTTTGGGTTGTTTGATCTTCAATTGAAAATGGGATCATTTTGGTTGAGTAATTTGTGTCTTTTATTGTGATAGCTTACAATGATTTTGCCTTATTTTATAATGGAAAACTAAGAATATTTAAAACTAAGTAGGTTTATATACGGAATTTCAGTTATAAGTTTTTTTTTGGTAAATATTTGATCTGAATTATGATGTGATTTCACCAAGCCTTAATCTTGGTTTGTGTGTTCAATGTGCACCACATATGTTCTTTTTGGAGGAACTGCGGATATATGAATCTGTACTTTTTTAACATATCGCAGTTTGTAATCTCTTTCTTTGTCTTTAGTAGAAAGTTGTCATTCAATCCTTTAATTTTACTTATTCAATTCTTGGATACGTTGTAGTAATGTTGCCTCAAGAGTCAAGTTGATGAACGAGGTAAAGACTCCCTCAGTTCCAAAATACATTTTGAAAATGACAATTATTAAGGAAAAGGATACTTTTTCAAAAATGTCCTTCGCATTTGCTAAAGATAGAAATGTATCTATATTTTTTGTATGAAGAAAAATGTATCTTTAATTTTAGGAGGGGAGTAGTTGATAACTGTAGATAGAAAGAGAGTGAGTGAGTATTGATAACTATAAAGCTGCAAAAATAGAGTAATGCTAGAGACACATTATTCTACAAATATTTTACAAACTGCTGATGAGGCATACTCCACCTCAGCATATTGATTAACAAATTGCTTCAATCTAGTCTTCGACCCCACATAAAAAGCTGAGGTGGAGTATGTCATATCAACAATTTGTAAAATATTTGTATAATAGTTTGTGTCTCTAGCATTATTTGCAAAAATAACATGTACCCCATTATAGTTGGCACAATTTGTGCAATAAGCTACTGAACTAAAGAAAAACTGCAATTAACCAACTCAATTAATTATAATATTAAAATTACACCATTCGGCTAAATAGATTGAAAAAATGCTAAAAATTTTCTATGTGGCACCACAAAAAAAAAAGAAAAGAAAAACTACAATGCAGCAGAGAACGACCATATGAACTAGAATCCGCTTAACTTATTAAGATAGATGATTGAGAGAGAGATAGATGATTTAGAGAGAATGGCTCTGAGTTCTCCAAGTGGTTGATCTTAAGCACGCTGCTTCATTTCGTATACCGATAACGCTTTCTTTTTCTTTTTAAAAGAATAAAACATTTGTTACATGGCAATCTTAATAATAATTTAAAATATAACAAAGTTTCCAACTCAATTTTTATCATACATTTTTTTCTTTATTATATCTTCTTATTTATTATCATCAACAACAATACCATCAGTATCAGTGTGTTTTCACCGCCACCATCTGTGTAATCTTACACTGTGCCGTTGCAACATGTTACTATCCAATTCTTCTTTCTTTTACATTTTTGAAGCTAAAAAGCTGGGTAAGTTCACCCACCACCAGAAATTCAAGAGCTATAAGATTTGGTCTCTCTCTCTCTCTCTCTCTCTCTACATGTATCTAGTTATCTACTCGTTTGCAGGTTTTTTTCTTCCGAATAGTTTGTTGGGTTTGTATCTACACTTCTTCTTTCTCTTATCTGCACTTCTCCTTTTCTCTCTCTTATCTACACTAGTTTGTTGGGTTTGATTTTTAAAATATTTTTTGAAAAACAAAAACTTCAGATCTGGTGCATTTAAGGAAGAAGATGGATGGTGGGTTAGTAACTAGTTAACCCATAACTGATTGTAAAGAAGATGATGATGGTTTGAAAGAAGATGGATTAGGATGTTTTTGATTCTTAGTTTCTGAGTTTGATTCTTTGTTTCCATGTCGTTTTTCTTTTTGTTCCAGCATGCTATGTAGGAAAATCAGAGGCTGATTTAGATGGCCGTTTGATTAATTTGACGAAATGAGTCGATTGCAGTTTTTTTTTTGTAGTTGAGTTGGTTAATTGCATTTTTTTTAGCTCAGTAACCTATTGCACAAAGTGTGCCAACTACAATGAGGTAAATGTTATTTTTGCCATATAAAGCTTCATGTATTGAAGATAATGTGGGGAGAACTTAAGATGGTGTAATGTGAAGTCATTTCATTAAAAAGATCATCTGAAATGATATCTAAAACGAAATCTAAACAAAGAATCTATTTCAACTACTCCATTAGAATATTTTGTTTCCACAATCAACAGTGTATGCATTATGCAATGATCTATTCTTTATCTGTACAAGGCTTTTAAAGTTAAAATTATATAGACAAGGCCATTTTCAAAAATATTCCATTATCTTCATTTGAATGATATAATAATCAATTGAAGAAAAATCATCTACCCCAAAAATCTTGTTATTCTATTAGCAAGTACTTATGAGATGCACTGTCTTATATAGGCTTCTTATTGGTATATACGAAATAGACACTTCCAAATATATAAAAGAATACATAATACAAGAATGGTAAGAGATTAGTGGTTTATCCAAAGCTGCTATATATTAGTTTCTCTAGCCTTTCTGAATTCTTGTTCAATATCAAATGTTTTACTCCCATGTTCGATTTATTTAGGTTTCATTACCCTTTTGATCTCCGTATTTGATTCTTTGTTGATTTATGTTGTGTTAGGATTTTAAAATAATTTTAGCTCTCTAATCAGTTTATATTTATTTTGAATAATATATGCTTGAAATTTTGTAAGTTATGATTAATTCTGGCCCCCACATCACTCCCAAGGGTATCTACGTGTTTTATGACTCTTGAGATTTCTAATGAGAGGCTTAAGTTTCAAGGTAAATTTCTAATGAGAGGCTTAAGTTTCAAGGTAAAGTATTTTGTAACAAACTCAAGGTACTTGTCTTTTAAAGATTCCTTTCTTTATTGCCTATGTTTTTAGTGCCTGGATTAGGTTGTTGCTTTTGTATTTAGGTAAATCAGTGCATACATCTTTGCATATGAAGATGCAGTATAGAAGTTTGATCTTTCTTTTGTGGCAAGTTTTTTATTTTCTCATCCTTTATGAATTATGAAGTGAAATTTTTGTCTAGCTTTTCTAGGTTCATTTGATTTGTGGTTGTTGATTGCGCTTTGTTATACCCCTTACTTTAACTTATCATGCCATTTGTATTGTGACCAGTCAATAACTTAAGTTTTCATATGGTTTAGAGATTTGTATGATTATATAGTTTTCAGTTTTGCAATTGCAGTTGCAGTTAGAGTTGTAGTTGAGAAGTACGTGAATGCTTATGGTTGTGTTTGGAATTTATTTTTATGATATGCGCCCATATTTTTTTTATCATGTTTTCTAGTTGTTCGTAAGACAGTTATCATGTATGATTTAACCATTTAAATGCTTTACTCTTAATTTTCATATTTTACTTCTATTGTTTTGGTAGTCATGCGTTTAGTATTTTTATTTTGCCATAGTGTCAGGTAGGCTTGGCTTTTTGAAAACTATATTAAGGAATTTAGTGCTTGTAATTTAATTTATCATTGTTTGCTCGAGTAAATTTTGTCAGTAAATCGTAGTGGACGGTTTTCTTTTGGACTTATGGTTCATGTTGGTGGTGCGATACTGTAATGTTAAATATTTTGACAGGAACTATGTTGTCATTTTTAAATTCTGAGTATCCAATGAATTAGTGAGAGATGCAATGTTAGAATCCCTGTAGGCTGTTCAGTTGCAGTTGAGAGGCGTTTATTTTTGAATTGAATTGTTGGATCAGCCTCTACATGACTTCTGTTTTTCCTTACTGTCCTTGCTTTTATTGTTTCATGTTTACCGGGTGCTATTTAGTAATGGCAAAAGTTAACATGGGGCGAAAATCTGAATCCCGGCGTCATAGGGTAACCCGTTGTCCATTGGGGTCTTGCTGTTCAAAGGGCTTGAAAGATGTCCAGAAGAAGAAGAAACGAATTAATGCATCAGAGAAGAAAGAGTGGGAAGATGCAATTTGCTCGGTTTGTCTGGAGTACCCTCACAATGCAGTTCTGCTCCTTTGTTCCTCATACCACAAGGGTTGTCGCCCTTATATGTGTGCAACTAGCTGTCGCTATTCCAATTGTCTTGAGCAGTACAAGAAAGCATATACCAAAGTCAATTCAACTGAGAGTCAAATTCCGCAGCATGGGTCGATCGATGATACCGATCTGAATTTAGGGTTAGATTGCTCAGGTGAAAAGATAGAAGTATCTGAACTTTTGTGCCCACTTTGCCGGGGGCAGGTGAAAGGTTGGACTGTTGTCGAACGAGCCCGCAAATATCTTAATAAGAAGAAAAGGACTTGCATGCAAGATAAATGCTCATTTGTTGGAACTTTCAAAGAACTCAGGAAGCATGTAAGGGCAGAGCACCCATGGGCACGTCCCCGAGTAGTGGACCCTTCACTTGCAGAGAAGTGGAAAAAGCTAGAAAATGAGAGAGATCAAAATGATGTGATGAGCACAATCAGATCATCCATGCCAGGTGCAGTTATAATGGGGGATTATGTAATTGAGGGTAACAATCGTGGCTTTCCGAGAAACTACGATGCGAGCGACTATCTGGATCTAGGTGATGTTTTCTTCAGGTTGGAATCATATCGTGGAGGCCGAAATGATCATTCCCATCCACATGGAATCTTTGAGAGGGGTTATCAGTCATGGGTTGACGATCGTTCTGGTTCTATGGCTGCATCTGGACGCATTGATAATTATCTTTCTCGTGTTGCCCGCCGCCACAGCAGGATGTTTGTCGGGGGTTCGAGGAGGCAGCGGAGGCGTAGAGCTGGTAATGAAAATCAGTAATTCACACAATTGAAAACTGAGAAAAGAGGTGGTCGTGAACTTGGCTCGTAGCTAGTCTACACATCAGTGGTCTGACATTGGTTACCGAATGTCATGCTAAACATCTGAAAGCAATGCCACAAACACTTCTTCCCGAGCAGCAGTCGAGTCACAAGATCGCGTTACAGGTAAGTGGCAGCGAGCATACTTTCTTGTTAAGAGACATAATTGACAACTAGTCATCAAAGACCCCTCCCTTATGCATCAGCATTAGATATTTGAAAGAAGGTAGATTAGTCTCATTTGTTTAGTGGCTGTTTTTTTTAGTTATTCATGGTTGTTATTATTGAAACAATAGGATAAAATGGATAGTGCCTTTTAGGCTTTTATCTTGGAATATTGTCTTTGATTCTCCTGCTGCAGCCGTTTTTATTTATTTATTTTTAATTTTATGTAATTTAAATAATTGGTTCTCCTATTGATTTCATCATGTACTATTTGAACAAGATTCTGAAAATAGTCATTTTTGCAGTTGTATGGGGCTGCTAGATTTCTAGGTAGTTGGCCAGTGGTATTGCTGCCGGTTCCTTGGACAAATTTCTGGGTATTGGTCTACTTTAGGTGTTGACATTCATTTTTTTTAAAGAGAGAGTTATACAATCCATAGGTTTTCTTCAATTGTATTGCATATCACTCCTTAGAATCCTCCTATATTTATCACAAAATTATGTCCATTTTTGTTGGGAGTAGATAAAATGGTTCAATTGGTAAATTAATACCAATACATGGGTAATTGATTATATGTCTACTTGCAACAATTTTTTTACATGTTTTAGTTGTAATATAGATTTTTTCCCAAAGATTTTGCTATGATAAAGATATGTTTACGGATTAGGATTCCCTCCATTATACATATTCCCAATAAACATTCGATAACGTAAATATTACATTTAGCGACAATAAAATTTATTGCATATAATTAGCGACATAATAAAATTGTCCCAATAATTATATCGCTTAAAGTATTTAGGAGAAATTAGAGAATGTGTATAATTGAGAGGATCCTGGTTGCCTTAAAGCATCTCTAACAGGTTTTTCAACCACTTTGAGATATTCAAATAGACGAGTCATATTAAAAAAATGATTTCCAAGAGCCTCTTCCACCTTAGTCATCAAATCTGCAACTTCATTCTCTCTCTAAATCTACAATCTCATTTTCTCTCTTCAAAACATTTATGAAAGGCTAAAAATATTTATTTTGCTTGATGGGTTTGATGTATAGCTCATTGAATTGAAAAGATTGATGATGCACAAAATATGAAAGTGTAGATCAACAAATTTCAATTTAAATAATTTTTTTTGCTACTACTGTTGGAGATGCTGTTAGACCGGACTTATGCGTGTTCCTCCTCTAGAAAGACATAACCACCATCCAAGAGACCAAAACACTCTTTTGTGTTCTTTTTATTCTAAAATTGGTTTGAAGGTCAAATTCAATTATCCACAGCAGACTTACTCGAACAAATATACTATATTTCAAAATATAATATAGTTTATGTAAAGCTAAATAATCACCAAGGAAAATGGTATATCTTATAATAAAAAGGTTGCAACTTTTGTTACAAGTTGACACATTCACAAATTATCCAGGTATTTGCGCTTATTACATAGTCTAGCATTATTTCCGATCGCAACTAAAGTCATAATATTTTATCGCAAGATATTAAGGGTGATCATGGTGCGATTCTGAATAAAATTACATATGAAATTGCATTGATTCAATTTTAAAATTAGAAACTACAACATGAAACCACTTGGATTGGTGCGGAGCGGTTTTCAAGAATGCAATGCGGTTTCAAATGGTACTCGAAAATCAATTGAAAAAATAAAATAAACATGGCATAATTTTCAAATTTCAAATGAATCTCAAGCATTTGTGGGCTTATTATCATAAATAATACCCAAGTACCAAAAGTTAATTCTTGAAAATCAATCACAATTTAATTCAAAAATTTCAATTCCTCAATTTGGAAAGTTAAAAGTTTAGTACTATACAAATTCTGAAGATGTATACATTACTACAATACAACCATTTTTCAAACTTAAATTCTTAAACCAATGCAAAATTACATATTCCAAAATAAAATTTACAATCATACTTAAATAGAGCTTTAAAAATTCTAAAACATACACAAAAACATGAGAAATATTAAAGAACTTAGAACTTTAGACCTGTGCGATTTCTTAAGAGGTGCAATTTTTGTACCAAAACCGCAAACGTAAGTGGTGCGATTTCTAATGAAAAAATCACAGTATACCACTAGAACCAATGGTACGAATTTTACGATTTTGCCTCCTGTTTCGATTGCGAAATCGGTTCATGCTCTTCCCTATAAGATATAACATGACTCAATCAACAATTCAATTCCAAAATTTGTTTTATTTAATGCAAGATAAGAATTAGTGGAGTGGGATGTAAATTGATTTGAGTTTTCAAAACCTTTGTTCTACAAGTACTCGATAAAACTAAAGGTAGTGAAAAACACTTTTTGGTGATTATAAGGAAACACTATTTCTACATGTGTTTTTAATTGTTTACATGGTTCCTTTTCACATAAAAGTGGGACCCACTGCACCCACTGCATGCTTATGTGAGAGAGAATCATATGAAAATATCAAAAATATATGTAAAAATATCAATTTCCTATATTATACTTGTTGAAGTTTACATCTAATCAAATACGAATCTTTCTTTGTTGAATTGGATTTATATGTAACTTAAAACATATTATTTTATTTTATGTATAACATTATATCTATGTGGATTCATTAAGCATTTTAATCATGTCAGATCTGAGAGGGTATGTTGATCAATATTTGTCATACATATATTTGAGCCTGCATTATGATTTTAAAGTGCCATTAATTAACACAAAGATAATAAAAAGAAAAAAGAAGAAGAAAAAGAGAAGTGAAGTTTTAGTAATTTCCTCTCCCTTTCTCCTTCGCTCGTGCAGCCCCTCAAAATTTGACTTTTGGGTCGAGACCTAGACTATTACTCTCTATGTCCCATAATATATGATTCATTCTGTCTCATAATATATGACATTTTAGATAATTTTATTTTTCCCAAATTATTTATCGTTTTATAGAATCTGGAAGAATTATCTACAATATTTTCAAAATTACCATTCATTGGAAAATGTTATATGATAAGTATTAGAATTTAATGGTATTATAGACAATTGATATTATATTTAATGTTATATACGATCATTTTCTTAATTCTTATGCACAACTCTAAAACGACATATATTATAGGAGGACCATTTACCAAGTTAAGTGCCATTAATTAAAACATAAAGATAAGCATGCAATATACTCCCTCTGTCCCTTGATATAGGACGTTTTAGAGTTTTTTATTTGTCTCTAATTATTTGACGTTTGTTGAAATCTAGGAGATTTTGTTATAATTTTTTCAAAATTACTTCTAATTACCCTGCCTAATTTTTTGATCTTTATTCACATTTATCCATACTTTTAACTTTTTATGTCTCTTTATCCTAACAAAACTCTTCCATTTTTTTCTTTCTCTCTTTTTCTCTTGTTTATCGCGTCTTTCCAGCAGTCTTTTCCTCTCCTCAGATTAATTATGATGTTTAGAAATTTTATTTTTTCAAAGAATTTTTTCCTCCATATATATGAATTCTTCAATGGAGATCTTCTCACAGAGTTTGTTTAGTCACAAACACTATGCAAAGAAAATCCTCAATATGACAAATGAATTACTTTTTCTTCTTCTGATTTAAAAAATAAATTCACCGGTGACTCCAAAAGTTGCATGGGAATTCAATTTGAATTTGCTGACAGATACTGACATCGATTTGAACAAGATCCCAGACGATGAAGGTGAACTTTCAATGGAGGAAGAAAAGCAAAATGTTTTCTTGGAGATTATTAGTATTTTTTACCCCAACTTTTTTAAACTTACTGTCGTGTTATTTTTGGTGGGTTATTTGCTTTGAATTTTAGAAATGATGTTGTGACTATCTATTATTTTAGATCAATTGTAATGGATTATTGATTTTTGGGGTATGGTCCGTATGGAATGGCAATAAATTTTATTCCTGATCAATTGTAATGGGTTTATGAAATTTGAATATGGAAATGGTGATGAGTTTTATTTCTGATCAATTGTAATGGATTTCTGATTTTTGAGTATGAAGTTTATTTCTGATTTCCAAACTATTTAAGATTTTTTCTGTGGTGTTATTCCAATTTAGGAATGAAATTCTCATGTCATGTTTAGATAGTGAAGGGAATGGAATAATAAACTGAATGAAATGATTTTTTAATATTCTATGTACATGTTTGATTGATATTAAGAATACATCCAAAAATGAAATAAATAATTGGAAAGTGACCTTAATACCTGTGACGCCCCCAAAATTAGGTATACATCACCCATCTTGGGTAGTCGATATACATGGTATGTAATTTAAATACAACTTACTAATATAACTGCTGTAATAATACGATATAAACCGTGAGTTTGAATACAAATATTATCTACTAGATATTATACAAACTCAAAAGGAGTCCTCATTACAATTATTATCACACTATTTCACGTAATAGTGAGGACTACTAATGTTATCCTCCTGGACCATTACTCCGCTCCCCGACTCGTCTCTAAATTATATTCTCATTTCCTCAAGAGAATAAAGGAAAGAAAGGGTGAGCTCAACTAGCCCAAGAAGAAATATTATGACTAAGATAATGCGTAATAAATTATCATTAGCCTTCAACAATGTTTAAACCGATAAAATATAATAAACATCAAGTTTAATCTACAATGAACAAGCAATCCATTAAAAGAGTCAAGTAGAAAATAAAATCTACTATCTTTTATGATTTAAAAGGTTTTTCATCATCATTATAAATGAGACTCACTTTTAATAAATAATCCACATCATCGAATCACCCCTCGCACTACGGCCAAGGATATTCTTTAAGATCACGACCACAATTATTCATGCACTACGGGCCAAGAATAGTTGTGTATTCATTAATGGTCATGATCATGCCAACAATCGTCTATCAATGCACTACTACCATCGAGGATTTTTACCACATCATTTGTAACATTACTATTAAGTCATGATTACAATCGAATAGTCTCTCTCATCATATAATCATACCAAGTCCATCTATGCACTACAAAAGCCATGTATTTACTTTAAAAAAATATAAACATGAGGATGATGACAATGATATAAGAATTCAATAAAACAAGTTCAAGAATTATTTTATCCAGAATTATTAACGTCCAAATTGTCAATATGATACTCGCTTTTGTAGAGTAAAATTCAAGAATGATCGTAAGAATATTTCCATGAAAGATATCGATGAAACGCAAATATCGAGGATATTCTACTAATTTCATGGAGTATAGAAGTCAAAGTTTTAACCAACCGGGTATAATAAAGAATGGAATAACAAAAGAAATCACCATGCATGCGGTATTGCATATGTATGACAAAGTTATTCCAATGTAATAATAATAATCTAACTGTGTCGTGAAATTCACACCGACGGATGTTCCAACAGAATAATAAATATGGAACTGCATCCGGTGTAAACACACGATAGATATATCCAATGTAATAATAAAGATTTTAACCAGTCCTGTAAAACACACATGCATGTGATGTTCCAACAGAATAATAAAGATTTTAACCAGTCCTGTAAAACACATGCATGTGATGTTCCAACAAAATAATAATAAAGATTTTAACCAGTCCTGTAAAACACATGATGTGGATGTTCCAATGTAATAATAGAAGAATGTCACCAAGTATAGGGTAAACCACGATACAAAGTTATTCCAATGTAATAATAAGCAATGGAATAACAATGCTTCTCTTCATGAATAAGAAAGAATAACACCCCTTACTTTTGGTAGGAGATTGAATAATCGCAGAGAGTGTAAGAACAAAATACTCTTCTTCTTTCTCTTATTCTCTATATTCTCTCTCTCTAAAGCTTGAATGAATTAAGAAAAATAATGAAGCACTAGGCCTCTATTTATAGAAGATTTCTAGCTTAAGACCTACCATGTGAAAAGGCAAGTGGCTCGATTAATCGGTGATGTGAAAAGAAAAGTGGTTCGACGCTCAGAATGTGAAACGACAAGTGGTTCGACGCTCCAGAATGTGAAAAAAGACAAGTGGTTTGACGTCTGGTAAAGGTAATTACTATCGACGAAGGTAATTACTATTCACAAGGATAATTACTATTGACGAAGGTAATTACTATCGACGAAGGTAAATACTATATTGGCGAAGGTAATTACTATTCACAAAGGTAATTACTATTGACGAAAGAGACTCTTAGATGATGACATATGGGCCCCCATAAAATAATCAAACTTACCACAAACGCCTCATAATGACTCTTTATATACATTAAGGATCGAATAAATATTACCACAAATCATTTTATTTTTAATCAACACATTTTAATCTTTCAACAATTATTAATCATTTATAACTTGTCGCCTCAATTAATAATATAACATATTATACGATGATACCGTGACAATAATTGAATCAATAATATAAGAAATATGATGCAAAGAATTATCAGAAGTAATAATCGAGCATAAATGAGTGACTTCTCACGTAAGCATCAATAATCAATACCGTGTGTTACTATACAACTACGCCAGACATCGTATTTTTTACTACCGGTAGTTCAACAGCTTTAAATCTGTAAATACCTCCGCCGTTATTTTTATAAAATATTTTGTCGCTTTCTCAATCCGACAATAATTCCGCTAGGGGTCCACTAATGATTGAGCCATTGTATTTAATATTCCCTAACAAAAAGAATATTCCCCACTAAACGAATATTTTATAACAACTTGCATACTTTTGCAAAATTTATAAATATTACCCACAACTATAACATTATATCAAATTTATTCCATAATATTCAAAAATAATATTTATAGAAAATCATCTTTATTTATAATAGTCAGGTCTTACAACCTCCCTTCTTATGAAATTTTGCCCTCGAAATTAGGGTACGACTGGTATGTCAAGAGAGGTAAGGATACCTTGATTTCATTTCGATTCTAACTCCCAAGTCATTTCCTCAACATCGTGGTTCCTCCACAAAACTTTCGACTTGAGGTATAACCTCGAGCGTAGAATATGTTCCTTCTTATCCAAAATTTGAACAGAACCTCTTCATACGCCAAATCTTCCGCTATTTCGTCCGGGTCTAACTCAATAATATGGTTCGGTCTTTCACATATTTACGTAATATGGATATGTGAAAAATGTTATGAACACGAGACATATTTGGCAGTAAAGCGTTTAGTCTATAGGCCACGCCTTACTCGATCGAGGATTAAAATGGACCGATGAATCGAGGATTAAGTTTTCTCTCTTTCCAAATCTTGTAACTCCTTTCCATGGAGCAACTCTTAACAACACACGATCTCCTATATCGAATTCCACGCCCTTTCGATGAAGATCAAGATAACTCTTTTGTCGATTTTGTGAGGTTTTTATACGTTGTTTGATCGTTTGAATCTTTTCCGTAGTCATACGCATCAACTCCTATCGTCCCAACAACGCTGCTTCACCCACCTCATCCCAAAGATAATCGAGAACGACACTTTCTTCCATACAACGCTCAATGGAGCCATGCCAATACTTGCTTGATAACCGTTGTTGTAGGGAAAAACTCCACCAATGGTAAGAACTTGTCCCAACTCCCCTTGAAATCAAGGACACAGAGTCTTAATAGATCTTCAAGAGTTTGAATAGTCCTCTCCGATCGTCCGTCTGTCTCGAGGATGATATGCCGAAAGCTAAATCGTAAGTCTATGCCCATAGCTTTTTGCAAACTAACCCAAAATCGTGAAGTGAATCTTGGGTCTCGATCGTAAACTATGGATACCGCAAGATACCATGCAGCCTTACAATCTCGCTTTATGTACATACGAGCAAGACGTTCAAGTGTATAAGTTTCTCGATCGGAAGAAATGAGCGACTTGGTCAATCTATCAACAATGACCCAAATCGCATCAATGCCTTGAGAAACCTTAGGAAGACCTAAGAATTAAATCCATGGTAATGTGCTCCCACTTCCATTCTAGAATTTCAAGTGGTTGCAATGGACCTTTTGGTACTTGATGCTCCGCTTTAACTCGCTGACAAGTTAGACACCTTGAGATAAACAACGCTATCTCTCTCTTCATATTGCTTCCACCAAAATGTATGATTTAATATCATGATACATTTTGGTACTCCTGTGATGGATTGCAAATGGTGTGTCAGGTGCCTCCATCATGATATTATACTTTAAATCGTGGTCGTTAGAACACAAAGTCCGGAGTTGACTCAAGTATTCCTTCTTCATCGATTCTTGCTTCCTAAGATAGCACCTTCTTGCACTTTCTTCCTCATACGCATCGCCTCCGTGTCTCAGAAGCTCGAGCAAATTTTAACTTTATCGATTAAAGTCGGCTCTACTCAGATACTCGCTATCATCACACGCGTCCCTCAAGTCTTTAACTCTATCTCCATCCTTTGCAAGTCACACAAAATGGGCCTTTGCATACGACAATATCGCACTCAGATTTGCATATAATTTTCTACTCAATGCGCACCACTACCACGCTCGCTTTTCCGTGATGGTATCGATGGTATGATCATAATCTTTCAATCAGCTTCTAGCCAACGTCGTTGTCGCATGTTGAGTTCCTTTGAGTGAAGAAATATTTGAGGCTTTTATGATCCGTAAAGATCTCCACTTTCTCCCCATACAAGTAATGCCTCCAAATTTTAAGTGTAAAGATAACAACCGCTAACTCTAGATCATGAGTAGGATAATTCCTCTCATATTCTTTGAGTTGTCATGAGGCATAAAGCTATAACTTTTCCATGTTGCATGAGAACACATCCCAACCCTTTGCTCAAGCATCATCAGATGACAATTCCTCCGAGCCGATGGTATTGTCGTAACAAAATAAATAAGTCTCCTCTCGAGTTCTTGAAAACTCCTCTCACATTCTTCGCTTCCAACCGAACTTTGTATCTTTCCGAGTCACCGAGCTAATGGAGTAGCGATTCGAGAAAATCCTTCCACGAATCTCCGATAATAACCAAATTTAAACCGAGAAAGCTACGATTTCTACATCGATTTAGGTTGTTCCCACTTTGAATAGCTTCAATCTTTGGCTGGGTCAATGCAGATATTCCATGACTTGATACCACGTGCCCAAGGAATGCTACTTCTTCAAGCCGTAACTCACATTTCTTCAACTTGGCATAAAGCTTATATTCACGGCTTTTGGAGTGTCGACCTCAAGTGTTGCTTCATGATCTTCACTACTTTTGGAATAAATAAGGATGTCATCAATAAAGACAACCACAAAGTGATCTAAATATTCTTTGAATACTCGGCTCATCATATCCATGAAGGCGCAGAGGAGCATTAGTCAATCCAAAGGACACGACTAGAATTCATAATGCTCGCATCTTAGTTCGGAAGCCGCCTTTGAATGTCACGGGTTCTAATCTTCAATTGGTGATATCCTAACGAAGATCAATCTTTGAAAAGAATTTGGCTCTTGCAATCGGGTCAAACAGTCATCAATACGTGGCAATGGATACCTATTTTTGATGGTGACATGATTCAACTCTCGATAATCAATACAAAGTCGCATACTCCCATCTTTCTTCTTCACGAATAGTAACAGAGCACCCCAAGGAGAAGTACTAGACGAATAAAGCCAATGTCTAACAATTCCTGCAGCTTGGGTCTTTAACTCCTCAAGTTCAATAGAGCCATTCGATATAGGGCTTTGGAAATAGGTTTTGTACCGTTCAATGTCGATACAAAATTCAATTTCACGCCTGGGGTAGACCAGAAGTTCTTCTGGAATACGTTAGAAATTTATTAACAATAGAAATATCGCTCAAAATCGACGTATTTTTGTTTAAATCAGTGATATGAGCTAAGAAAGCTTTGACATCCGCTTTTCAATAAAAACGAATAGCTTTATGGCTTGAGATCGATAATACCGTGATTGATTTTAATGGTTTGGTCGTTTGAATTCAAGATAATAGGTTGATTAGGAATATGAAAGCTAACAACCTTACGAAAATAATCAATTTTTGCATGATGATAAGTAGTTAACCAATCAATCCCTTGTAATCACGCCAAATGCAAGTATTTTTAATGAAATAAGATCGACAGTAATGTGAGGGTACCGATTTGAACCAAACAAGACTTATAAACAAAGGATGTAATGAAGGTTTCTCCCAACGGAGTTTTCACAGATAAGTCAAAGTCTAATTTCTCCTGAGTCAAATTTAATCGATAAGCGCAAGTAGAGAAATAAAAGAATGGGTAGAACCCAGATCAAATAAAGTATAGACTTCATTAGAGTTTATGATAAGCTTACCCGTGATGACCTCATTCGGATTCCTTGCTCTTTGGGAGGTCACAACAAACGCCTCCCTCAGACTACCGGCTTTGACTTTTCCGGGACTACTTTGGTGCCTCCATCCTAGTGAATTTGTCTTCTAGAAACGACAAAATCGAGCTAAGTGACCTTCTCTTCCACAATTATAACATGCTTTTGACTAAGCATGGCGCAGCTTTGATCGATGTGTCCTCTCCTCCGCATTTGAAGCATATGATAGTGGTCTTTCTCCTTCCTTAACAACGGTCTCTTGGTCGACGCCTTTTCCATCATCATTGAATCTCCTTTTCTTGAAATGTCCATTCTTATTGTTTTGGCCTCGATTACCACCGGTGGTTACCATATCCGCCCGTTGATTCCTCCACGCTTGTTGTCACCGCTTCGATGACTACTCTCACCGGTATTATAATTTTGCTTACCGCTTCTTTTTAGTTGAGTTGACTCATTATCGCGCTTCCACTAATCGAGCCCTATTTACAACATCCTAATACAAACACGCTTTATGAGAAATAAGATGTCGACGATTCCCGCTTCAAACCTCTTAAAACATTCGCGCCATTCTCTCTTCATTATCCACCAAGTGGGACGAAACCGTGATAACTCCGCAAATTTTGCCTCGTATCATGACACTGGCCATATTGTTTTGTTCCAACTTAATAAACTCCACCTCCTTCATGTGGCGAATACTTTCGTGAAAGTATTTGTCGTTGAATGTACCCTGGAACTTCTCCCAAGATATCTTCAAGATCAAGAAGTTGAGTACGCTTTTACCGATTCCCACCAAAGAATCGCTTCTCCGCACAACAACATAAAGGCGTGAAGGGAACCTTTTGCTCTCTGGAGCATCCCAAGACATCAAATATCTTGGTAATCTGCTTTATCCATGCTTCCGCCAAGTGGTTTTGGCTCTCCCTTAAACTCCGATGGTCCCAGCCTCCTTGAATTGTTTAGCGGTGACCGCCTTTAGAGTTTTCCGTGTTTCCACCCCACGCTTTTGGATAGAGTCGCCTCGCCATTGCAGCATAAATTGTATAAAGCCTCCGAACATTTAATCATTCATCATTTGGTCAAGGTTGTTGTTTGCATGAGGATTATCGCCTTCCCGATGCACATTATCCTCGATTATTGATATGTGGTGAATCAACGATCGCTGCTGCCCATCATATTCTCAACATTCTCGATGTCATTTTCGACATCGCCACAAAAAACAAAGGTTAATTGACATGTAACAAATTATCCTTATCTTCCCACCAACCAATAAAATAAAGACATAAACTTAGTAGGTCATACTAGCGAAGGTATTCCCGCCTCCCCTCCTAGTACTATTCTCACATCTTAGCCAGGATCATATCCCTAAGCTCGATACTGTTCGCGACGCGCCCCAAAATTAGGTATACATCACCCATCTTGGGTAGTCGATACATGGTATGTAATTTAAATACAACTTACTAATATAACTGCCGTGTACAATACGACATAAACCGTGAGTTTGAATACAAATATTATCTACTAGATATTATACAAACTCAAAAGGAGTCCTCATTACAATTATTATCACACTATTTCACGTAATAAAGTGAGGACTACTAATGTTATCCTCTCGACCATTACTCCGCTCCTCGACTCGTCCCCCAATATATTCTCATTTCAAGAAGAGAATGTTGAAAGAAAGGGTGAGCTCAACTAGCCCAAGAAGAAATATTATGACTAAGATAATGCGTAATAAATTATCATTAGCCTTCAACAAAGTTAAACCGATAAAATATAATAAACATCAAGTTTAATCTGCAATGAACAAGCAATCCATTAAAAGAGTCAAGTAAAAAATAAAATCTACTATCTTTTATGATTTAAAAGGTTTTTCATCATCATTATAGTTGAGACTCACTTTTAATAAATAATCCACATCATCGAATCACCCCGCACTACTGGCCAAGGATATTCTTTAAGATCACGACCACAATTATTCATGCGACTACGGGCCAAGAATAGTTGTGTATTCATTAATGGTCATGATCATGCCAACAACTCATCCCATCAATGCACTACGGCCAATCGAGGATTTTTACCACATCATTTGTAACATTACTACCATGATTACACCGAATAGTCTCTCGTCATAATCATACCAAGTCCATCTATGCACTATGTGCCACGTATGACTTTAAAAAAATATAAACATGAGGATGATGACAATGATATAAGAATTCAATAAAACAAGTTCAAGAATTATTTTATCCAGAATTATTAACGCCCAAATTGTCAATATGATATCGCTTTTGTAGAGTAAAATTCAAGAATGATCAAAAGAATATTTCCATGAAAAAGATATCGGATGAAACGCAAATATCAAGGATATTCTACTAATTTCATGGAGTATAGAAGTCAAAGTTTTAACCAACCGGGTATAATAAAGAATGGAATAACAAAAGAAATCACCATGCATGCGGTAGATTGTGATGTATGCAAGTTATTCCAACAGTATAATAATAACGGAACCAAATCGTGAAATTCACACCGGCTGTGATGTTCCAATGTAGAATAATAAATATGGAACCGCATCCCTGTAAAACACATGATAGATATTCCAACAGAATAATAAAGATTTTAACCAGTCCTGTAAAAAACACACGCATACGATGTTCCAATGTAATAATAAAGATTTTAACCAGTCCTGTAAAACACATGCATGTGATGTTCCAACAAAATAATAATAAAGAGACGGAACCAGTCCTGTAAAAACACATGCATGATGTTCCAATGTAATAATAGAAGAATGTCACCAAGTATAGGGTAAACCACGATACAAAAGTTATTCCAATGTAATAATAAGCAATGGAATAACAATGCTTCTCTTCATGAATAAGAAAGAATAACACCCTTACTTTTGGTAGGAGATTGAATACTGCAGAGTGTAGTAACAAAATACTCTTCTTCTTTCTCTCTTATTCTCTCTATTCTTTCTCTCTAAAGCTTGAATGAATTCGTGAAAATAATGAAGCACTAGGCCTCTATTTATAGAAGATTTCTAGCTTAGCACCTACCATGTGAAAAGGCAAGTGGCTTGACGAATCGGTGATGTGAAAAGAAAAGTGGTTCGATCATCAGTAATGTGAAACGACAAGTGGTTTGGCGATCAGTAATGTGAAAACGACAAGTGGTTTGACGTCCGGTAAAGGTAATTACTATCGACGAAGGTAATTACTATTCACAAGGATAATTACTATCGATTTAAGGTAATTACTATCGACGAAGGTAAATACTATCGACGAAGGTAATTACTATTCACAAAGGTAATTACTATCGATTTAAGAGACTTTCTTAGATGATGACATATGGGCCCCCATAAAATAATCAAACTTACCACAAACGCCTCATAATGCACTTTTTATACATTAAGGATTGAATAAATATTACCACAAATCATTTTATTTTTAATCAACACATTTTAATCTTTCAACAATTATTAATCATTTATAACTTGTCGCCTCAATTAATAATATAACATATTATACGTATGATATATCGTGACAATAATTGAATCAATAATATAAGAAATATGATGCAAAGAATTATCAGAAGTAATAATCGAGCATAAATTTGAGTGACTTCTCACGTAAGCATCAATAATCAATACTGTGTGTTACTATACAACTACGCCAGACATCGTACTTTTACTACCGGGTAGTTCAACAGCTTTAAATTCAGTAACACCTCCGCCGTTATTTTTATAAAAAATTTTTGTCGCTTTCTCAATCCGATAATAATTTCATTGTGGGGTCCACCAATGATTGAGCCATTGTATTTAATATTCCCTAACAAAAGAATATTCTCCCACCAAACGAATATTTTATAACAACTTGCATACTTTTGCAAAATTTATAAATATTACCTACAACTATAACATTATATTAAATTTATTCCATAATATTCAAAAATAATATTTATAAAAAATCATCTTTATTTATAATAATGAGGTCTTACAATACCCCCAAATATTCAAATTTAACTTAAATTCAATTTATATTTAAAACTAACTCATATTTTTGTAATTTTTTTATAATTCTATCTTCCTTTTTTTCTACTTATAATTCTTGATATAATTTTTTTCTTACTTATAATTTATTTATTTATATAATTTTTCTCTAAAATTAACTTTATTATAATTTATGTAAACTAAAAATCAATATTGTAAAATAAAATACAACCAACAAAAAACTAAATCAACTAATACAAACACCTCACTAAATAATATAAAGTGATGATAAATCCAATAACATATCAAATAACTTCATTCAACAACTTAATAAAATGTCTACTCAACTAGTAATGCATCCCATTTATGACAAAATCCCAATATCATCATTCAATAACCAACATAGTAAAATATCTAAATAACTAATAAATCCTTGACAAAATCCTTTTTTTGCTCATCGAGAAGACTAAAGAAGACTACACCATCAACTCCTCCTCACGAACAAACTTGCACATGAACTATCAATTAGAAATGGCACATTACTCAACACATTATTGAGATTCTTGCGTTGCTCATTTAATGAAACCTCCAATCCAAGAATGTTAGCAAATTGAGTAGATGATTTCTTGAGTACAACGAGAATAGTAGCAGCCCTCTCCATGGCAGATTCAAAATCAATATCAAAACTTGACTTTCTCTTCCTCTTCTTGAAACTAGAGGACTTGCTAGATATTTCCTCACCGCGGGTTGAAGTCAAGCCCTCATCTCCATCATTTGTTTGGATCTCTTCATCTAACTCGATCATTTCTGCAGCCGATAGAGCATCTTTTCCAGTCGCTCTATCCTTGCCAAATATAACACATAGATCCAAATAATTTGAAAATATCTTATTCTGCTACTTTGCTCTCTTTTGGTGCACCTAAAGCGAGTTAAAGAAAAGGTCATTAAAAAAGTTACAAGCAAGACATAAATAATAGATATTACAGAAACCCCTCAACTTAAATAAACAAATAAAAAAGAATCCAGTTGGAGTAGTCAGACAACAAATTTCACACAACCATATATGGTACTGGTACAGCACTACAATGCATCCCATGAAAGATGAAACTGCAATGGAACTGAAATTTCATTGAAGACACATGTAGTTGCACATAAAATTTAAACACACACACACACAGACCGATATAAACTTCTCATGGTTAATGCAAATTGCTAATTAGATTTATAATATAAACCCTTGTTCTTCACATAAACATTACTGTTGTTGGCCTCAACGTAACACTTGAATTACTATCTAACAATTCAATGTTATGTAATTGTGTGTGTCATATTTTGGTAACGAATACTAACCCAGGAACATGAAAAGAGAATCACTAGTACATAATTTTATATGGAAGGGAAGTGACAGATGTGTTAGGTGCTTCAATGACAGATGTGCAAATATCAACTAACTAAACACATCTGCTGCTATTTAACGGTATAAGTTGCAGGGCATATACTGTTGCTGCACGATATTTCCTACAATACTTGAATTATTAGATGGTAGGCATCAACTTAAAGGATGCCAATAGAGAGTAAAGCTCAGCATCTCTTCTTACTTCTATTTAGAAAGCATTAGATCATCAATTTCCCACATTTCCTTATGTACAAGTGTATTTATAAACAAAGTTACACAATTCTATGCATCGTTTCAATCTAATTAAGATAGAAATGGAAATAGAAAGTACTAAATTGCATCCATCCCACCTTAACAATCCTTTCCTTTCCCTAATAAATAACAGTCCCTTCAAAAATACCTAGTCTTAAAACATCCCAACTAATCCTCGATAATCGATATTACTCTTCCTAAAGCAAGATGTACACATTCCCTTTCATCATACTTACAAGTTACAATTAACGAGAACACATTAGAAACCCAAGCTTTTCATTAATAATTTTGACTTTAAAGTGGGGAATTCTTTTTTGGGGGGTTGAAGGGCATAATAGCAAATCTTGTAGAAGAAATGAAGCCGAGGTTGTAAAAAGTTATACATTAAACTTAGGCCTGTTACATAACATTTTTCAGCAAAGTGCATATAGAATCTTTAGTATGCCCAGATTGGCCTGCAAGCAGAAAGCTCCCCCTCAAAAACATCATACAGTGCTTCCATTTATTACATGGCATAGGCATAGCAACACCAAATGTTTATAACAAAAAGAAATTAGAAGAGAACATTTTAAAATGCACTACCCAGCTGCTATCCTAAACTCACACCACACATGGAGAGGGAAGCTGGATAAACATTTAATCAGTCTCTAATGTACTTATAAATATGAATATCTTAACACTTAAATATCAAATAAACATATATAAAAATATGCATGATTCATTATTAAAACATCTTTAATAAATCAAGTAAACAAGAGCTAGAAAGTAAATTAACATGTTAAACCAAACCAAGAATCAAAACAAGCAATTAAGTATACCGATTAAAAGATGTATTAGAGTTGTCCACCTATTATATATATGTGATTGTAAAGAATTTCAAGCAAGGAATCCTTGAGATTAAGTATACCGATTAAAAAATGACTTACCTTAAGATATGGAATCCAGATATCTTTAGAGGCTTCGAGTACATATTTTCAGCATCCCAACCAAATATACAACTGCCCATTCAGCTTTCAATGTTGAAACTTGACTCAATATGCGGCTTTGCCTTTATTCTTGCTTCAAGCACTTTCTCAGCCAATGCTTTCTCAATGGCCAAGTAAAACCCGGGCTTGAAACCATTATCAGCCATATACAAAGTTATGAATATTTACACATCTTTATTATGATTTTCTGTTGATTAGAAACGAATATATTAGAGTCCCAAAGTATTAAAGAATCTGACTTCTCACAGGCATTTACACAAACATAATGCGCACAGTGGTTTACCATGGATGTAATTTTGAGGAAATGGCAATTTAAAGTAGTAAAATGAGTTTACCTGGTATAATTGACATCCCATGCCATTCCAAATCTATAAATTTTAGTATGCTAGGAAATTGTTTCATTTGTTCTATCGAATTTATAAATTGAGTCCAAAATTTCTATCAATATCCAATTCATTTACATGAAACTCATTGAAAATCATCAGAAAAAAATGAAAAGGAGAAAAAAAATCAAGTCTAAATCCACTGAAGAAGGAAGACAAAATCAGAACAAATTACTTGCTATAAAATAACAGTCAAAATAACCACAAAATCAAAGCAAAAAATACGATCAAACAATTTACCTCCATTTATAGATGAATATATATCAAAAATCAAAAATCAAAAATCATACCAGAATAATAGAGAGAGTTGGAAGCTATTTGAGATGAAATCAATATGAAGTTTGTGGTCATGTACCAATCTCAACCAAAGATCGATCTCTCATCTTCTCTCTTCTTGCCGCTCTCCCGATAGACAAAATGATCGATCAAATATGCAATCGGTAAAAGCCGTATATTTTAGAGGGGTATTACTGTCAATTGACTAAAATTAGTGGATGTAATGGTTTATTCAGGACCCCTTAACAGGAATGAAAAATACAATTTTAAGTAGATTATCATTCCAGTAGGAATATATCATTCCAGCAGGAATAAACCAACCAAACATCTTTTTTCTCATTCCATTGGAATGATTCATTCAATTCTCCCTCCTATTCTACCAATCCAAACGTAGCATTAGAGAGAATCAGTACCACAAATAAATAAATACCCATGCCAAAAGGAGAAATAATAAGAACTACAATAATAAATAACAATAATAATGGTAGGGGTCTTAAACTTTAGTTCTCAAATATGTATATCTATCATTGATTTTGTATGTAATGATCTTATGACCCTGCATGATATTTAGCACCACACCAAAAAAATAAAAATAAATAAATAAATTGAAAGAGGGACACTAAAACAGAGAGAAAACATCTATGCAATTGCACTACCACTAAGAGTCTAAACACCTTCCACTTAAAATGTGGATGATCCACTGTAATATTAACAAGTAGCAACAAATTATGAAATGCTCCTGGCAAGAAAAACTGGCAGTTCCTCTAATTCTCATAAATTTACCTACCAAGGATGAGAAACAAGCCATCTACTTTGTATACACAAATCATGCAGCAGATGACAGGAATGTTCTGTATCAGGAAATTACATCAGTATAATCACAAATCAGAGAGCCCAAAACCCAGGAAGCTTTAAATTAAATAACCCAGAAAATGATGAGCCTATTGGCTGTTCTCATTCCCAGCATCTAGGCTTGTTCTCAATTGCTGCTTCCTCGGGAGCAGCACTGCACCCCCTATTCCAACCGGGCCGAGGTTGGTTATGTCTTTTGAAATACTTGGCCATGAAAGCTTCAGCCCGATCAGGATACTTCCCCTTGATGAAGTTCTCCAGGCACTTTCTGTAGGAAAAATCTTCTTTGCGGCCATCAGTAGAAACGATGTATAGACACCTAGTATCCTGGAAGTTGCTATGCTTGTTGACCTGTGAAGAAATTATTTATAACAGAAATAAATTAGAAATATATTAATGATATCATGAAATGTAAAAAGGTTACATCCTTTGCGTAAGAAATTTTAAGAAAAGGATTAAAATACTTGCTGAAAAAGGGAGAAATAATTGTGAGAATTTTATGAAACAAAAATAATCCATTGCCCTTTGCGTGCAAATTGAATCAAGCCATCCAATTTGATGAGTGGGTTAGAAACCTACGAATCCGGTGTCTTTTATCTTAAAATATTGCGAGTTTTTGGGTATTGTTCTTGTTACTGTTTATGTTTTGTGTCACTTTGCAAGAAAAAGAGCATGGATGGGCTTAAGAGATGAAAAGGGAGGAAAACAAGAGATTTTGGGCATTCTGACTGAGTGGCGCGGGGCGCACTTCAAAAGGCTTGGAGTTGGCGTGGGCCGCGCCAAGCTAGTTTGGTAGATGGTGCAGTGCGGGCCGCGCCGCAGACTGAAGAAAGATTGCGCGGGGCACGCCAGATGGACGGATTTGATAAATTTTGTTTCCTTTTTGCCCAAAGTTGATTCATAAGAGGACTTTGACTTACCTTATGTACTAGGATTTTGTTAGGGCTATAAATACTTGTTTTCTACTAAGTTTAGAGAGACTTTTTGACTACAATTGATTGAAAGCCACATCTATTGGAGCTTGGAGATATCATTAGAGAGCACACACGGCGGAGATTGAAGATTATAGACTAAAGATTCTTCGACAGAGTTTTTCTTCTTCTCTTAATTTCATTATGTGTAATTGAGATGTTATTTAATTTTAATCTACATGACTTTATTATGATGATGAATTAGGGGTACAATGGAACCTTTTGCAACTCAATAATTCAATTATCATTATTTTCATTTGTTGATCTTATAGAGTTGATTATCATATCTTGTGCTTAATTATTAATTGTCTAGCTAGCAATTAATTTGATATCCTAGATGGAATTGAAAGGGAAAATCTAGGATTAGATCTGGATGTGATAACGCGTGAATTTGTTAATTCTTGTTAAGATAACATAATAGTGTATGAGACGAAAATAATTATATGCCATGTGTAACTTTATCAGGAGTTTGTGCTTAATGAATCTATTTTAAGTGTCTTGCACGAAAGTAGCAAAATAATTGAAATAAGTCTTTTTATTAATCATTGAAAGATGTTAATAAATATCAATTCATTCAATTAATCAAGTGGGAATAAGGCAAGGGAATTATTGCAAAGCAATTGGGGAAATTGTATTCCTATGTCTTTATCATCTGGTGATCGATAATTGTTAGTTAATTGGTTTTTATTTTCTTTTGATCAAAACAATTTCACAATTCAATTGGAGTGACTTTTTAAGTGGATTAAGTTGGTAAAAACTTGGTAATTAGAGTAATTGTTAGTAATTGTTCTATATGGGTTCGACACTCTTCTTACTTCTTTATTACTTGATTGACCTTGTGCACTTGCGCATATTTGTCATTATATAAATCGGACAACACAATTCCCTCAAAAATTGAGATCAAGTTCTTTTCAACTAGTGCAGAAAATTACTAGTTCTAGAGATTCATTTACGAGCCATATCTCGAGGGAATTAATCACTCATATGTAGATAACATAAATTTTACTATCTCGATTTACAGTCATTTGAGTTGATATCATAGATAAAATAGTGCAAAATATATCCTTCAGCTGGCACAAAATCATGTGTCATATAGCCAAAAGCTCAAGGAAACTCATTGCTACAGCAGATATACACTCGATTACAGAAGTCAATGGACAAAAACCAGTGGAAGAATACTGTTAAGTAGACAATAGTTTGGAGGGGTAACCTGCTAACCTAGTAATTAGTATAGTAACATTCTCCAGAATAACAGTTCCACAGGATATGTGAGTCAGTTAGGGGTACTTTAGATTTTTCCTATCTTTTCTTATTACATAGAATAACTGTGATCTTCTCTATATATGCTGAATAAGGTATTCTAGTAATCAAGCTTTTGATATGAAATGAATTGAAAGAACTCATTTGAGTCTCCCTTATCTTCTTCCCCCAAGTTCATCAGGTATTCTCAGTCCCCCTTATTGCTTTTCACAGTCTCCCTTCTTGCTTTTCTCAGCTCTAACCTGTCTTTCTTCGCGGACCCCATTCATTGGTTATGGTTTGATAATTGAGTTAAGCTTCAAGGGAGGCTTAATATATCATAAATGTAAATTATGACAAAATCGTTAATTGTGCAGGTTGTACAATACAAGCCACCATGATGTGAAAAGATAAGATGGTCAAAAAAAACAATTTCTTATAATTATACTCCACAACAATATGTTTTGGATTCTAATGTTTAATGAGATTGTAGTATGTAGCTCACATACCATGACATAGTCGATTCCAGTTCCCATCTTCACGACTTTATCTGGATGGTAATTGAAGACATGATCAACAATGTACGACTGATCATCAGCTGATAAAGGATCACCATCATTGTACCTTCACAAAGAGTTGATGTTCAACTTTTTTAGTCTTTTCTTTTCCTAAAGGAAATCATCAGTTTTCAAGGGGTAAAACTGCCAATTAAGTGGCTAAAAAGTAAAAGAACAAATAAATAAATTGTTCTCAACATGACAGAGGCCTTAGTTCTAGTTCAATTTCGCGTAATTCCTGATTTGAACGTTTGACATGGTCTACCATAGTTCCAATTTTGGATAAATAGAATAAACAGAAGTTAAAGATTACCCAGATTGATGCATGACTCTCTTAATGGATTGCATGACTGGTTCAATCTCTAACAGAAGATCTTGTTCCTCAGCTGTGAACAAGTCCAACCGTTTCCCTGTTGCAGTCAAAGGTGCACTCACACCAGATTCATCATTTGCCCCTCCAACCGGCTTGAAAGAGCGATTTCTCTTGTACCTCCCATCTCCTGCATTAGAGGAACCCCAACCCTCCTTTTTAGCCCACCCAATAGAGGAACCCAAACCAGTGGCACTGTCTGGAGGTTGACTTTCCTTCTTACTCCACTTTGTTTCACCAGCTTCATCAGCCTTCTTAGCCCAAGAGGACCATGAGTCTAACTGTTGAATGCCGTCAACCTTCTTACCCCACCCACCTGTAGAATCATTCTCTGAGTTTTCACCACAAGCACCAGTAGAAGAAGAAATAGCAGCACCAGCTTGATCTGGCAGATGTTGGCTTTCCTTTTCATTCCATTGTGATTCTAGAGGTTCATCAACCTTCTTGGCCCATGCAGATGTTTCAACCTTCTTGGCCCAACCATCAGCAGAATCATTCTCTGATCTATCACCCCAGCCACCAGAAGATGAAGAAATCGCAGCAGCACCTTGATTTGGCAGATCTTGGCTTTCCTTTTTGTTCCATTCAGGATCATCGACCTTCTTGACCCATCCAGATCTTTCAACCTTCTTGGCCCACCCAAATCTTTCAACCTTTTTGCCCCAACCATATCCAGAATCTTCCTCTAATCTTTCACCCAAGATGCCAGCAGTTGAAGGTTGGCTGTTGTTTTTGTTCCACGGTGTTTCAGCAGCTCCATCAACCTTCTTAGGCAACCATGGGACTGACTGTTGAGTGTCATTTCCAGAATTCTTCGCATTCTTACCCCAAACATCTTCAGAATCTTCCACAGATCTTTTACACCAGTTAGCAGTTGAAGATGGATAATCTTGGTCAGACAGAGATTGGCTGTCCTTTTTATTCCAACGTGTATCAACAGCTTTATCAGCCTTCGTACCCCAACCATTTGCAGAATCATCCTCCGATTTTTCACCCCAGACAACATGAGTTGAAGAATTCAAAAGACCAGCTTGGTCAGGCAGAGGTTGCATGTCCTTTTTATCCCAATCAGCTTCGTCAGCTTTCTTACCCCAGCCAGACTGTTGAGTTTTGTCACCAGATCTTTCCACCTTACTCCAACCATCTCCAGCATCTTCCTCTGATCTTTTACCCCAACCACCAACAGTCAAAGAAATCAAAGGAACAACTTGATCTGGCAGAGGCTCAGAGTCCTTTTTATTCCATTGAGTTTGATCACTTTCTTCACCAGTCTTTGCCCAAGAAGACCATGCACCTGACTCTTCAAAATTGTGAGACTTCTCAACCTTCTTAGCCCAACCATTAGCAGAATCTTCCTCCACATTTTTATGCCAAACATCAGCAGTTGAAGAGATTAAACCACCAGCTCGCCCTGACATAGATTGGCTGCCCTTGTTCCAGTCAGATTCGTCAGCAATGCCAAACTCGGTGCTGTCTTCAAATACAGGCTTATCAGAAGCTTGCTCTGGGGACAGAGCCACTTCATCGGATTCGTAATACATATCAAGGTCATCAATCTCTGCACCAAGACAACCACTGTTCCTTTCTACTCCTGAACTGCTCCGCACCAGATTAAGGAAGTCATAGACATCAGTTCCATTATGCTGATTCAGTTCAACCTAACAAAGAACAGCAATAGCACATTAGTTTTGACTGAATCTTTTTGCAACCTACAGAGAAACAATTACCGTCTAACCTTATAAATTTATGCAAAATGATAAAGCACAAAACAGAGTACAAGATACCTGTCTCGTGTCCCAAAGAATATCAAATGAAGAGCCTGTTCCAACAGCGACATGTTTGCCCCATGAACAAGAAGCTACAATGCTCGACAAAGAATCCACATGGCACTTCTCAGCAGCCGTTTCAAAGCATTTTTTGGGGGTCTGTGTACAGGATTAAATATATATAGAGGGAAGTTATCAAACACAAGCATATAGACATCATATTATCTAAAGAAATATAGAAGAAAGCAAAATTCTTACAAACAGTGTTGCTTCTGTAAATGGTACTTGCACGTTCAGAGATCGAGATAATGCCTTTATACCAGCTTTATTGAATCCAACCAGATTTCCAGAACATGTCATACTATTGGCTAGCAAAATAAGATGCTCTTTTAGCACGCCTTTCGCTACCATAGTCACTGATGATGAAAGGCGCTACAAAAGTAAACCAAAATAGTTGCCAGAAGCTTCAAAAGATCAATGGAGGTAAGATTGTAGATAAATAAATTTCACGTTTCATTAAAATAACATTTGTTCTGCTCCTCTTATTCTTCCAGCCAATGAGTAATTCATCAAAGTAATAAGCTATATGTAATGTACTTGAAAGAAAAATTTCACAGATAGGCCTTCGGAGAAAGACAAACATAAGTAAAGACACAAGTAATGAATAAATCAAATAAAGTAAACAGGTATTCCAATATCCCTAAATTCTGTTATATACCTAAAGTGAACAAAACATCCACTGTAATACATTATGTCACAAGCCATAATTTCTATACAAAAGTAATTTAGATTTAATTGAGTGTGTAACAATGCATTTGCTAATTGGAGAATCATACAAAGCTATGAGAAGCAACCTTAACCTGACTGCAGAAAAACATTGAAACTAACCAAGCACTTAATATCCACTAGTTTACATGGCACACACTGCGTGTGTTAAAAGTGAGAATATGTGATCCTTAAACATTGGAGGTTAAATAATAGGAGAGAGAAAGGTGAAAAAGTAAATAACAGACCAATGTAAAGTAAGGAAAGTAAAAAGGCTGTACTATTTTGTTTACACCAAATTAACTGTCAAGTTTTTCCTCCAGCTTTATAATATAAATATACCGAGTCCATTTGACGTGAAGACGACATGTATAAAACCACGAACACAGGATCATGTATATTCAGCAGTAGAAAAAGGCTCTAAAAGTGAGGAGGGTGCAACAGAAACTATTTAGCTCATGGAGAAATATAGGTGGCTTTTTATGTTTAATTATTATAATAGAAAAAATACGCTAAATAATGGATGTAAAGCAGTGAACGATTCAGAAAAGCAATCCTCCAAACTAGTTATCTAGTAGTTGATGAACATGAAAGGAAAAACTGACATGTACCTGAATAGCTTGCTCAAAAGCACAAGATATCCCAAGTAATTCTTGAACTTGTTTAATTGAATAGGGGATGGATCGACTCGTGTCAATTAAATGGATTACAGGAAGGCAAGAGTCTATTACTATCCTCCATGCATCTCCACTTTGCTTCACGGCTTTTTTCTCAAGAACCACATCAAGAGCCAGTTCACCCTTCTGACTTTTGGAAGGGCTTCTGATCCAAGTTGTCATGTCAGGACTTATCCAAATTATGTCCGCTGAGCAAACCCGCGGATCACCTGTTCATTCACAAAATCATAATATATCATCCCAGTTAAAGCATACTTCCTTTTAAAAAAAAAATATCATAATGAAATGCTGGTTAATATGTATAAACATAGAAGAATGAGGAATAAAAGAAACGGAAATGAAAGGAGTAATCTCAATCAAAGAATACTATGCATCACATTTAATGAAGATGAAACTCGGACTAAAAGATAGCTTCTATACACTTATGGAACTAAAGTACCATCGTGGTACTTGTGCCTCGTATAGCCAAATAGTCTGTAACTCTGTATCTCTTCAATCTCGGGATACCACCTAAATAACTGCGGCACCAAATATTGCACATGCTTAAAAATTTTAAAAAGGAAAGGACTATGCTCCCTATTTTTATATGTAATGTAAGACGATGCATTAGATCTACTCATATCTGATACTTCAACAACTGGGGGCGCAAAAGCAAAAGATATAAATTGCAAGGATTTTTCATTACATTGGTTAAATCTTCCCTCCAGATGTCCTCTCGGTTGACTTCAGCAGCTTTGATTTTAAAACAAAGTAGGAATACATCTGTAGTCTTTTTAGTGATAAAAATGGAAAATATTACCAACACTATATACTCTACTAAAAATTGAACATATTAGAGTATATATCTTGTCCCACATCGAATACCTTCACAAAATAAGCCTAGTATATAATGAGTTTTGAATTAGAGAACTTGATATCTTTATATACTAGATTTGGTCCCATTTATAAATTTAACATAGTATCAGAGTGGGTTATCCTTGGGCCTAATTAAAAAACATTCTTCTTAGCCTACATTCTTACCCACTTGCAGTCCATTCTTAAGGGGTCAAAATTCCCATTTCTTAACTAGTACCACATATCAATTAGGTCAATAGTTGCTCGTGGTTTACTAGCTTTCTTGGGCTTGTCTTGTGACAAGCTTCTTTCGGACTTGTTTGTACTGTGTGGGTCTCATAAGTCCACGTGCAACCCTCAATACATCCGGTTACACGCGAAGGGAAGTGTTAAAGTATATATCTTATCCCACATCGAATACCTTGACAAAGTATGTCTAGTATATAATAAGTTGGGTCAACTCTTGCAATTGGTTTTTAGTTAGAGGGTTTGATGTCTTTATAGACTAGACTTTGGGCCCATTTTATATAAATCTAACAGAACATATTAGAAATACTATATACTGTAATAATTAATGTAATGTTTTTAAACTAATATGATCCACGAAATTAGTATAAGAATTAATTAGTATATATTTCCTAAACTCCTAGATAGAATTGGTATATAAAATTTTTAGAGTTTCATAATTTTTTTTACATTTTATCAGGAATTAATATTTATTATTATTGAAACTTTAATGTATGTACGTATATAAAACTATAGTTACATAAAAAGATCTATTTAGTATGTAAATATATGCCTAATTCCCATTTTTTGAGATTTGTTGAATCACCAAATCACCATATGGCGAACATGAATCCTTGCATCTTAGCAAAAGATAAACAAAAGAACTACATCACTTGTAAAAAAGTTATCTGACTGTCCTAGTCAAATCCGTGTTTCTTTTTCCATCTCTTCCTATTTCTGCTAAAAGTTTACACTTCTTTTATGTAGTCAATTTTCTTCTCTTTTTCTTCTTTTTTTTTGGACAAGTAATTCAATCAACTACCCCTTCTGCCACTTTATGTTCTTTACAATAATATCTAAGAGGAAGAGTTGGAAATCAGGAAGCTTTGGAATATAGAATTTGTATTGCACATGATTCACAAAAAATTATGAATCAAAAGTCAGGAACCATATTCACAAAGCCAAATAGTACCCGACACAGAATATGGTCAAACATAATGATCCTAGTATGATCAAACACAGTCACAATTCCTAGCAAAATGATACTTGATACTATGTTCAAGTATGTTCACACCTTCACTCATCAAAACTGGGTTCTTGAATTATCCAAAATCTAAATGCATAAAAATAAAATTCAGAAGTTGTTCAGCTCACGATATATGCAAGTTGAAGAAGAGCAACACAAAAATAATTTTACCTACTTATACAGCAATTACTATAGATGTCAATCAATGCTCAAATTAAAATAAGCTCTTACGGATCAAGAACATATATTCACTCCCGGATACAACTAAGATTGCCTACAATCCACTCAAATCCAATCAATTTGCAGACAAATCTAGAATAATTATTGTCCGACAGTTAATCATTATACAAAGAAAACCAACTACAAATCAAAGAACGGAATCTTTGCTTGCATTATATTGCCTTCTTAAGTGACATGCCAAAACCCAAACAATCTCTTTCCCTAATAGGTTTAATTACATTACCCCCAATAACAAAAATATCAGTTCATTAGGCGTTCTCCTCTTTGTCATCCAAGACAAAAACATGACCTTCAAAGAAAGAGGGCTAACTGACAACACTCGTATCTGGTGATGGGAACCATTCCAGCCTGTTTGATTGGAAGGTAATCCTATAACCTAAATACTTCAACCATTTTAGACACATTACACAACAAATAAGATATGATAAACAAGAAGAGAGTAGTTGTCATGTGTCATATGTTTTAAGGAGATCTACCTTTAACAAAACAAGGAAGACGGGATCCCGGGGTGGGGAGAGGGAAGAAAAAACCAAAATGGGCAAAGTCAAAAAAAATGTCCAACAATTATCTCTGCCAAATAGATTCACTATCATTGCTTAATTGAGATATGAAGAGATGATAAACCATTAATTCAGAAAATGGGGACGATAAGAAGTTATTTTTTTTAAAATGTCAAAAGATGTTCAGATAAAATGAGAAACAGCAATCTGAAGTACCTTTAATTATTGTTTCTAACAAAACCGGGCAAATGGTGTCAGCAAAAATATGAGAAGTCCTCTCTAAATGATTATCACTCGTCTCTTTCCAAAAGAACTTCAAGCATGGCATGTCACGACCTTTGCTTTCACAAGATTGTCTTAAAGAACAACATTGAAATAAACAGTTTGAGAATTTAAATAACTTTGTATTGCCAAGCTTTATGGAATTCATTGTACTTGAAAAGGACAAAGAAATTGCTTAAGCAGTAAAGATGCACAAATAGAAGAAAGGTTATCATACTACACAAACCACTACATGCCCAAGTTAAATTGAACATCTGTTAATTTAAAATATGAGGAACTACAAAGAGGCAAACTCTTATATAAAAAGTGCTTGCAGTAGCCACAATTATTGCATATGTTAAAAATGTCTTAATGTTTTAGATGAACAAAAAAATTATCAAAGAGAATATATAAAGATGGATAAAAAGAACAACAAAGGAAGTAAGTCTGTTAATAAGGACGGTGTGGCAATCCTTGAAAATTAAAATTAAACATTTTCAATGTGCATACTGGAGCGAGGCTTACATAAAAGTTCTGGGAGTTTAACATTAGGACTCTCGACGAGTCCTAGGAAGCATCCCACCCATTCATTTGCATACCATACCAAAAGTATTGGAAGGAAAAACTTTCCCTTTCCATCCCTTCCCTCCGAAACTGAACTCACAAACACAGCCTTAGGTTCTAAGAACTAAGTTTTACAAATTATTAATTTAGTTGAAAAATGAGTAAATAAGTACTTCCTCTGTCCATGTTTTTAAGTGGTTACTTGCAATGGCACATAGTTTTAAGATAGAAACGTTTATGATATGTGTTCCAAAATTGTTGACAAGCTTTTCTTTATCATTTTATATGAGGGCAAAATAGACTACCTAATCAAAAAGTGCCATGACATTGAAAGGCAGCCACAAAAAAATTGGAGATCTCATAATAGTTAGATGGTCACAAGATCTTGGATAGAGGGGGGAATATTATGTCAAAATATTTCAGAAGTATAACCTACAAATGTGTTTCATCACGCCTTAAAATGGCATGTTATGACAAAGCCCTATCCAACTTATTATTAAAAAGATATCCACCTGTAGAAATGTTCCTCATCCATTATTGTGCACGCCAAGACCAAGTGATTCATACATCAACAAAAAATCACATAAAATCTTTTATGATAATGGCCTTGAGACAACTTTCACAGCTCAGACATATTATAGAGAAATTTTGACGAAAGAAATCAACCTGACTGATAATTCAATTCTCTTGAACAGATGACCAACTTTCTTTTTCTTCCAGAATGAACGGACAGTGTCTTGACATTTTTCAAATATCTCACCCATGCTTATATGTGAATTTTTTATCAGTACCTGTTCAACAAGTCAAAATACAGTCAGTTTAATATGATAAGTAACTTCAAGCTTACTAAAAAATGCAATTAACTTAAAGTTCAAAACTGAGAAATCTCAAAAGTTAAAATGTTATTTGCAGTAATATATGCCAACCTCGTTCAGATGAACATGACCAACAAGACCTGCATCAATTTCAGAACTTTGACTTTCAAATGCAGTTTGTTGTTGTCTATTGTATCTGTGAGGATGAAGCAACAAGAACTCTTAGTAGACAATCAAAGAAAATATAAAATTCCTTGAGGTCACTACAACTAAGAATGTAGAAAAGATAACACAGCAAGAGCTACGATCATTAAAGAAAAAGCAAACATACAAAGTAGTGATGATAATAACTAATGCTTTACTCGAAATAGTACTTTACAAATATAAGAAGCAAAAGCAACTCAAAGTTGAATATACATACATATATATATATATATATATATATATATATATATATATATTTTACACACACAATATATCACTGTTTGTAGTTAAATAAGACTTATCATTAAAATCACTGTTATAAAAAACACAAAACAAAAGGATCAAGTACACTAGCAAACTAACAGTGACAGCTTAACTCAATGGGGAAGTCAACCACATCACTAAGCTCCGGCCCATTATCAAATCTAACATATGTATAAGATAGTAACCGCATGCAATGAAAGGTCTGCCAGAATGGTTACATACTACAGTTAGCTTCTTAGGCTACACAGTCAGTTGAATCAATGTATTGGCAGGACATTAGAGGTTGCTTAACTGAACTGAGCAGAAATAACACTTAATTAATTCATGAAAGAGAAATTAATTCCTGATTTCTTAGCATAATTTTATGAAACTGACATAGTGACTAGTAAAGGGTGATAATATGAGGATATATTAAATAAGTAAAATAAAATAAAAATTTAACAGATGAGAACAACAATAAAAGAGAGAACATACTTTATCAGTAACTCAACTGCAACATCCTTAAGACTGACTTTTTTCAACTGTTTTTTAACCAAATATGCAGCATTTTCTTGGCAATACGTTCTCCCACAATCACAATCATTCAAGTATAATATGACTCTGCGATCAACCTGATCATTCTTGAATTTTACACCACAAAACAATATCTCCGAATACAACAAATTGAGAAAGATGAAAGTGTGCACTTAAAAAAATTAACTTGTCACAAATAGATGGAAACTTCACATTATTATGTAAAGCAAATACCTTCATCATCGCCCATGAGGAATTACTACTTGGAGAAGATTCAAGGACTGCCTTGTATGCGAGGATTCGACATGGCATTCAATATAATACTCCAACCGGTTCCCCAACAAAGAAAAAAAAAAAATATTGTTCTGATTGTGTCCCATACTCAAATTGAATAATTGAATTATCGCAAATATTCCTTATTGTTCCATCATAACAAATGATAACATCCCGAAGGATGGCCATTAAGTTCTTGAACAAAATTCCGGTTCATCCACCCTCTAGATGAGCGAACAATCACTTCTCTACTAGAAATTGAATGAACAATCGATGATATGGGTCCAGTCCATGAAATAAACAGCTTCTCACCACTCCAAATTCCTCATAGATGGGTAGTTTTCACGGAAGGGGTACTTTTTCGAAAAAGAAAAGCGATGTCGCCAACCAAGGTCTTTGAATAAAATTTCCCCTTGTCAGAAAGCTGCAGACCTAAAAAACCAACTTGTTGAACTATCTTGTTGATAGCTGAGTCACTCTTAGAGTCGATCAAATTACCCATTGCAGATGACTTTAAAATGAAGTTAACAACTGGCATTTTCATATGTCTTATATCCTTCTCCAATTGCAACTCTATCAGTTCATTGTAAGACAACCGCAAATGATAGAGCAAAGGGGAAGCATTCTGAATTTGCATGTGGATATTGTCTAGAACCTCATTCGGAACAAAAAAATCTTCCAATCCAACACTTAATCCTTCTGAATATAGGTATTCCATCAGCATAGGCTGAAGGAAATCAAAAAACCTTAAAACCTCGTTGGGACCCTTCCCAAAGAAGATAGAAGTGACAATATCATTGAGGACAGATGGCATAACGTCCCTGTTAAAATCAAGTTGCAAGATTCGACTTTTGCAGATGTTGTGTCTCTCCCCACAACAGTCAAAATTAGACGGTAGAGCTGTTTGCAATAATTGTAAAACAGTCCACAAGGGGCCAAAATTTTGTGCTCTCAGCAGTGCAGGGCTAGGTAAGACACCAGAAACATATAATGCCAACTGTTGAGCAGCTGCTCTATTAAAGAAATAGTTCTTAAACATTACTTTAATAGATAATAACGAATCTGTAGCCAGCTGCAAGTTGAGGTTGCCACTATGAGAGCTAAGCAACTGTTTTCCCACTGAAAACAGCTCCCACACCTCTGCTTTTGCTGGAAGAGACTGGGGATAGAATAAATGAATTGCATCTCCATCAAAATCAGCACTTAGTGGCGCACAGATCAGGGGATTAATCTTCACTGTGTGGTCGTCATGAACATATACCGATAATGCTTGAAGGGAATGCTTGTGGGTAGTAGGTGGTCTATTTATAAAGACAATGTCCCCATCCATAATCCTCCTATGTACCACTTGTCCAGGTCTTAAAAATGTATGACCTTTTGAACCCTCCCTCAATGAGTATGTAGACAACCCATCCCTATATGTTAAGCACAATTTTTCATCAACTAACTTCTGCAGATATGACATATTGTGCAGACTCACTTTCTCCTCAAAAGTAATTCTCTGAGCTATTTCAAAAGGCAAACCAATTTCACCCACCCTTTATATGGATCACCAGTTATAATACTACGAGAGAAAAACCCAGAACCCTTTCTGATAAACAAAGTTCTCATCTTCTCCAACCACACTTTTGTAGAAGAACCGTTTGGTTCTCTTTTTATCCCAAAACGTCCATCCACATCACGAGATGCCTTATAAAAGAAAATTTTTGAGTCAGTGAGAGCAAGGACAGTTGATTAACATACATAATATAACTTGGATGATATAACATGACAACTGAACTATATTAATATTTTAGTGGAAGGAAAATTCTTGAGCAATATTAGAACTTTACTCATATTAATTAAACCAGATTTTGGACACTATTTAATTTCACTTAAATTAAAAAATTCATCCCTTGACAACTAAACAACTAAACTAGCTAAATACCAGGTAATCTTGTAAAACACATAATTGTTTGCCATGCTTATCCTTCTCGTTATTCTATATGGAAAAGGAATAATTTAATAGAAAGAAGAGAAATCCAATAGAGGAAGATAATCCTCCCAAAGAAACCTAGAAATTGCTACAAAGTCACAAGGAAGGATTTCCCCAATTTCCTATGGAGATCTGGAATAAAAAGATCTTTGAAGTCCCAAAACCAACAACAAGAGATGCAAGGAAGACAATTTGTCCCATTCTGAGGAAAGAAAAAATATTGTCATCGAAAAGATCCCAGTGTTCGTTTCAATCCAACAGCGCAACAAAATAGCAATATAATTCTTTTCCCAAGTTAAACAGGCACTTAGCCACAAAATCTTCCCCAAAAACTCCACCCCCAAAAAAATAAAATAAAAAACTTGATCTGCAAAAGATTCTCCACTGACGACTGATTGGCAAAAAATCAATATATGGCGGACATCCTCTTGGGACAATCTAAAGATTCAATACAGTAAGCAATACAAACACATAGTTCCATAAGTCAAGCAAAATCTAAACCATCTTGCTAACACACACCTTACCCTAGAAAAATAAATGTATATAAGCATTAAGGACCTTTCCTCTCAAATTTGTTTGAGTGATCCTACTTGTTCACAGTAAAATTTTACCAAGTCTTATGAATACCTTAGCAGTACCCCTAACTTGAAGATATTGTGCAACTGCTGCTTGCAGATCATTAGCTTCAATTTCATGGGATTCAAAATTTGGTGTCCCAGACCTTGAACTTTTAATAATCTCGATTTGCTTCAGCACTTTCTTTAGAACTGCTATAGAATGATCCTGAATAGATATTGTCGAAATAATGGTCAAGATAGAAACACCAGATCAAACAGAAGAGAAGAGTCACGTAAGAAAAGAATGACTAACCGAAGACATGACGCTAGTTCCATCCGAGATGTCCGGCAGGGACAAACAGTTTGGAGGACTGGTAAATATTGCAAGATATACCCATCTTGAGGGAAGAATCCTTTCCCAGCAAGTTTTTTCCTACTCTCCTCAGGAATCTTTCTCAGAATTACCATAACCTGTCATTGTTTAGGGTATAAAAATTAAATAACAATGAGAATGTTGAACTAAAACATTTTCCAAGAAAGTAGTAATTTAGATAACAAGAATTTTCCCAAAAAATCCTGAAACATTTCACATAAAGTCTCATTCATGCAATGTGATATCATTTGTAGTTTTTCGACTAGCCAGCCTAGTAATACAAGACACAACACCGATTTGAGAACTGTAAAGAGAGAAAAGAATTTTTTACTACGCAACTTCAATCCTTGAAAGTGTTAAGAGTATAAATAATCCAATGACAGACCAATACTTAAAACTAGGGGAAATATATAACTGCCACAGAATAGCAAGAAGAAGTTTAAAGCTAAAAAATGAATTGTTTTAAGAGAATATATAAAACCAAAAAACAGACAATGATTGACCAGAAACACCATGTCAATTTTTTTTGGAAAAAAATCAAAAAATCTAAAGAGAGGGAAAGAATAACAATCTGACATATACTTGTCTCAAATATGAACATTCTACAATTTGGACTTAACTATATATATATATATACACACACACACACGCTTAGACCAAGACACCATCCTGCTAGTCTCCTTCAATCAATAAGATCGACATGTCCAAATGCAAAAATTCATTTACCAATATCCTACCACCAGGACTCGTAATCTCAGAATTAACAAATGTTCACATTTGTAATCAAAGAATAGGAGGTAGAGAAGTAGCAATGGAATAGACAGACAAGTATAACATTCTAAACTGAAATGAGACTTCAAGTTTCAATCTTAAACAATAAGAGTGCAAACGAAACAGCTCGAGCTCCACTCATATAAATCTTGTTTGAAACTCTTTTATTTAACAAATAAACAAACTTAATAAGCTCATGTAACTAAACAAGTGAAGATTGAGTATGACATGCTCAACTCTGTAAGGCTTGTGAGCAAAGTATATATACATACAGAACACACAGACACACATGTCATATATATATATATATATATATATATATATATATATATATATATATATATATATATATATATATATACATATGTATATATATAGACGCCACACACACACATACACGTATCTTCCACGCCTTTCTCAGTTTTGGGTGTAATATTTCCTCCCAAATATCAATAGAATTCTAAGCTTCTTTAACTCTGTGGTCCCATCACCTGCTAAAGTGTAGAGTGTGCTACAATCACAAGTATTGATCTTTGAAAATGATAGGTACTGCAACAGGAAACAAACTTTGCATGTAAAACTATATCCTGCTTGAGACTGCAAGCAGGAAGATATAGTCAAGGGACCTAAAAGAAGTTAGCGGCCTTAATTTAATTGCAAGCCACAAATTAGAGATAATATAAAGATAATTTCACAATTCATCATCAAAAAAATTAAATTGAAATGAGAACAGGAGAACACAAACCTCAGAAGGAAGCAAAGCTCGACAACAGCCATCACCATAGTGAAAACCATATCTTTCCAAGAAGTTCCAGGAGATGTGCAACCTAGATGGTATTTTCAACTCCAAGTAGCATGCACCATCTGCAGATTTAGCCTCACAGATAGAGATTTGTGAAGCCTCCTAAAAACATCAAAAAAATATAAGCACATAAAAGTTTTGTGCCATTTGTATTTTATTAGCATAACCTCTGAATTCTAACAAAATATTTGATTTTTAACTACTATGAATAATTTAAGGATGGATGCCTAAACCAAATAAACAACTAAAGCCAGAGGTTATTGCAATTTAGCCATCGTGGAGCAGACCATGGATTTAGATCATATCATCTGCCCACATTTAAGAAAGATTTATGTCGTCTTTATTTCCTGAACCTCCCTTTACGAATAACATGCCATTCACCAGATTATGTGAACAACTTCTTTCTTTAAGAAATAATGCTTATTTCTAGCTTAATCATAATTTAGTTACAAATTTCAATAAAAACCTAGACTGACTTGTTTTACTAGTAAATGGATTGAAAAATATTAATAGGTAATTATTTGTCATAGAAAAGTTATAAATCTAAGAAAACTTCTTCAATTATTTCGGGATAAGTCAAAAAAGAAATGAAGAAAATGATTTGTCTGTCTGTCTCCCAACATCTGGAGAAAAGTAAATGGAAAGTAGCATCAGGATAAAAGGTTCAACTCAAATTTGTCAGGAAAAAATTATCAGTGTCAGTTCTTCAATCTTCCTTCAAACCTTCGACAGGGACAACTTTTTCTTAGACACCGCCAAATATACGAAGTCCCAAACTTTGCCATAGAAACCCAGATAGAAAGTTCAAAAGATACGAAGAATGATATATTATCATTGTATGTTATTTGTATTTCAATTCACGTGAAGACTAATTATTCATGCATAACATGTATTACTTTCATTTATATCATTACAACCAAATAGAAGTGAAGACCAATTAATTTTTACGTAGAAACTAGTCACTACTGAGATACAAATACCCTAAATAACAGAGTTTGTAACTTCACATCATATCTCAAGCCCCTACAACATGCGGTCCACCAGTGTCCCAAACATTTTTAAAACAATGTATAAACCTTAAAATGAGTTTGTGCACTAGACATAAACTACTTTTGTTTATAGCTTTGTACCCCAACCCCACTCTGTTCCCAGAGCAAAATCTCGCCCATAATAGTCATTTATTCTTTCAACACTAGGGGTTTGAGAATACAGTAGGAGATATCACCTTTCTCAGACGCAAATACTTCTGCCCTTTCAAGTCTTGAGAGCTAAGACAGAGATATTGAATTGGAGGCCAAAATTCATGAAAAGATCAGTGAGGGAAAATTCCATTGCACTAACCAGGCAATATTAGTGCAATTTTCAAACCTTGGCCTCACACTAAGCGTGTTTGTCTTCCCAACAGAGACAAGTACAATGAATTGGGCTACATCTACAATTGGGAAGCGAAATGAAAAACCAAATGAATGATTATTTTTGGCCAATCTTTCCTATACGGTACTAGGATACTTCTGAGAACCAGCCAATTAGCTTTACATCAAAGGAACGATGGTTCATCCTCTATGGCATCTAACAGACTACGTAAGCACTAAACGCTAACCCTAATAATTATAGACAAAATCTAGATGTCCACAAGAAGCTTAATGGAATAAGGAAGTAAATCATCACTTTGATGCACCTTTTTTTGGATTCCAGACCAGCCATTTTAGAAATTCATTACTACCAATAATCCTTTTTTCACTAGAAACGTCCTCAAATTTTTCCACTCAATGGAGATGACCAGTTAAATAATCTCTCTAACTTGGTAATATCTAGATCTCTTAAATATGAACAGAAAATTGATATTTTGGTAAAATTTGAGGGTCTAAGTATTTTGTGAGATTCTTGAGGAATATCAAATTGTGAAAATAACACTTCCCTATCAATATATACATAGAGAAGTGAAACAATTAAATTGGTAGTAATAAAAATATAAATATATCAAAGGGACAAAATAAAATAATACCACCCATCTGCAGACAAAATATTGTCACACGGTGGCAGTTTCTACCGAATTGACACTCACCTCACAACACATGGACAACACTCTTTCAGCTACACCAACATTCTTCACCTGAATCTGAAAGCAAAAAATACCAGTAAGACAAAGCATAAGAACTACAAGCACAGGGATTGTTGCAAGATAAATATAAAAAATTCAGTAGAATTTAACATTCAGAAGGGGTGAAAACTGAAGTTCAGGAGACTTCATAGTAGGGTGGAATCGAAATTTGGAAGAGAACAGAACTGAAGGTCAAACAGCCTCCAGAATGCAAAGACTTACTTCCTACAACTTTTTATTATTGCGCTTAGCAAACAACCTTCAATTATAGTGTATTCCCAAATTTCGTCCACAGACATGCAATAATAACAGATTAATTTTTCAGCCATGAAAAGTAAGAGATTTTTATTTATATTAATTGACATTTGACAAAGAAGTAATGAATCTTATGTAACAGAAAGAAGTACTCATAATAAGTCATCATTTGAAAGGGAATGACTAGAGGATTGCAATCCGCATATCAGAAGCCGATTAGAGTGTTCCATCTTGTTCGAGTGTTCCATCTTGTTTTTGTTTTTTGATTTTACTAAGTTTAGCTTTTTTCACATTTATGAGTATCATATGTTTCTATATTTAGTGTTCTTTTTTATTTATTTTCACCTATTTCTATTCCTTTATTAATTTTATTCTTTTAAAGTTTTAATTTGTTCATTTCTTTATTAATCTCCTTACCTTTCTACATATGGGATTCATTGTCAGTCTCATAGTTGTCACGCAGCGCTCATAGTCTAGTTATAGCAGTTGGTGCCTTTGATGGCTCAAGCCTGTTTAATTTTTTTATAATTTTTTTCACATTTTTGAGAAAAAAAAATATGAATTTAATTAAGCCATCTACAATCTAACTTAGCAATAGTCATAAACTTATGATACGCTTTTAAATGTACAATTTATATATGATTATTTAAATTTACTTAACAAGTATATTAGCAATAAAATTTAATATATATTAAAACTCAAAACATAACACTATGGAATAACATTAAAGGCATAATTATGTAAATACTTGAGCAATAACAATCCAAAAACAAAACACTTGATATTAAAAATTAATAAAAGAAATGAATAATTCAATAAACACCACATAAAAAAATAAAGTTTTACCAACCATCACAAATATGTAGTCTAATAACTAATAAAACACTGATAACAAGTCAAAATAATATCTAGACTCTACACTAATTCTAGAAACATCGTTTAAAAAAATCATCAAGAAAAGGTCAGACAATGAATTTTCCACGAGAACTGCAAGAAGTGCGATCCATTCTAAAGAAGTAAAACATTGAGTCTCGATACACAAAGAACTAGGAATTTCGTTTTACTAATAAGTTTTTAGGGTTATATTTCATTTCTCTCTTTTTTAAATCGATGGGTCAAGGTTAATAATAAGTAAATATTACTTTGGCTAAGCAGTAGTTGGACTTTAGTCACATTACCATCGCCGTGTATTCCATCGTGTGTGTGTGTGTACCATAACTATGGTAGAGTACCCAACTAGCTTGGCATCATATATCTTGTTGAAGTAATCGTTTATATAACAAATTATTAGGTAGCTCTTTACCTTTTGAAGTTTGAAGTTTTATTGTGATGCTTCGATGCTATTAATCTTCAATAATAAGGCTAATTGATGAAATTACTTCGATTGATTATGGTAAAAGTTAAACAAACCATAGCTATGTTCTCTAACAGACTTTATATGATTAAAATTTTAAAAATATTACAATTGAGTTGAGACGAATGAATTTTAATTTAAGCTCAAGCATGTTTATATTTTTATAATTTTTCACATTTTTTGAGAAAAAAAAGTATGAATTTAATTAAGCCATCTCATTTCATAACTTAGCAATAGTTTTATATATTATATAGGCTTTATAAAAACTAAAACTATGACCTGGGTAAATTTGTAAGTATATATATCAGTAGTTGGACTTTAGTCACATTACCAAGTGTATTGTATGTGTGTGTGTGTATATATATATACATCTTATAGAGTAATAGACTACTAAATTATATATCTTTTTAACACATCAGATATTAGATACATATATTGATATGACTATATTTATTTAATTTCAATTTAGTAATTGATGAAATGATAATTGATTATGGTAAGACAATTGAGGATATTCATATACTATGTTCTCTAACACTAATTAGATATGATTAGTTTTAAAAATATTACAATTGACTTGAGACAATGAATTTTAATTTGTGTGCACGCAGCGTATGCATTATAATTAGAATTAAAACATATCATACACAAACATAACTAAGAACATCATTTTAATTATGTTTATTTTTGTATTATATGCTTTATATAAATTAAATAAAGTTTTAATTAAATAATTGTTAAACGAGTCGGGCTTAAATAAGTTAGGGGGACTCGAGCCTAAACTATTCAACAGCACAGCTTTTTAACTAAACAAACTAAAGGTCTTGTTAACAGACTAAAGGCTCTATAACAAGCTCAGAGTTGAGCTCGAGCCTAACCAAGCTTAACCAAGCCAAGTCGAGCTCGCGGCAGCCCAATTCATTTACAGCCCTATCGCATAATAAACATAATTTTTGGCCATAGTTCTGATCGAAGAAGGAATCAAACAAAAACTTGTACAGAAAGCCGTACCCTTGAGAAAACAAACTTTGTTAAAGCTTATTATAAAAATTAAAACAAAAATCAAAAACTGTTCCCTGTACACTGAAAATTGAAGAAAATTAGCATATTTTTTTTAAAGTGGACACAACACATAAGAGGACATAAAAGAGATGCACACAATCAATTCTTCCTTTTATGCTGTCAACTTGATAAAAGACACAATCATCAATTACATTGTCCATAAAGAGTTTTTCGACACGGTTAAAAATATATAAACTGCACCCATTTGCTATGTTTTCTGAAAAAAGGAGCAGGAGGCAATAAGTATCCACTCTTTTAAGATAAAAATAATTTCTTTTCTTCAACTTATTATACATTGTCTTCATAAAGGAAAGTAAATATACCTGCAATATCCAAGTAGCATAAATAAAATATAGTCGCAAATAATAGAATGAGCTTACAACTATCATGTACCTTCTATTTCCTTTTGTATCAGATAAGATATTGAGGTTTTGCATAAACTTAATTGTCTCAGTACTTAGATTTAGTAAAGCATTACCTACTCATTATAATGTTCCCAAACAACCAAAGTAATCCCTCTCTATTGTTCACAACACATCTCATGATGCTAACTTTCAGAATTTTGGGATCAATGATCAAAAGAAAACAGTCATGATACATGCTTATTCCAGATGTCAATGCCCATAGTATCCACAACCACAGAGATCGTTATAAGAAACAAATTTATAATATAAGAATGAGCATAAAGTTGTATTTATGTTCACGCCACTTTCATAATTATTGTACTGGTTGGTTTTGCAAATATACATGAAGAATTGTCAGGTTCAAGAACTAGTACTACCGTTTTAAAATTGAAAGAGCATAAACATTTTACCTTCCTATTTTTCAGCTTCAAGCACTTCAAGCACAACAAGCTCAGCATCCGCTTCAATTCACTAACATGGGAAGGGTGATATATTGGAATTGGTAATTCAATATATCCAAAATGACCTGAAAAGAAATATAGAAGAACTTCATTGTTTCATTGGCATGTAACCAATTGGCCCTATGCATAAGTTAAGTATGCGTAGAGACATATGTGCAAGATAAGAAAGCCTAAAGAGGATAATTTTCATACCTTCACATTCCCCAGGTTCAGCAGTACCACAAGATTCACATTTACCAGATTCAAGGGGAAGACCAAGAAAGGGATTTGACAGCTGACTGGCATGACTGATTGGGCAGTCACTATTGGAAGATGTACACTACACAAGGGGGGGGAGGAGAGAGGGAGAGGAGAGGAGAGAGAGAGTTAATAATCTATCCAATCAGATAGGGACACTTAAGAGCTGCACTTCTTAATTTTGCCAGTCTAATTATATGAAACCCTTCCATTCTTAGTTGTAAATCGTTGTAAAGCACACTACTTATCAGCTCTTGCTTCAACATGTTGTCCAGTATTAAATTTTAAACGATTCTAAAATCCATCACAAGATCTTGGTTTTGAAAATAATATAAAAATAAATCTTAAAAATAAGTATTCAAGTTTAACCCATTCCAACAATGAGGGAAAACTGAAGTAAAAGGTGAGGGTGAAGATACAGATAGTTACAATAAATCAAATCCCAGTATTTGCTCAAACAAAAAAGTGTGCAACACAAATTGAAAAGAAGAATGCCAAATGAAGATTATGTACTCACAGTCTCTTGCCGATTTGCCAATCCAAATCTGATTCCGGTGATAATACCATCAGCAATAGCAGACGATGGGCTTTCTTCCATCTCTTTAATAAAATATACCTAAAAGATAAACAAAACACCAACTCATATTTAAGCTAACTTAAGAAACAACAAAGAAATATTCTAAGAGAAATTGTACAGGAAGGAACCAAAGCTAGTCTACTGTGATGAAGCTTCAATTAGTGATTAACAGAAACAACAATTATTTACAAGCATAAAACCCGAAACTAAAACTAGATAAGCATAACCTGGTTTATAGTCTCTCTCTACCATCACATAACCATTACGACTTCTCATCCCTGGAGGATTTGTGTAGTTTGAACATTTACAAAGTAGAATTTATCGAAAGAAATACGATCAGCAGATTTCCAAAGCCTCTACTTGGCTTCTAATAGAATTTCAGAAAAGGAATAACACATACTGTTTCACATAATATCTTTACTATCCCTGGCTTATATTGTTGGACAATCCACTTATAATGTTTCAGTTTAGCGAGGGGATAAATAAATATTATAAACAGAAAAAGTATTGATCTCAGATGAGGGAAACTTAAAGGAGCTTTCTGTTTTCTTGGACGGATTATGAAACCTCTCCTACTTGATCTATATTTCTGACCTTTCCGATGTTTTCTCAAAAAGCAAACATAGCACATCTTGACCACAAATTATATGACCTTATAACATTTGTAAAATTTTGCAAAAAATCAGCATGCAAAATCAATTAAGAATTATACAATAAAACATTCAAAATCCTAAATTCATCCATGAATGAATGATCAAAAAGGTAGGAAGCAACTCAGCAGGCTACAAGAAATTAGAAGGAGAAAATCCAATATAGAAGATGAATAAAAAACATCTGCATATGCAAACAAATACTTTAGAATTGTACAAGAGCCGTAGGACACACAAATCAATGCCTCATAAAATCTGCTTTTAGTGCTCTCCTAGAAGTTACACCTACTCTTATCTGTTTATCCATTTCTAGGTGGCTTGACTCTTTTGAGCTTGTATGTTGTGGTTGCCTTATGAGGCCTGGAGTTGCCATGCACCCTTGGAGGACCTATTTCTTACAAGGTGTTGGTGTTTTTGGAGGTTTAAGACCAGCAAGATTTTATTGCAATATGGGTTCTTCACAATCCTTAGGATCTATGGGCAAAGGGATTGCTAGGATTTTTCCCGACAGCTACATAAATTGGCCAACCCCAGTTCCAGAAAGAAAAAGAAGAACCACAGCCTATTCTGTCAAGGACCACGACTAGGCCAAATTTAGATACTACTAAACATTACCCAAATTCTTTTAGAAAGCCAATTCATTTAATAGTCGGGCTTATTAATAATGTTTCAGCCACCATAAAATTTCATTTAAATCTAACACTCCTCCACCTAGAAGCTCCTCAAAATGTTTCAGCCAAATACACATTCAAAGGGAAAAAAAGAAAAGAATATCAAACATCTGGTCTAACTAAAAGACTAATATAGCTATCGATAATTTGTTAAACAAGAAAGGGAATACAGTAAAAAAAGTCTTTATGCTCAAGAAAAATCATAATTATGTGCATATTTATCATATTGTCATATTCTTCTACTAGTCTCCTAGCTACAGCCTTTCTTTGCATCAGAAATAGTCGGTATGTGTATGATGATTGATCCAATTGCCTTTTTTTCATTGTCAAAAACAAAAAAAAAAAAATGATCCGCTATGTGAAGTACTTCTATTTTGATTAAACTAGGAATCGGTTTCCGTAATGGCAGAGCATGATAGATAATTTGCAAGTAGCATGATAACAAAGCTATGACAGCTGCAACTCTAATGAAGTTATATAAATTTTTAAAAAAACTGCTAAATTTAGACATGTATCTACCAAAACTGAGAACTTTCATTACCATTCTTCAAGTTTTTGGACAACATGTAATATTGACTGAACTGTCACACATAGCAGTACAACATGAAAAAAAAATGTATGTACAGGATTGCTATATGAACAAGAGATGGATGATAAATTTTCAACCAAAATCCTTTATTTCCTAAAATTTGTATTAAATTTGGTAAGTTCTATTCTTTATTAAACAAGACTCAAGACTATTTACACCATAACATGAATAGTCGAATGAACAAAAAATTTTTCAAAGGTCATAATATACTTCAGCAGATAGACTTGATCAAAAAAAAAAAAGAAATACATTTCAGCAATTAAGTCACACAAATTGCACTTGTCCATAATTAGAGCACTGTTCACGTACGTTTTACAAGTTTTCCAGAGTTGGCACTCATTCATTCGGTTGATATTTGAACATGGGCAGCCCTTTGACTTTTATTTGGTGACAATGCAGAAGAAATCAATTTTAGTATACTTATCAAAAATAAAATTTTAAGGTATATAGGATGCCTACTGTTGTCAACAGATTATAAAAACCCAAAAGCAGAGCAATTCATGATAGCAAAACTTGTAAGAAACCAGTAAATACACCAAAACTTTCAGCACTTCTAAAATTCATTGGTAACCAGGAACATTCAAATAAATGATAGTTCATCTACTTATAAATAAGAGTCCTTAAATTCAATTAAATATATATTCAACAGAATTAATAAGTTATTAAATATTGCCTATGAGAGAATCTCTACTGACAGATTCAAGCTAGGGTTTGGGAAAAAAATACCTGAGTTGGTACAGAAACCATCAACTAGGGAATGAAATCATGAAGTGGGGTTGTTAAAATGAACAATGCATGTAAGTACACATATAGAAAGATATACGGAGGGAAAATAGAGAGAACAACAAAGATTTCCCAAATTTGGCGGCTGTAGCTTCATCAGATGAAGAGAATGCTAGGGTTCTATGTAGTCAGTGAAGTTTCAGGGTTTGCGGTGACTGGATGAGGGTTTAACGGCGGAGAAAACTCCGTGGGGGATGACAGTGGGTTAACGATTCAAATACCCAACAAATTACAGGAGAAACAAACATTTTTGGCCAAAACAGACCCAAAGTCAGCATTTCAAACAAATAATTGAAGAAATATACCAAAGAAATTTACATATACACATGCATAAAACAAATGCAAGTGAAAAATCAACCCTAACTTCAGTGAATTGAAAATGCAAAATGTGGGTTTCCCCAATTACCTTTGCTAAAACCGAAATCTGAAGCAAAATTAAGAGATATTCTGCTCCTCAGTACTGAATAGGAAGAAAGAGTGGTATAGAGGAGAGGAGATGGTTTTTCTCTTTAGGATCAGGACTCTGGAGAGAAAGAAGTGTGTAGAGAGAGAATAGAGGAAATGGGGTTTTGAAAACTTTTTGGACTGCATGCAGCGAGTGTGAGTGATCGGTGGGTTTTAACTTTTGGACTGCATGCACCGAATTAGGAAAAAGAATAAATATAAATAAAATACTGAAGAAGGTTTCAGCTCAAAAAAAAGGGTTTTGATTCTTTTGAAGTGTTTTAAAAGGGTAAAATTAAGGAAGGGTTAAATTCACAACAGAAAATGTTATTTTTATAATAAAAATATCGCTATAGATATTATAATTACAGTTTTCACTATTACTATACATCTACAACGACACTTTTATTGTGAAAATAATAAAAAAATGTTGTGAATTTAACAATTCCTTAAAATTAATTTTGGTACCAATTTTATAAGGGTAATTAGAAAGGAAATTAATAAATTAAAGTATGACAAAAAGAGAAAATGGTAAACGTATGCTCGGTTATATTTTCCGTATACTAATTTATTTTAAACACAATTTATTTAATTTACATAGGGAATGTTTGATAAAATTGAATAAATCTGAATCTGAATCTGAATGAGTTGAATCTGAAAGAAAAAAGCTATTTGATAATTGACATGTATGAAACATCTGAATGACAAAACTTTATTATTTTACCCATTGAAAAAATTCAAAATTATTGTAAATTTATTTAATATTACTTAATATAATAATTAATATTTTTTTATTTTTTTATTTCATTCAATTTAATTTCATTCACCGTTCAAATTTAAAAAAATTGAATTAACTATTCAAATTTATAATTAATCTTACCGATTCATATCATTTTAGATCAAAACTAAACAAACGCATTTACCCATTCAATCATTCGGTTATATTCAAAACTTGATTCAACTCTAAATTTTAAACACAATCAATGTATAATGTTTAATCGCAAAACTCTAAAATAAAACAGTACATTTAAAAGATCAAATAATTCAAAAATACTAAATATTAAAAAGACAAATATATTCAATCTATAACTTAAATTAACTAAATACTCACAAAACAATCTCACTCATAATATATGAATAATCAAAGACTTGTGGTCATTAGTCAAATGTAATTTTGTAAAAGGATTTTTATGGATTGACGCAAAATCAATAAAAAAATCATTTTTATGAAAAACAAAATAACTTATTATATGTGTGTATGTCATAAAGGCAACGTTCAAATCCATTTTGTCATATACATACATAAATAGTCAAACATAATTAACAAAGATAATTTAGAAATGTTTCCCTTTATTAAATATTAATAGTTAAGTAATTTTTTTAATAAATAAAAATTAGAATAATAATAAAATGCTTTAAAATCATAGTCGGGTCAATTTTTTTACTAAGGTGGGTAAAGTATATGAATCCTTCTACGGCAATCGACAGGGGTAGTGATCGGCCGATTTTTTTTTTTAATTTTTTTTTTTGCTTTTGGCTATCAAAATTTATGAAACACTATTTTTTATATGTATCCAAATGACATATAAATCATTATATTTTGTAAAAATTTCAGTTTCAATAAATCACATTAATTATTTGATAGTCAAAAGCAAAAAAAAAATTAAAAAAAAATCCAACCGATCACTACCCCGATTGAAAGATATGGCAATATGGGTCGCTGTAGACTTATTGAAAGTATATTATGTACTTATATTGTGTTTGATTAGTGAGAATTGAATGGAAGAGAATGAGAATGGAATAGTCATTCTTTAATTTTTATTCCGAACTAAATAGAAGACTTGCCAAATCAAACGGAAATGAGCAACCTTTTATTTTAACTGTATTGTATTTTTTTCATTGTTATGATAAAAAAAGACTACTCTTATAATATAATATAAGAGAAAACTAATATTTTTACATATATTTTTGATATTTTCACATAATTCTCTCACACGAGAAGAAAGTAAATTTTACCTTCATATGAGAGGATGTCATGTGAAATATCAAAAATTCACGTTGAAATAGTGTTCCCCATAAAAGATTATCCTTATAACATTTTTTTTGTCAAAAAATTTGTGACTGTAAAAATTAAAAATTATTAACTTTGGTCATTATTACAAGTTTTTCAGATGCATTTGAAATTGCATTAATAACAATATCAAATATATTAATAATCTCGTTAAATTTCATTTAATTTAATGATTTTATGTAATATCTCAACATTTATGAATAAAGATGATTTTTTTTCTAAATATCATTTTTTTAATAATATTATGCTGGATTTGATATAATGTTATAGTTAAGTGGTAATATTTATAAATTTTGCAAAGTAAGCAAGTTGTTATAAAATATTCGATTGGTTGGGAATATTCATTTTTTTAACGGGGAATATTCGATGCGATGACAATAATTATAAATTGGACCCCACAACGGAATTATTGTTGGGGTTAGAAAAAATAGAAATATCTTTTATAAAAATAATCTACGAAAGTTTTACCGAATAACTTGCTGAAATATCCATGATAAAATACGATGTACGCGCGGTGGTTGCATAAGTAAGCACACGGTATTTGATGTTTACGTGAGAAGTCACCGCTTATACTCAATTATTACTACGATAATTCTTGACAAGATCTCACACTATTGATTCCATTATTATTCTGATATCATCTCGCACAATATTTTATATTATTAAATTAATAATTGAGACTAAGAAGTTATTCATATTATTATTTGTATTATTGACAATGTCTAGAAAGTTACGTCGAGAAAGGGTTTGGTCACCTAATTACATTATGAGATCAGAGAAATCCTTATCGGAAAGCCCTCTCTTTCCTGATAATGATTTAGTTGTTAATATTGCAAGTTATATTATTGATGAATAAATGTTGTTAAAAATATTAAGGAGATTTTTATGAGGTATTTGTTATAAATTTTGCTTATTATATGGACCCCCCATTTACCCATTTTTCAAACCTGTCAGTAAATCAGGAAAAAAAAATTCAGCCTATCAATTTCGTTTGTGACTTCCCCACTGTGCAGTCCATGATTTTCTAAATTCAAATAGTATACTTACATTCTCCTATAAATAGGATGCTTAGTTTATAATTAAAAATCACACCAGAATCAGAGAATTTTTCTTCTATAATATTGAACGTATTTTATAAGATCCCAAATTTTATGAAATGAAAGTATTCAATTTTCTTATAATTATTATTCTATTTAGTAAATTGTTAAATTGATAAAAGGTTAAAATTAAGGGTGATATTTGAAATTTTTGCAAAGTAAGCAAGTTGTTATAAAATATTCGTTTGGTCGGAGAATATTCTTTTTATCGGGGAATATCCGTACGACGACACAATCATTGGTGGACCCCACAACATAAGTATTGTTGTAGTTAGAAAACAACAAAATTATCTTTTTATAAAAACAACGGCTAAAGTTTCACCGTTAAACAGTTGAACTACCCGATAGTAAAAGTACAGTAATACGCGTGGTTACATAGTAGTACACGGTATTGATTATTGATCTTTACGTGAGAAGTCACTCAGTTATACTCAATTATTGCTACAGTAATTGTTGTATCATATCTCTCATATTATTAATTCAATTATTGTCACAGTATCATCTGCATAATATTTTATATTATTAAATCAATAATTGAGACGACAAAGTTATTCATATTATTATTTGCAATATTGACGATGTCTAGAAGTTCTGTCAATGAGAGGTTAGGTCATCTAATTGCGCGCCAATATGGACAAATCTTTATCGGAAAGCCTCCTCTTTCCTGGGAATGATCTGGTTGTTAAATATTATGAGTTATAATATTAATGATGAATAAGTTCGTGTTGATTAAAGATGAAATTGATAGTTTTATTATGTTGGAATTATTACTATTAGTGGAAGTCGACATTTATTTCGATAATAATTGGTGTCTGAAAGTTATATTGACCAATCGAGTAATTAATCGGATAAATAAGCAATTAATTGTTACACATGCTTATAACTATGTGTTCACATGTATGTACGATTTATTCACATGCATGTACTATTAGGGGAGGTGGTGCAAATTTAATAATACTTGCAGGACTAAATTAAAAATGAAGGAAAAGATGAAGGTATTATACTGTAATATTTCGAGCCCCAAAAAGTGTAATTATCGAAACTATATTTTCTTATAAATAGAAGCTTATTCTTCTTTCATTCTCACCAATTCACTAAGACTCACAAGAGCAATTTTAGAGAGAGAAACTATAAAGAGAAAGAAGAATAGAAGTCTGCTACTTCACTATTCCACTATCCAGTCTTCTTCTGAGGTAAGGAGTATTATTTATTTCATATTCGCTTACGATATTATTTTTCGTATTCGTAAGAAATTTATTTTCGTTCAATATTCGTAATGAATATTATTTTCATTCAATATTCGTAGGGATATTGTCATCGTTTAATATTCGTAATGAATATTATTTTCATTCAACAGTTGTAAGGGATATTTGTAACGCCCCCGAAATAGGTATACATCACCCATCTTGGGTCGCCAAATACATGGTACTGAATACAATTATAAACTTAAATATACAACATGAACTGTGAGTTTTAATACAAATCCTCTTCTGCGATGATTCAAACTCAAAATAAGTCCTCATTTATTATCACACTATTTCACAGGATAGTGAGGACTACTAATGCAAACATCTGGACCGTCACTCCATTCCCTGACTAATTCCGGCTACGTTCTTATTTCCTAAAGAGAACAATGAAAGCAAAAGGGTGAGCTCAACTAGCCCAATAAGAAATATTATGACTAAAATAATACAGAATAAGTTATCGTTAACCTTCAACAATGTTGAACTAATAGAATATAATAGACAACAAGTTTAACTGCAGTGGAACAAGCAATCCATTAGAAGAGTCAAGTAGAGCATGATATCTACTATCTCCTATGATTTAAAAAGTTTATCATCAATTTTATCGCAGAGACTCAGCTTAATAAATAATTCACATCATCGAATCATCCATGCACTACAGGCCAATGATATTCTTTAGTATCACGACCACGAATTATCCATGCAATTTTTATGAAATAAAAGTATTCAATTTTTCTTATAATTACTATTCAGTAAATGGTTAAATTGATAAAAGTTAAAGTTAAGGGTGATATATGAATTTTTTTTCAAAATAAGCAAGTGGTTATAAAATATTCATTTTTGTCGGGAAATATTCGTTTGGTCGTGGAATATTCTTTTTGTTGGGATATTAGTATGATGTGCCATGACGATTTAACCAGGGCCCATAATGTAATAAGCTGTGGATGATGAAAAAAATGACAAATTTAAGTTTTTATAAATAACGGTTGTAGTTATTCTGCTTAACAACATTGAATGGAATACCCGGTGGTTAAAAATACGATGTCTGGCGTGGTTCGCGCAATGCTTTACGGTATTACATGATATTGTTGAATTATTGATCCTTATGTTAGAAGACACTACTCGATAATTTTTACGGTAATTCTTGCTCATATTTTATTTTATTGATTCAATAATTGCTTGCGTTGATATTTTATAAGTATTGTTGTTTCAATAATTGTCACCGCACAATATTTTCCATTATCGATCAATAATTCATATTATTTGGAATAATATTATTAGATAACATTATTAGCAATGTCTAGAAAGTTACATCGAGGAGAGGTTTGGTCACCTAATTGTGAGCCATGAGAGAAATCCTTATCTGAAAGCCCCTCTTTCACGAGGCCGTCTGTTGTCATTATTATCAGGATTCTGTAATATTATTTGTGAATAATTAATTATTATGTCCACAAATTTTGAACCGTTAAAAATAAGCGTATAATTTGTTATGAATTTTAAGAGGTGACTGATTCGGAAATTAAGTTATAAATGATTTTGGTAGAAAATTCTAGAATTGGTGGGCCCCACTTTTGGTTGGTGAGAAATGTGCCCAATTGAATTTTTAAATGTGGTGGGTGGGAATAATAGTGCGAGTAAAGCCATCGGAGTTGCAGAGCCAAGTCCTGCTTGACGTCTTAACATTTTCCTATAAATAGAGGTAAGTTAAATTAAAAATCACACCGTAAAACATAAGTTTTCTCTTTTCTCTCTAGATTATCGAGTGTATTTTGTGAGTATTTAGATACTTGGTGAGTTGCTATTCATCGGTCAAGTTTCCTTCAAATATATATCCGATATCCAAATCGTCAGTCTTTCTTTTTTGAGGTAAGGGGATAGTAAGGGATTTTAAGGGTTGTTATGTTTTTCATGTTTCAGTAACTTTTCGGACCTTCAAAAATTCTGGAAAAATTTGAAATGATATTTTGATGAGTTTTATTGATTGTGTCCAAAATGTTGATTTTTGGATGTATATATTAAGAGTTATGAATTTTATGAGAAAATACTTATTTTAAAAGTAACCGCTTATATCTCCTTGTGGTTAACTCCAAAATTGATGAAATTTTTATTGGGAGAGTACATCTATATAATATCGATTGTACTCTGTGAATTTCAAAATTTTTGGATAAAAGTACAATTTATGATAAATGTCTAAATATTCGGTGATTTTGGCCATATGAAAAATAGTAAATGAATTTTAAAAATTACGAGAAAAATATATGTTCAATATGGGACTATATTCTTACTTTAAATCCCGGAAAAAAATATTTTTGGAACTGATTTGGTATTTTTCATGAAAATAGACTAGTTATGAGTAAATGAATTAAATATGTTATGTGAAGTAAGAAAATTGGAAAATGTGATTTTATGGCTTGAGAATCATACATGAGTTATATGCAGATTTTTTATGAGGGTTTTGGTTATTGGTGATGAAATCTTATGAGTTTGGCATTTTAGAATGATTAAATGCATTATTTAGTAAAGTGTAAACAATTAAAATAAATTGTTTATAAGTTTAAGAAATGTTATTTCAATATCATTATACCGAAATATTGGCATGGATTTTATTGTAAAATTTCTACCTTTTTGTGTCGGGTTTACTATTCATGAGTTACTATTCATGACAAAATTGGTTTCTTTTTCTAACCAAATTATAGTTGATTTATGAATATTACTCTTGAGATTAAAACTGTATGTTGATCATATTATTTTAATTATCATATATAACATTTTTATAACCCTAATGATGATATTTCTCTTTGACTTGAGTGTAAAGATGGGTAGATTTTTGGTATGATCATGACTATGGGTTCTCTTTGGCCAGTAGTGCAAAGTTGAATTGTTGACTGGTATGATCGTGACCATTGAATTTATAATTGAATATCTTTAGCTTAAGTGCAAAGGTGAAATGATCAACATGGTTATAATTATTGTTTATATAAATTCTGAAATGATTATATATTTCTTTGAGATAATAATATATTTGGCCTGTAGTGCAAATATGAACTGTTGATGAATATATTTGGCCTGTAGTGCAAATATGAACTATTGAGGAATATCTTTGGCCTGTAGTGCAAAGATGAATTGTTGATGAATATCTTTGGCCCGTAGTGCAAAGATGAATTGTTGATGAATATCTTTGGTCCGTAGTGCAAAGATGACATGTTGTTGAATATCTTTGGCCAGTAGTGCAAAGATGAACAGGTGTTGAAATGAACATGACCAAATGGTGATACAAATGAATATCTTTGGCCGTAGTGCAAAGATGAATTTATTAGTATGATTATGAACAGGAAATGTGATTTGGTGTAACCATGATCTTTGATGTTTCAGGTGAAGATAGGTGATGAAAATTATCTTCGTCCTAAATGAGAAGAGGAATTTAGAACTACAATTATGATTATGAGTTATTCATAAGATTGTGGATCAGAATTGTTGATTGATGTTACAGGGATAAAACATTGTTGGTGGATTTTTAACATGGAGAAGATAATAGACTTCATAGTCTATTTGACTCTTCTAATGGATTGCTCGTTCCGCTGCAACTATGGTTGAAATTTTTATCATCTACCATATGTTCTAAATCTCTGATTTATTACTGATGAAGGCTATTGATCATTTAATTATCTTTAGTCATTATATTCTTTACTGAGCTAGTTGTGCTCACCTTTTTGCTTCACAATTCTTTTCAGGTAATAAAAGTGCAGCTGGGTCGAGTGGGGGATAACAGGGGAATAGAACGGTGGTCTATAACTGTTGAGGGTGAGGCGAACCCAACGTTGGAAGGGTGTTTTGCCACTATCATACAAGATGTCTAATGATATACAACCTCGTGTCATCATAAGATATGGTTGTGCACCTCCACTTGCTGAGTATATTTACGAGCACTACCTATATAATCTTGATGTTTGTTTGAAGTATAATTCTCATTTAGAGACAGTGGAGATAATGATATGTCAAGAGAAGTCTCACCATTGAGAAGAATATGATAGTAATCTTCTCATTTTTCTTTGGGGTCTATTAGGTCAACCAAGGATAATTCTGTGGCCATATGATATCTATCATAACCTAGACGCATGGCCTCCCATGTACAAAGGTTTTCTTGAGCACTTCCCAAAGATTTTAGTTTCTAAAACAGTTTTTGACTATACCTTTATGTAAGGTGTCATCGCGTGAGGTGTCTTTGTCACGGTTGGGACATGTGTCACATTTGGTATATATTTGTATCCAAACTCACAACATATGTGTTGTTGTATTTTGTACGACAATTGTTGTAATAAAGTTGTAGTTGTTTTCTGTACCATGTATTTGGTGACTCAGAATAGGTTGGATGGAATGGTCCTATTTTGGGGGCGTCACACCAAGGATAATCGTGTTTTCATCAACGGTCATGATCATGCCATAAAATAATTCATCTTTGCACTCTTGGCCGAAGAGAAACCATGGTCATGATCATACCAAAAACTGTCCATCAATGCACTACGGGCCAATGAGGATTTTTACCACATCATTTGTAACATTACAGTCATGATTATACCGAATAATCCCTGGTCATAATCATACCAAATTCATATATGCACTACGGGCCAAAGATGACTTTCATAATAATATAAGCATGAGGATGATGACAATGATATAATAATTCAATTAAACGAGATAAAGGATAAATTTTAAAGACTTTAATAATTTAATTTATCCAGAATTCAATAACGTTCAAATTGTCAACATGATACTATTTTGTGGAGTAAAATTCAAGAATAATATTATATCAAAAATGATTTGGACTGAAAAAAAATTAATTTTTGTCGTGAATAATGCCCTAGGTGAATAGTACCCGAGTGAATAGTACCCCGTGAATAGAACTTCGGGAATAGTAACCCCGTGAATAGTACTCCGGCATGAAAAAAATTAAAACTTATCAAGAATGCTCAGAATAATATTTTCATGAAAAGATACTGGATGAAGCGCAAATATCAAGGATATTCTACTAATTTAATGGAGCATAGATGCCAAAATTTTAACAAAACGATGATAGAATTCGAAATCTGAAACGAAATAATATTACTTACATACTACAGAGTATGAAAGAAAATATTATTTCTTACGAATACTGAACAAAAATAATATCCCTTACGAATATTAAAAGAAAATAATATTCCTTTCGAATATTAAACGAATATAATATTCCTTACGAATATTAAATAAAAATAATATTTCTTGCGAATATTGAACGAAGTAATATTCATACGAATCTGAAAAATAATATCTCTTTAGAATATGAAATAAATAATACCTTTACGAGTATTGAAAGATAATAATTCTCTTCATAAATACTGAAATAAATAATACCCCTTACCACAAAAAGAAGAGTATTCCAACTTATATAGCGAATATATTTTTAAAGAAAACTTTCACTATTTTCTACACTTAAAGCTTTCTAAAACTCGAAAGAAATACGTTCAATATTATAGAAGAAGAATTTCTTTGATTCTGATGTGATTTTCAATTCTAAATAAGCATCCTATTTATAGGAGAATGGAAAGGATACTATTTAGGCGCATAGTAAAGGAAAGTTCACGGGCGACGTTCATGCGAAATTTTCTGAATTTTTTTTATTTTACTATGTTGTACTATGCAATAAAATATTCTAATAAAACAAAATTTTTTAAATAAAATATAATATATTCTATTTATAATCTAATAAAATAAATAACTTTATAAAAAGTATTCTATTTTATTATTATTATTATAATAATAATAAAAAAAAACAAAATTATATTAGTACTCCTTCCTTAATATATATATATATATATATATATATATATATATTAGTACTCCCTCCTTAATATGTCTTCTCCCCCCCCCCATTTCCTTTTTCAACACGTGGGCCCCACATGTGTCCCACATGTGACCTCACTTTTATTACATTAAATAATTTTCTACCGATTATTTTTAAAAAATGGGTAAATGGGGGTCCATAAAATAAGTAAAATTTACATCAAATACTTCATAAAAATCCCCTCAATATTTTTAACAACCTTTATTCATATTATTATAACTCGTAATATTAACAACCAGGTCGTCCCCAGGAAAGAAGGGGCTTTCCTATAAGGATTTCTCCGTATTGGCGCATAATTAGATTACCTAACCTCTCTTTGACTAAACTTCTAGACATTGTTAATTATGCAAATAATAATATGAATAACTTGTCATCTCAATTATTGATTTAATAATATAAAATATTATGCAGATGATACTGTGACAATAATTGCATCAATAATATGAGAGATATAATGCAGCAATTACTGTAGTAATAATTGAGTATAACTGAGTGACTTCTTACGTAAACATCAATAATCAATACTGTGTTCTACTATGCAACCACGCGTATTACTGTACTTTTAACACTGGTTATTTCAATAGTTAACGGTAAAACTTTCGTCGTTATTTTCATAAAAAGATATTTCTGTCGTTTTCTCACTACGAAAACACTTCCGTTGTGGGGTCCACCAATGATTGTGCCGTTGTAAGAATATTCCCTGTTAAAACGAATATTCTCCGACCAATCGAATATTTTATAACCACTTGCATACTTTGCAAAATTTATAAATATTACCCATAACTATAATATTATCTCAAATCCACACCATAATATTAAAAAAAAAATTCGAGAAAATTAAATCATTATTCATAAAATTTGGGGTCTTACAATCTTCCTCATTATAAAATTTCATTACACGAAATTTATGTACGTACCTGGTATGTCGAACAGATGAGGATACCTCGTCAGATTCTAACTCTTGAGGTATAACCTTTGAGTGTAGAATATATTCCTTCTTATCCAAGATTTTAACATGTACATCTTCATACGTTAAATCATCCGCTATCTCTTCCGGTTCTAAATCAATAATGTGGTCGGGTCGTCCATATATTTACGTAACATCGATACGTGAAAAATGTTATGAACACGCGACATACTTAGCAGTAAAGCGAGTTTATAGGCTACAGTTCCTACTCGATCGAGGATTTCAAATGGGCCAATTAAATCGAGGGTTGAGATTTACTCTCTTCGTCGATTCTTGCTTCTAGAATAACGCCTTCTTGAACCTTCTTCTTCACATTCTTCAGCTCAGAGTCTATAGCTTGGACGACTTTTAACTTTATCGATTAAAGTCGATTCTAGTCGTATATTTGATATCACTACGTGGGTCCTGTAGTCTTTAACTCTATCTTTATCATTTGTAAATTATACGAAATGGATTTTTGTGTTAACAACGTCACACTTGTAAACGCATATGATCTTCTACTTAACGCGTCATCTATCACATTCGTTCTTCCACAATGATATTGAATGGTATAGTCGTAATCTTCATAGCTCGAGCCAACGCGTCTTTAGCGCGTGTTATGTTTGTTTTGGGTGAAGAAATATTTGAGGGTTTTAGAAATGAGTTTTGTATTTGAGTCAATACAAAATTCGATTTCACGCTCTTGGGTAGGCTAGGAAGTCTTCAGGAATACGTCAGGAAATTTATTAACAATAGAAATATCATTCAAAACTGTGAATCTCTCATCCCAATACTTGGATAGCACGTCACATTGATACTTATCAACTTGCCACCGCAGAACGGCGTCCCCTACGGAAATTCTGGCTTCGGTGCATTCTAAGGCTTGGAAGTCACCAGCGAAAGGTTCGGGACTCTTTATTTATGGCTTGATATGACAATGATTGACTTTAGTGGTTTGGTTACTTGAATTTGTATAACAGGTTGATTAGGAATATGAAAACTAACAACCTTAGGAAAATAACCAATTTTAGCACGATGAGTAGTTAACCAGTCGATTCCTAAAATCATATCAAATGTAAGTATTTTCGAAGAGATAAAATCGACAGAAAACGTGAAAGTGTTGATTTGAAACAAACAAGACTTATAAACAGTGGATGTAATGAAGGTTTCTCCCGACGGAGTTTCAACAGATAAGTCAAAGTCTAATTTCTCCGAAGTTATATTTAAACGTTGAGCGCAAGTAGGTGAAATAAAAGAGTGGGTAGAACCGGTATCGAATAAGGTATAAACTTCACAAGAGTTTATGATTAACTTACCCGTGATAACTTCGTTCGGGTTCCTCGACAAACGATCTCACTTAAACTACCGGCTTTGACTTGTTTGGGACATCATTTGGCGTCACTATCCCAGCTGGACTAAACTTCACTATACGACAAAATTGAGTTAAATGACCTTCTTTTTCGCAATTAAAACATGCTTTGGGTTCTTTACGTGCTGATTTGAACGGATGTGTCCCTCCCCGCCCAAAGCCGCGAACCGTAATGATTTTGTAGGGGGGTCAAAATTTTTAAACCAATGACCGAAATTATTAATACCACCACTTGCGGAATTTAGGACGTTGACTTTGCTTAATTCCTAGTTTTTAGCAAAAACAGTCCTAAGAGGACTTTTAACGAATATATTATGTGCGCCACTTTAACAAATGCATTTTCTTAGCCATTTCTTTTGTGTTCTAACCCGAATTCGCCATCCTTATTACTCTGCACACTAACAACTATACTCCATGTCACTAATTTAGTCAAAAGCTAACTGATTTATACCATAAAAGCATACATAATCTATCTATCAATTAATGTATTCACACACTACTAACTAACTTTATAGTTCATTGGGTTTTTATAACTTTCATCGTATTAGAAATTCAATTATATAATTGTTCCATACATATAAGTATATAACCTCTATTGTCACTGTTTTCATGGTTAATTTTCATTCAAACCAATCAATTTATTTAATTTAGCACATAACTAATTTAGAACAATCAAAGAAACTAAGTTACCTTTGGTTTGTAAAAGCTTGAAACTAAGTTACCTTTACTTTTAAACTTATCCCAGTTGCAAAATAGAAGCCATGAAAAATAAATAGCAACTAATTTCTTTGTTATTTAGACATATATATCATTTTCTTAAGAAAATAATAGCAACTAATTTGCTTACCATTATTTTTACATGTAAATTATTATGTTTTACTTTATTATTACTTGGACCAAAGAAGTGGAGGGCTGGAGGCATGGACAGAGTCAGCAAACAACGGTGGGCCGGCGTGGAACAGAATGTAGACGACGACGTGTGGCGTGGCGTGGCATGCAGTGGGCGCCGGTGGAGAAACGTGAGAGGATCTGAAAAGTGGGAGATTGGGAGAGGCGGAGAGTAGAGGCAAAGAGGGAGAGGCGGAGATTTGAAAAGAGGGAGAGGCTGAGGAAGTGAAGACTAAATAATTTTTTATTTTTTTTTTAATGAAACGACGTCATTTCATGTTATTTAAAAAAAATAGATATGTGTTTGTTCGGAGAAGAAGAAGTGAAGAAACAGAGTTATAGATTTTGCACGCCTTAGCCCCGCTCGCCCGCCCGCCTCGACCCCCTAGCTTTCGGTAGCTCTTGCTCGACGTAGCCGCCACTCCTTACCGGGGTCACCGCCCCAACTTAGTTTCGCCTCTGCTCCCGTCTCAGCATTTGAAACATACAACCTATGGTCGTTTCTTCTTCCTTAAAGCAGCTACCGTGTGTTCTTGCTTTTTCCATCATTATTGAACCTTCTCTTCTTAAAATTTCCACTTCTATTATCTTGGCCATAATTACCACCAAAGTGGTTACCATTCTTGGCATGATAATTTACCCCACGATGGTTATCATTGTCCCGATGGCCGTTGCCACCGGTATGATTATTATCGTGTTGTTGGTCGTTGCCTTTTGGTTGTGCTGACTCATTATGGCGCTCCAATAATTGAGCCCTATTCACAACATCTGAATATAAACAAAGTTTGTGAGAAATGAGGTATTGACGTATTTCGGGTTTCAAACCTCTTAGAAACATTCGCGCCATTCGCTCTTCATTATCGACCAAATGGGATGCAAACCGGGATAACTCTGCGAACTTAGCCTCGTACTGCGACACGGTCATATTATTTTGCTCCAACTTGATAAACTCCACCTCCTTCATGTGACGAATACTTTCGAGAAAGTACTTATCATTGAACAGCTCTTGGAACTTCTCCCAAGACATTTTGAGTGCGTTAGGCTAGGTACGTTTTACAAATTCCCACCAATGATCTACTTCTTCACGCAACATAAAGGTGGCGAAGGAAACCTTTTGCTCCTCTGAGCATTCCAAGACATCAAGTATCTTGGTGATCTGATTTATCCACGTCTCTGCCTTAAGTGGTTCTGGCTTTCCCAAAAACTCCGTGGTCCCTCCTTGAATTGCTTAATGGTGCGGTGACCGGTAGAGTTACCATTGACTTCACTGCGCATTATGAACACGAGTCTCTCTCGTTTGGTTTTGCATGAATTCTAAAAAATTCCTAAACGTACCATCGTTCGTTATTTGATCAGTGTTGTTGTTTACACGAGGATTATTGCCTTCATGATGCACATTATCCTAGATATTGATCGTTGGTGATTCAATGGTCTCATGTGCTCCATTGCTATTCTCAACATTCTCGGATGTCATTTTCAAACACTGTCATAAAACAAGGGTTAATTGACATGCCACATATATCCCTATACTCTGACCGACCAATTAAATACCAAATAAACTTAGGTAGGTCATACTATTGAAGGAATTACGCATCTCTCCCCTCCTAGTTTTAGTCTCACATCTCAGCTAGGGATCATATCCCTAAGCTTTGATACCAACTGTGACGCCCCCAAAATAGGTATACATCACCCATCTTGGGTTGCCAAATACATGGTATTGAATACAATTACAAACTTAATTATACAACATGAACTGTGAGTTTTAATACAAATATTGTCTTCTATACAGTATTTAAACTCAAAATAAGTCCTCATTTATTATCACACTATTTCACAGGATAGTGAGCACTACTAATGCAAACATCTGGACCGTCACTCCGTTCCCCGACTAGTCCCGGCTACGTTCTCATTTCCTGAAGAGAAAAATGAAAGCAAAAGGGTGAGCTCAACTAGCCCAGTAAGAAATATTATGACTAAGATAATACATAATAAGTTATCGTTAGCTTTCAACAATGTTAAACTGATAGAATATAATAGAAAACAAGTTTAACTGTAGCGGAACAATCAATCCATTAGAAGAGTCAAGTAGAGCATGATATCTACTATCTTCTATGATTTAAAAAGTTGATCATCAATTTTATCGCTAAGACTCAGCTTAATAAATAATCCACATCATCGAATCATCCCTGCACTATAGGCCAATGATATTCTTTAGTATCACAACCACGAATTATCCATGGACTACGGGCCAAGGATAATCGTGTTTTCATCAACGGTCATGATCATACCATAAAATAATTCATCTTTGCACACTTGGCCGAAGAGAACCCATGGTCATGATCATACCAAAAAATATCCATCAATGCACTATGGGCCAATGAGGATTTTACCACATCATTTGTAACATTACGGTCATGATTATACCGAATAATCTCTGGTCATAATCATACCAAGTTCATCTATGCACTATGGGCCAAAGATGACTTTCATAACAATATAAGCATGGGGATGATGACAATGATATAATAATTCAATCAAACGAGATCAAAGATAAATTTTAAAGACTTTAATAATTTAATTTATCCAGAATTCAATAACGTTCAAATTGTCAACATGATACTGCTTTGTGGAGTAAAATTCAAGAATAATATTATATCAAAAATGATTTTGACCGAAAAGAAATTAATTTTTATCATGAATAGTGCCCCGGGTAAATAGTATCTGAGTAAATAGTTCCCCGTGAATAGTACTTTGGAAATAGTAACCTCGTGAATAGTACTCTGGCATGAAAAAGTTAAAACTTATCAAGAATGCTTATAATAATATTTCCATAAAAAGATACAGGATGAAGCGCAAATATCAAGGATATTCTACTAATTTAATGGAGTATAGAAGCCAAAACTTTAACAAAACAAGTATAGAATTTGAAATCTGAAACGAAATAATATTACTTATATACTACAGAGTATGGAGGAAAATATTATTTCTAATGAATATTGAACAAAAATAATATCCCCTACGAATATTAAACGAAAACAATATTCCTTTTGAATATTAAACGAACATGATATTCCTTACGAATATTAAATGAAAATAATATTTCTTGCGAATATTGAACGAAATAATATTCATACGAATATTTGAAAAATAATATCTATAAATATTATCCACAACTATAATATTATCTCAAATCCACACCATAATATTAAAAAAATATTTCTAGAAAATTAAATCTTTATTTATAAAATTTGGGGTCTTACACTATTATTTATTTCATATTCGGAAGATATATTATTTTTTGTATTCGTATGAATATTATTTTCGCTCAATATTCATAAAGAATATTATTTTCGCTCAATATTCGTAAGGAATATTATCTTCGCTTAATATCCGCTGAATATTATTTTTTCGCTCAACAGGTTAGAAGGGATATTATTTTTTGTTCAAGATTCATAAGAAAGAATTTTTCTTCCATACTCTTTAGTATATGAGTAATATTATTTCATCTCGTATTCCCGATTATATCCTCATTTTGTTAAAGTATTACTTATACTTCGTGAAATTAGTAGAATATTCTTGAAATTTCAAGCTTATATATATAGTTTCGCTTCACAAGGATATTTTCGCACATTCTTGTTAAATTTTATGTTTTTTCATACTGAGAGTATCGTCCCATGAGTACTATTCATTTATTCAGTACTATTCACAAAAGTACTATTCACGGGTACTATTCATAAAGTACTATTCATGAGTACTATTCATAAAGTACTATTCACGGAGTACTATTCACGGGGTACTATTCTCGAAGTAATATTCACGAGGTACTATTCACCCGGGTACTATTCACCCAGAGTACTATTTATGATAAAAATTGATTTCTTTTCGGTCCAAATCATTTTTGAAACAATATTATTCTTGAATTTTACTCCACAAAGCAGTATCATGTTGGCAATTTGAACATTATTGAATCCTGAATAAATTAAATTATAAATCTTTAAAAATTTATCCTTTGTTTCTTTTAATTGAATTCTTATATCATTGTCATCATCATCATGCTTATATTGTGATGAAAGTCATCTTGGGCTTATGATGATTGATATGATTATGACCAGGGTTCATTCGGTATAATCATAACCCGTAATGTTACAAATGATATGGTAAAAGTCCTCATTGGCCTGTAGTGCATTAATGGACAGTTGCTGGTATAATTATGACCAGGGATTATTCGGCATAATCATGACCATTGATGATTACATGAATATCCTTGGTCGTGGTGCAGGGATGATTCGATGATGTGGTTTATTTATTATGCTGAGTCTCAGTGATAAAGTTGATGAAAAACTTTTTAAATTAATAGAAGATAGTAGATATCATGCTCTACTTGACTCTTCTAATGGATTACTTGTTCCGCTGCAGTTAAACTTATTGTCTATTATATTCTATCAGTTTAACATTATTGAAGGCTAACGATAATTTATTCTGCATATCTTAGTCATAATATTTCTTACTGGGCTAGTTGAGCTCACCCTTTTCTTTCATTGTTCTCTTCAGGAAATGAGAATATAGCTGAGACGAGTCGGGGAATAGAGTGATAGTCCAGGATAAATGGCTTTAGTAGTCCTCACTATTCTATGAAGTAGTGTGATAATAATCGTAATGAAGACTCCATTGAATGTGGATATTGTCTAGAAGACAATATTCGTGTTAAAACTCTTAGCTTATGTTTTATCGTATTTTTACACTACAGTTGTATAATTAAGTTGTATTTGTATTCAGTACCATTGAGAAAGCACATGAGACCATTGAGTCACCGACGATCAATAACCAGGATAATGTGCATCAGGAAGGCAATAATCCTCGTGTAAACAACAACACCGACCAAATGACGAACGATGGTATATTTAGAAACTTTTTAGAATTTATGCAAAATCAAATGAGAGAGACACCTGTTCAAAATGCAGGTGGAAACATTGGCAACTCACAGTTGGTCACCGCTAAGGAGTTCAAGGAGCTGGGACCGCCAGAGTTTTTGGGAAAGCAAGAACCACTTAAGGCAGAGACGTGGATTAAGCAGATCACCAAGATATTTGATGTCTTGGGATGCTCCGAGGAGCAAAAGGTTCCCTTCACCACCTTCATGTTAAGAGGAGAGGTAGATTACTGGTGGGAATAAGTAAAACATACTCAGCCTGCCGCACTAAAGATGTCTTGGGAGAAGTTTTAAGAATTGTTCAACGACAAGTGTTGGGTAAAATCTAATTACGCACAACACGCAAGTATACGTGGTCAACAAGTAATATAATAGTAAGTAGAGTATCGTTCCCACAGAGAATTATTAATACAAATTACCAAACACTAACTCTTAACCAAACTAATTTTATTTAAACAATCAATTTAATATTATGAATTAAATTATTTAATTAAACTAATTTTAACTACCACTAATTAAAAATCAGATTATGGAGATTTAAAATCACAACTTCACTTATTACTTTATTTAAGTTAACACACTTCTCATCAATTATTCTCTATCCTGAATTGTTAATCAAGAACACTAAAGCAGATAAAACCACCTCTCGATGTATAATACTCATACTCACTTAAATCCACAATTGATAGAATTAATCAACTATATCTCTATGTGAATTATAATTAAAAAAGATTTAAAGCACAAGTTCTCTATAAGATTACATATGACGTAAAGGCATATCTATATCCTAAACACAAATCATGAATTTTATCTATGCAGAAATCACAAACACATGCTATCATGATCAGATCTAAACCTATACTTCATCTCTCGAGTTCATATAGATTATCACGGTAATTGATGGTCAATCAATTAAACAATTAAGTCTAAATCACAATAGACAATCCTCACTATAGAACATAGTAATTGATAGCAAGACATATTAAAATAAACTACACAATAAGATCCATTGTAATCTCAAACAAAGAATTAGTTCATTGAATTAAAACTAAGAATACATACTTGAATACACATTAAAAGATAAGAATAAGAGTAGAGTGAAGAATAAATATGTTGTCAGCAAATCTCCATCTTCCTCAAGCTCCTGCTCTTGATCTTTAATGGTCTCCAAGTTGCTTCAATCTCCAAATCTCATAAGAACTAGGGTTTTGCTCCTAATCTACTCTAATTTAATCTAATGAAATCCTTCAAAACTAGCCTTCCAATCCAAGTTAAAATCAAGTAATAGATATCATATGACTTGAGAATCATCCTTGGTTCACCCAATAGACCCAAAAAAAGAGAAGATTGTTATCACATTTTTTCCAAAGGTGAGTCTTCTCTTGCCATATAATTATCTCCATTGTCTCTAATTGAGAATTATATTTCAACCAAACTCCAAGATTCTATAGGTAGTGCTCATAGATATAATCATCAAGTGGATGTGCACAACCCTATCTTATGATAACGCGAAGACGTATGTCAATAGACATCTTGTATGATAGTGGAAAAACACCCTTCCAAGGTTGGGTTCACCTCACCCTATTCGGTTCTCAAAAATTAATGGTTAAATGATGTATAAAATACGACACACTTATCTAAAATTTTCAATAAAATTATTTCCATACGGTTTAGGGGAAACCTCAAAAGCTATAGACCACCGTTCTATTCCCCTGTTACCCCCGCTTGACCCAGCTACACTCTTACTACATGAAAGGAATTGTGAAGTAAAATGGTGAGCACAACTAGCCAAATAAAGAATATCATGACTAAAGATAATTAAATTTATCAATAGCCTTAGTCAGTAATAAATCAGAGATTTAGAATATATGGTAGATGTTAAACTTTTCAACCATAGTTGTCGCGGAACGAGCAATCCATTAGAAGAGTCAAATAGACCATAAAGTCTATTATCTTCTGTGACGCCCCCAAAATAGGTATACATCACCCATTCTGAGTCATCAATAACATGGTACAGAAACAACTACAACTTTATTAATACAACATATAAACTGTGAGTTTAAATACAAATATTGTCATCTAGACAATATCCATACCCAACTAAATCTTCATCACAATTATTGATACATTATTTTACAACAATGGTGAGGACTACTAAAACAACTTCTAGAACCATCATTCCACACCCCGACTCGTACTCGCTACATTCTCGCCTCCTGAGAAGAAAAATAGAACAACAAGAAAAAGGGTGAGCTCAACTAGCCCAGTAAAGAATATTATGACTAAGATAATATAGAACAAATTATCGTTAGTCTTCAACAGGGAAAAAAATATGATAAAATACAATAGACAACAAGTTTCAGATCAATATTCGCAGCGGAAATAATAATTCGTAGAAGAGTTACGTAGAGAATGAAATCTACTATACTTTATGAATTTAACAGTCCATCATCAATATTTTATCCCTGTAACATCAATCAATATTCATCTTTGCACTACAGGCCAAAGATATTCATCAGTCGGTCATGTTCATCTCAACACCTGTACATCTTTGCACTACGGGCCAAAGATATTCATAATAAAATCAACCATCTTTGCACTACAGGCCAAAGATATTCAGTAACATCATCATTTAGGACTAAGGATGATGAAAATAATTTTAAAGGAAATGAATCCAGTGAAACAAAAGAATAAATATCAAGGATTCGTATTTCAACTATTTCATGTCCAAAAATACCTCATAAATAATCATAGTGAAGTAAAATTCAAGAATGATCAAAACATGGATACAATCAAAGCTAGTATCCATAATAGATATTTTGGACGAAAAGGAAAAATTTCATTTTTTGATGAATAGTGCCGTATTCGTGAATAAATAGTCAGATACGTGAATAAAGGTCGTATACGTGAATAAGAACTCCCCGACACAAAAAAGTTCTAAATTTGATTAAAATATTCAAACCAATATTTCAAGATAATGATATTGAAGAAATAATATCATATATGAAGAAAATAACATCCCTTACCTCGAAAGACAGTACTTCTAGTTGAAACACCGAATATAGGCTATGACTTGAACTTGCACCGTATAGCAACACTCAAAGTATACTCACAAGAATACGCTCAATATATTGAGAGAGAAAGAGAGAGAAGATTTAAGTTTCTGGTGTGATTTTCAATTCTAACCTAAGCACCCTATTTATAGAAAAATGCTTAGAACACCAAAGTAGAAAATTTAATATAATAATAATATACTTATCAAATTTTCCTTAGCCCACCTTAGACAACTGATCTCAGCCCATTTATATTACATGTTAGCCCACTTAAATGCAAAAAAAAACGTTTTTCTTCAAAATAATAATTAAAACTTCCAAAAATCAATTATTTCGGAACTCCGGAACTTCAATAATACACAAAAAATAGCCCTTTTGTCAGAAAAATTCGAACCACATGCCTTTTTTTTATAGGAAATTTCATTCTCTATAACTTTACAGAAGAAAGTTTTTCCAAATTCAAAACAGAAATTGACCGAAATCCACAAACGAAGCGATTTTACAGGCTATAATCAAATTTCGGTCAAGAATTGGGGTCTACCGACACACAAAACATGTGTTAATCATTTAATGCCACAAAAATAATCTTCCTCCTCATATACTCATATATCCCACATTCATTGTAAAAATATCACCATCAATATAATATATTTAAATGAATTATTTTATCAGAAAAAGATAAAATATTAATTTTTAACAATTGTCACATTAAAAATTTTCTCCATCTATATCCACATAAAAATCAATATTTTCCTCATCATATAAATCAATAATTAATTATTCACAAATAATATTACGTAATCACATTATTGACAACCAGCGGTTCCTGTGAAAGAGGGGCTTTCCAATTAGGATCTCTCCTTACTTAGCCAAGCAATTTAGATGACCAAACCTCTCTTTAGACGAACTTTCTAGATATCGCAATAATGTTATCTAATAATATTATTCGAGATAATATGAATTATTGCTCCGATAATAGAAAATACCGTGTAGTGATAATTATTAAAACAATGTAATATAAAATATCAACGCAAAGAATTATTGAATCAATAAAATAAAATAATCGAATGAGAATTACCGTAATAATTATCGAGTAGTGTCTTCTTCACGTAAGAACCAATAATTGGTGTAATACTGTGTAATATTCGTGTTTTTAACCATCGGGTATTCCCACAAGATAATCTGTAATAACTACGCCTGTATTTATAACCAACTTATTCTTGTGCTTTCTTCATCCAATCGCTTCTCATTATGGGGCCCACACAAAGTCGTGCCATCGCATTTAATATTCCCGATAAGATTTAATATTCCCAGATAATCTGAATATTTCACGACCAAACGAATATTCCCCGTCAACAATGAATATTTTAAAACCACTTGCTTGTTTGAAATAATTGCGCATTTTACCCATAACTTACCACATTAATCAAATCAACCCTTACTAATTCAAGATAATAAATAGAGAAAATTTAATTTCATTAAATAATAAGTTGGGGTCTTACAACCTCCCCTCCTTATGAAATTTCGTCCTCAAAATTGACGTACGTACCTGGTGTTTTGAAAAGGTGAGGATACCTCACTTTCATTTCCGTTTCCAACTCCCAGGTCATTTCCTCTATAGCATGATTCCTCCACAAAACTTTAACTTATGGTATGACCTTCGTGCGTAGGACATGCTCCTTCCTATCCAAGATCTTGACAAGTACCTCTTCGTACGTTAAGTCTTTCGGCTATCTCGTCTGGTTCTAACTCAATAACGTGGTTCGGGTCTTTCACATATTTACGAAGTATAGATATGTGAAACACATTATGAACACGAGACATACTCGGAGGTAACGCGAGTCTATAGGCTACATTACGTTTTCGGTCAAGAATTTGAAATGGACCAATAAATCGTGGATTGAGCTTTCCTCTCTTTCCCTAATCTTGTAACTCCTTCCATGGGGCAACACGCACATAATATACATGATCCCCAATACTAAATTCCACGTCCTTTCGATGAAGATCCGCATAACTCTTTTGTCGATCTTGTGCCGCTTTATATCGTTGTCGAATTATTTGGATCTTTTTCAGTAGTCATATGTACTGACTCTCGGTCCCAACAATGTTGCTTTACCCACCTCGTCCCCAACATACCGAGAGAGCGACACTTTTATCTCATACAATGCTTCAAATGGAGCCACACCTATACTTGTCTCGATAACTGTTGTTGTAGGGAGAATTCCACCAATGGTAAATACTTATCCCAACTCCCTTTGAAGTCTAGGACACAGAGTCTTAATAGATCTTCAAGAGTTTAAATAGTCCTCTCTGATTGTCCGTCCGTTTGAGGATGGTATGCCGAACTAAATCGTAAATCCGTGCCCATATCTTTTTGCAAGCTAACCCAAAATCTTGAAGTGAATCTTGGGTCGCGATCCGAAACTATGGATACTGGCATGCCATGCAATCTCACAATCTCATTCACGTACATACTAGCAAGACGTTCAAGGGAATAAGTCTCCCGTATCGGCAAGAAATGAGCAGACTTGGTTAATCTATCAACAATAACCCAAATAGCATCGATGCCTTGAGAAACCGTAGGAAGACTCTTAACGAAATCTATGGTAATGTGTTCCCACTTCCATTTTGGAATCTCAAGTGGTTGCAATGGACCCTTAGGCACTTGATGCTCTTCCTTTACACGCTGACAAGTTAAACACGTCGAGATAAACTTTGCAATCTCTCTTTTCATATTGTTCCACCAAAATGTATGTCGAAGATCACGATACATTTTGGTACTTCCAGGATGGATCGTAAATGGTGTATTGTGTGCCTCCATCATAATCTTGTACTTCAAATCAGAGTCGTTAGGAACACAAAGTCTGGAGTGGACTCGAAGTATTCCTTCTTCATCGATTCTCGCCCTAATAACACCTTCTTGTACTTTCTTCTTCATACGCATCATCCTCGCCTCAGCTGGGTGGCTTGAGCAACCTTAACTTTTTCTATTAAAGTTGGCTCTATGCGTATACTTTACATCATCGCACTCATTCCTGCATATGATCTTCTACTCAATGCGTCAGCTACCACGTTCGCTTTTCTAGGATGGTATTGAATAGTGTGGTCGTAATCTTTTAACAGCTCGAGCCAACGTCGTTGCCGCATGTTGAGTTCCTTTTGAGTGAAGAAATATTTGAGACTTTTATGGTCTGAATATATCTCCACTTTCTCTCCATATAGATAGTGCCTCCAAATCTTTAACGCGAAAATGACTGCTGCCAATTCTAGATCATGAGTAGGATAATTCCTCTCATATTCTTTAATTTATCGCGAGGTATAGGCTATGAATTTCCCACGTTACATGAGAACACATCCTAACCCTTTGCCTGAAACATCGCTGTAGATAACAAATCCATCTGAACCAGATGGTATTGTCAGAACAGGTGCCGAAATGAGTCTCCTCTTAAGCTCTTGGAAACACTTTTCGTATTCCTCGCTCCATACGAGTTTTGTATCCTTCCGAGTCAGCTGAGTTAACGGGGTAGCGATTCGAGAAAACCCTTCCACGAATCTCCGATAATAACCACCAGGCCCGTAAAGCTACGTTTCTTGGCCACCGACTTCGCTGCTTCCCAACTTTGTATTGCTTCAATCTTCGCTGGGTCGACAGATACTCAATGTTTTGAAACCACGTGCCCAAGGAATGCTACTTCCTCAAGACAGAACTCGCATTTCTTCAACTTAGCATATAGTTTGTTTTCACGAAGCCTTTGGAGTACCAGCTTCAAATGGTGCTCATGATCTTCACGGATTTTGGAATATATGAGAATGTCATCAATAAAGACAACAACGGACTGATCCAAATAGTCCTTGAATACTAGGTTCATCATATCCATGAAAGCCACAGGAGCATTAGTCAATCCGAAAGACATGACTAAGAATTCATAATGCCCATACCGAGTTCTGAAGGCAGTCTTTGGAATATCCTTAGTTCTAATCTTCAGTTGATGATATCCAGAACGAAGATCGATCTTTGAAAAGAATTGTGCTCCTTGCAACTGGTCAAACAGGTCATCAATACGAGGTAGTGGATACCTATTTTTGATGGTGACATGGTTCAATTCCCGATAGTCAATACAAAGTCGCATACTCCCGTCTTTTTTCTTTATAAATAAAACAGGAGCACCCCAAGGAGATGTACTAGGACGAATGAAACCAATGTCCAACAACTCCTGTAATTGGACCTTTAACTCCTGAAGTTCAATAGGATCCATTCGATATGGGGTTTTAGAAATGGGCTTTGTACCAGGCTCAAGATCAATAAAGAATTCAACTTCACGTTCCGGGGGTAGACCGGGAAGTTCTTCAGGAAATACGTTAGGAAAATCAATAACAACAGGAATATTATTCAAACCTGACGTGTCTTTATTCAAATCCATAACATGGGCTAAGAAAGCTTGACATCCGTTTTTCAATAAATGAATAGCTTTATGACTTAATATGACAACGATTGATTTTAGTGGCTTAGTTGATTGAATTCGTACAACAGGTTGGTTAGGAATATGAAAACTAAAACCTTACGAAAACAATCAATTTTGCATGATGAGTAGTTAACCAATCAATCCCTAAAATCACATCAAAAGCAAGTATCTTTAAAGAGATAAGGTCAACAGGTAAGGTGATGGTGCCAACTTGAATCAAACAAGATTTATAAACAGTGGATGTGATGAAAGTTTCTCCTAACGGAGTCTCCACAGATAAATCAAAGTCTAATTTCTCCGGAGTCAAGTTTAAAAACGTTGATCACAAGCAAGAGAGATAAATGAATGGGTAGCATCGGTATCAAGTAAGGTATAAACTTCGCAAGAATTAATTATTAGCTTACTCGTGATCACCTCGTTTGGGTTCCTCGCATTTTGACCAGCCACGACAAACGCTCTTCCGGGAACCGTTGACTTTGACTTTTCTGGGATAGTCTTTTGAGTCACCATCCCCGCTGGAATTGGTTTCGCTACCGTACAATCTCGAGCGATATGTCCTTCTTTTCCACAATTATAACATACCTTGAACTGTTGTGGACAGTTTGGACTGATATGTTCCTCATTTCCACATTTATAGCATACGACCGGTGGTCGTTCTCCTCCCTTAGAACCAGTTGCTGCTGGCGTTGACGTCTTCACCTAGTCATTGTTGAATCTCCTCTTCTTGAAATCTCCTCCCGACTCGCTTCTTCTATTATCATGGCCGTTATTACCACCAGAGTGATTACCATTTTTGTCCGTCTTCTTCTTTCTTCGCTGGTTATTGTTGTTCTGCTGACTACTATCTTCGGTATGATCCTGGTTATGGTCCCTCGGTTGAACGTACTCGTTATCTCCCTCTAACAATTGAGCCCTGTTGACAATATCTGAATAGAGAGAAAATTTATGAGAAATGAGATACTGACGTATGTGGGTTTCAAACCTCTCGAAAACATCCGCGTCATACGCTCCTCATTCTCCACCAAATGAGGTGCAAACCCGACAACTCGCAAACTTTGCCTCGTCATCGGACACCGCCATGTTATTTTGTTCCAAATCTAATAAACTCCACTTCTTTCATATGACGAATACTTTCGTGAAAGTACTTGTCATTGAATAGCTTCAAACGCCTCCCAAGACATGCCGAAAAGTACCGGATGGGTACGCTTCACGATTCCCACCAAGAATCACCTCATTACTTAACATAAAAGCGGCGAATGGAACCTTCGTTCCTCCGTGCATCCCAAGACATCGAATATCTTGGTAATTTGTTTGACCCACGCTCCGCCTTTAATCGGATCCGACTTTCCCCCTTCGTGGTCCCAACTCTTTGAATCGCTTGGCCGTGACAAATCGTGCGTTATTATCATTTCCACCAGATTTTGCACGAAGTCTCATTCTCGTCGATTTTTGCATGAACTGCAAAAAACTTCCAAATATCCCGTCGTTCATCATCTGCTCAATGGCGTTGTTCACAGGAGGAACATTGCCGGCCTGCTGCACATTCTCCTCATTGGTGAGTACAGGCGTCTCCACGGTCTCATTTACTCCACTGTTAACATTCTCAGTCGACATTTTCAAATACTGCCATAAAACAAGGGTTAATTAAGGAAATCAACATATCACATAATATCCCTATATACTGACCAACTAACAAATAAGCTTAGGTAGAACACACTAGCGAAAGATTTACTCGTCTCTCCCCTCCTAGTTCTATTCCCCGATCTCCGCCAGAGATCATATCCCAAAGCTCTGATACCAACTGTGACGCCCCCAAAATAGGTATACATCACCCATTCCGAGTCATCAATAACATGGTACAGAAACAACTACAACTTTATTGATACAACATATAAACTGTGAGTTTAAATACAAATATTGTTGTGACGCCCCCAAAATAGGTATACATCACCTATTCTGAGTTGTCAATACATGGTACAGAAACAACTACAACTTTATTATTACAACCGTAAAACTGTGAGTTTGAATACAAATATTATCTTCTAGACAATATCTATACTCAAATAAATCCTCATCACATTTATTGATACATTATTTTACAAAAATGGTGAGGACTACTAAACAATTCTTTCTAAAACCTTCATTCCATACCCCACTGTACTCGCTTATATTCTCGCCTCCCGAGAAGAAAAATGGAACAAAAAGGAAAAGGGTGAGCTCAACTAGCCCAAGAAAGAATATTATGACTAAGATAATATACAACAAATTACCGTTAGTCTTCAACAGGAAAAATCTAATAGAATACAATAGATAAACAAATTTTAAATCAATATACGCCATGGAAATAATAATTCATTAGAAGAGTTAAGTAGAGAATGCAAACTACTATCTTCTATGTATGAATTTAAAAGTTCATTGCTCATCATCTTTATCCTCGTAACATCAATCAATATACATCTGGAATCAAATATTCATCTTTGCACTACGTGCCAAAGATATTCATCGATTAATCATGTTCATCTAAACACTGCTTATCTTCAGACTACTACCAAAGATATTCTTCAGAAATCATTCATCTTTGCACTACAGCCAAAGATATTCAATAATATCATCATTTAAGACCGAGGATGATGAAAATATTTTTAAAGAAACGAATCCAAAGAAAACAAAATGACAAGGATTAAGGATTAAGGATTCGTACTTTGTTTTATCCATGTTCAAAAATACCTCAAAAATAATCATAGTGGTGTAAAATTCAAGAATGATCAAAACATGGATACAATCAAAGCTAGTATCCGAATAGATATTTTGGACAAAAAGAAGAAATTTTATTTTTATGAATAATAGTCAGATATCGTGAATAAAGGCCGATACGTGAATAATAACTCTCACACAAAAAGATAGAAATTTCCCAAAATATCTTCATGCTTCATGAATAAGACTTTCGTGAATAAGACTCGTGAATAAGAACTCATGAATAGTAACTCGTGAATAGTAACTCATGAATAAGAACTCATGAATAAGAACCCCAAAAGTAGTATGCACACAAGCCAATCATGTTTGATGATAAAACATATACTTTGAATAATCTTATTCATTTATTAATAAAAAGTATTAATTTATTAAAGGCTTTTAATTATCTACATGATGTTGTTTTATAATATGTGATAAACCCATAGTTTTAAGCAATGCTTTTAGAATAATGATGATGATCATTCTAATGAGATCTAAATTCTTAGAAAGCTTAAAACTAAAATAGTTCCCAATCATTGGATTACTAAATTGGGGATTAGTGAATCCGGATAGATTGGTACATACGCTGTTGCTTTCATCGGATGAGGATGATTGATCTCACGATCATTTGTGTGGAGACACAAAAGCAAGTATGTAGGTGCTTATTAGAGAATAAGTTCATTTGAGCACGTGGCTCGCTAAGGAATACCTAATGGAGTTTTATTTGCTCACAATAGGAATTCTGTAGTGATAGTAGTACAAGTAATCCTTGGACTTGAGATCATCATAAGATCTTGTGTATGATGAGTTATACTTTGACTTATTCCTTAAGACCCTTAGGGTATATCAAAGGGTATGCTTGGGTATAATAAGTTGTACATGGAGATAATGTATGATCAATAAAGAATCTACCACTTCTAATAAAAGAAGAGAAATGTCCTATGTGATTCGATAAATGACAACCCAAAGTAGTCCTTGGTTAAGGCGTAATGAAATTAGAAAGGAGTTTCTAATTTGCATTATTTGAGTTGTGCATTTAAGGATCGAAATACATATAATTAAATAAAATAAGACTTGACAAAGAATTCCATGTCTTATATTTAATTGGGACATTGTATGGTGGAATGATTGAATTGTATTTGTAACTATTTACTCAAAGGTTCTTTAATGATTAATGTTGAAATCTATATTATCCGGAAAGTCGCTGATCGCTAGGAGGCTTATCCCTATTGTAGAATAAATATTATTTAAATAAATTAATTATTTAATTTATTTATTTAAATAAGATTAGAATTGTTCTAATTGATTTATTCACAACCTAGCTTAATATGGAGAACCTAAAGGGTCACACCATAAAAGGAAGAATAATTATTTAAGAAGTTAATGGCATAATCGTAATAATATGTTATGTATATTTAATTTAATCTATGGTGATAGAATAAATTAGATAGCTTAATATTTATTATTTAATATTTTAGAAATATTAAATATAAATTAATAAGAGGAGTCTTATTAATATTATTACAATTATTATTATTTTAATTTCTAAAAGAGTTTAGAAATTAATTTAATATAAGTACTCTCATTTATTCCTAATAAGATTAGGAGGTTAAATTAGTTAAAGGAGTTTAATTAATTATCCCTAATAAGATTAGGGAGCTTAATTAATTAAAAGAATTAATTAATTAAAACCCAATTCCTTAATTGTTAAGGTGGGTTGCCCACATCTATAAATAAGAGGAGTCTTATTATGGGTGGTATGGGTTGTTGACTTTAACAAAGTATGTAATAATTCCAAGTTGTTGGGAGTATGCCTTTTATAGAGATAGAAAACTAGGGTTAGCCATAACACCCATCTTCTTGAATTTTATTCTTCCTCGGTGGATCACCTCTGAGGCCCAAACACATGGGTGGCTAACGTTGATCAAAGGAAGGAACCAAACCCGGTGGATTCAAGTTGAACGCTAAAAGGATGGGAGGTGAACTTGCACTCGGCGGAAGCTCGATCTTCAAGGGTATGATTTTATTCTTTATCTTTTTCGTTTAATTAATAATTATGCATAAAGAATGATCCGGGGTATATGGTTTGTAAATTTTTAAACTCGATTTTTACACGCTTCCGCTTAATTTTGCAATTTGATTGCGTTGATGAATATTACAAAACTAATAAAGGGCATCGTAGCCAAACCTTTATGCTAATTATTAATTGTTTTAATTTAATATGTATATTGATTTGTGTTTAGAACAATTTAATTGAGCATAATTTTATCAGATAAAATTTAAAATAAAAAAAAAAAAAAAAATAAAAACAAGTTTTAATAAAAAAAAATAAAATAAAAAATGAATGAAGTATGAATGAAGGTCACCTTCTTCTTCTTTTTTTTTTTAAAGGTTACATGATGCGTAAAATATATATATATATATATATATATATATCGTGATTACTATATATATATATATACGATTTAATTTCGCGCGCTTGAACAAAAAAAAAAAAAACGCAACTTGATCTCTCATATATATATATATATATATATATATATATATATATATATATATATATATATATATATATATATATATATATTATTATTTTATATATATATATATATATATTATATATATATATATAATATAATATTCTTAATAATTTTATAATTAAAATAATATTTATTTTAATTTTAAAATAAAAAGGTTTATTTTAAATATTAAAATAAAAGAGTTTATTTTAATTTTAAAATTAGAATTTCATGCTAACTAATTAGAGTTGGAATTGGATTCCATGATAACTAATTGGAGTTGAAATTGGATTTTATTTTTCCTAAAATAAAGGAGTTTATTTGTGAATAGAGAAGTAAATCCATCTTTCCTTAAATAAAGGAGTTTATTTAGATATGAAATAAGATTTCATGTTATTCAAAATAAAGGAGTTTATTTGTGAATAGGAAAGAAAATCTATATTTCCTTAAATAAAGGAGTTTATTTAAATATGAAATAAGATTTCATATTATTCAAAATAAAGGAGTTTATTTGTGAATGAAAAAGAAAAATCCGTGTTTCCTTTAATATTTTTTTTTATATATATGGAATTGATTCCATAATTAATTAAAATAAAAGAGTTTATTTTGATTAAAGATTTTGATTAAAATAAAATAGTTTATTTTATTCAAAATTAGATAAATTAAAATAAAATAGTTTTATTTTGATTTAAATTTGGATTAAAATAAAGGAGTTTATTTTGATTCAAAATTAGATTTTATACTAATTAAATTTGCCCATTAAATGATATCAATATATATATTAAATGTTTATTATTCATGAGATGAATGTTATTTATTGATGCATATGATGATGATGTATGATAATAAATGGGATTGATTATGGACTATCGACCAATATGATTGGATTTTATTTTTGTTGGATGCACGAATGTATGGGTTTTATTAAATGGGGTCTCACAGACTGCCTTCTCTAATTTTTCTTAATGTAAATTCTATCTCTCTCCCATGTATTTCCCTCGATCACGATCAAGGTTTCTATTTATTTTAAATAGTTTTGTAATAGAATAGTTAGAATTAATTTTGAAAAATTGAGATCAAAGAGCAAGGAGCTTGAAGACCCGCTTTGTAATGGAGTCCGGTTTAAATATAATTGTTATATTTAAATATTAAAATCTTGCACCCCTAGGGTTTGACCTTTTGGTTCACTTGGTGGCTCTAGTGAACCAAACTAGAATAAAAGTCCATAATCAATCCGGGTAGAATATAGTATTCTATATGTGCAAATGCGATATATATATATATATATATATTATGCAAACATGCTTCGCATGTTCATTAATATGACGCGTATTTTATATATATAATATATGCATGCAGCGCTAAACAAGATGAGACAAATTAATAACAAACCCTCAATTTTTATATATTAAGTCCTAAGCGCTTCAAAGATATTTGGAATATCGAACGTCAAGCTTTCTAGCATGATAAAATTAATAGAGTATTAAATATTTAATATGAGTTTGTTGTATCACCACAAGGCAAGTATTAAGTATTTAAGATGTTAATTTATCACATTTGATGCTTATAAAGAAAATTGAACAATATTGTTTTGTTGTGTCACCACAAGGATGATATTTTTCTTTTTTTGAATATATGGAGTGCTAGGTCGGACTTAACTTGGATAATTTTGATTCGGATGTGCCACCACTGATCAAAATAATCTAAGAGGCAAAATACAAGGAGTTGCATAGTTGATGTAATTGACAAAAGTTGTCTACCTATTTATTTATATATAGTTTGTTGTGTCACCACAAGGCTATATACATTTGAAATGGGATCCTTATTCTCACTAGCAAATCTTTAATTAGATTTTCTTTTGGACTATATAAGTGAGGGTAATATAGTTTGAAAAAAATAGTGGGAGATACCAATTTAAAACAAGACCTAATTTATTTTGGTAATTAATAATAGAATGTATGTTAAAATGTTGTTAATTACAAATTCATTTACGAAATTTTACAATGTCTAAAATTACTATCATCATGAAGCATATTAGATGCTAAATTAACCGAATCAATTAAACGGATTGGTTAAGAAATTTGAGAATAGTTCTCATAGTCAAAAAGCTATCTTATGTCCTTAATACGCCTATCCTCTCAGATGGTTGCGCATAATGCCTCTGAGGAAGACATTGCTACTTTTAGAAAGTGGCAAGATGATGCACAATTGGCTCAATGCATCATGCTCGATCTATGAGTAACGAGCTTCAAATACAAGATGAAACTATGGATGCTTCTACTATATTCCCGCACATCAAGTAGTTGATGGTGAGGAAAGTAGGACCGATAGATATCGAGATATCTAAGGAGCTCTTCCGATCTAGAATGGCCAATGGCACTATAAAGATGCATAAAAAAGTTCTTAACATAATCAATTTGATTGATCAATTAGACAACCGGTTTTGTCATAGATGGAGAGTTGAGCCAAGATTTGATCTTGCACTCATTCCCTGACTCCTTTCACAATTGTTGTGAATTTTTCATATGAACGAAGTTAGATATCGCCCTCACCGATTTGCTTAACTTGTTGAAAAATGTTGAGAGTCACTTTCCAACCAAGAAAGATCAAGTCTTCTTGGTAGGGGCCAAAGGATCTTCCTAAAAGAAGAACGATTCAAAGAAGGTATATAGAAAGGCATAAACAAAGGATAATAAGAACAAAACCGATATGGATAGCATAGGAGTTTGCTTCCACCGCAATAAGCCCATACCATCGGAAAGAAATCATGAGAAGCATCTTGCGAGAGGCTAACCAAAGAAGCTTAGTGAAGTTTCGGTTATAATACAATTTTGTTCATGATTGAAATAAATTTTTCTTTAAGTCAAGGTTCTACTTGGGTATTGGATACCGACTTTGGTTATCATAAATATAGATTTATGAAGGACCAAGCGTAAGTAGAAAGTTAAACAAAGATAAGAAATCCTATGTGAGGAAAATGAAGCAAAGGTTGCTACATTAGCCATAAAACTTATAGTTTAGCAATGCCTATGGGAAAATCTATTAAGTCAATAAGTTGTTATTGTATTTGAGTTCTTGTTAGAAATATTATTTCCATTTTATTGTTGGACAATGAAATCTTTGGTATTATAATTAAGAACAATTGTTGTTCTATTTATAATAATAATGTTTTGTATAGAATCGGAATATTACTTAATAAATTTTGTATACTTGACTTACATGAAAATAATTTTGCATATTGAACAAATTAGTATAAGAAAAGGAGATGATAATTCAAAGAGTTGAATGTGTGTATTTGTTTGAAATACAAGTGTGAATTATTTGAAAGGTTCAAAGAATTCGTAAGTGAAACAAATTGGCAATGTATTAAGATTCTTTGATTAGATCAAGGAATAAATATTTGTGCAATAAGTTTTAGATCATCTCAAATGGTTTTCTCATAATGGACGCCTCCAGATACGCATAATTGATTGATGTATCCGAAAGGAAAAATCGTACCTTGTTGGACATGGTGCGGTCCATAATGATTTTACCGACATTCCAAAGATCCTTCAGGATCATGTCCTAGAAATGGTCAGACATATCTACGAAAAAGGTAACCTCAAAATCCTACCCCAAGACTCCATAAAAGTTATGGATAGGGAGGATTCCTAATCTTAAGTATGTTAAGATAAGGGTTTGTCCAACTTATGTGAAAAGGTTTCAAGGATAAGCTTGGGACAAGATTTGACATGTACATGATTTGTGGGACATCCTAAAGTAAGTTTAGGTATATGTTCTATAATTCTACTTAGCAAAAGGTGTTTGTTACGAAACACCGCCTTCTAAGATAAAGGTGTTTATCATTAAAAGGGGGTTAGTGGGAGGATAATAGATCTTGAAGAGTTCAAGAACCACAAAACACTATAAGTCAAATAAGAGGAACTCAGTAGATAGACCTATTGTACCACAAATCAATCAGAAATCTGAAATAGTCTCAAAGATACCTAGAGGTATGGATTCATCATGGATGATGATGATGATGAGTACGATGCTCATGTAAGATGATGATCCGAGTTACATTCGATGAGGTAAGACTTCTAGTGTACAAAAAGGGTCGATGAGCGCGTCGTGAAATTTCTAGTATTATATGTTGATATACTACGAATAAGGAATGACATACCAATGCTACAATCAGTAAATGATAAAGTTGTCTAAACATTCCTCCATGAATGATTTGGAAGAGTATCTTAGTTGGGGATATAAGTCTATATAGATAGATTTAAGAGGATGCTCGACTTAACCCAAGGAACGTATATTCATTTGATGCTAAAGTCGTTTAGTATGGCAAACTCCAAGAGATGTCTCATGTTGATGAGCCATGGAGTATATCTCTCTTAATAGTCCCCATAGACTCCAAAGAAGAGAGATTGCATGAGTGACAATCATGTATGCAATGAAATGTACGAGACCCGATGTTGATCACCATATATTGCGAGAAGATCACATGTAAGGCGGTGAAAAACATCTTAAAGTTCTTAACCCAAGACTAAGGATGTGAGCATACATGGTGGGTCTAAATTAAAACTAGAGGGCTTAATGAGACTCAAGTTTTTCAGACAAACCAAGATGACAGAAAATCCACTTTAAGGTAAAGCGTTATCTTGGACAGTGGTGCAGTGAATTGGAAAGGTTCCAAACAGCAAAGAGTTGCTGGTTTAGTAATAAAGACAAAGTATATAGCTATAAATGAAGCTACAAGTTGATTGTTTGGATTAAAAGTTCATTACGTAACTAGAATAGTTCCTAAGTCTCATCTTGGATCTAAACATGTGTTGTGGCACTTTCATTTGATTATTAGAATCATTGAAAGATGGGAAATCACTATAGAGATAGTGGACTCTCATAAACAACATTACATATCCATTAATTAAAGCTTATCCAACAAAGCAGGATAATCGCTACTTAGAGAAGAAGAGTATGAGTTACCATGACGATTGGATTTAGTGCAAGTGGGAGATTGAAAGTAGTATGCACAAGCAATCATCATGTTTGATGATAAAGCATATACTTTGTAACAATCTTATTCATTTATTAATAAAAAGTATTAATTTATTAAAGGCTTTTAATTATCTACATGATGTTTGTTTTATAATATGTGATAAACCCATAGTTTTAAGCAATGCTTTTAGAATAATGATGATGATCATTCTAATGAGATCTAAATTCTTAGAAAGCTTAAAACTAAAATAGTTCCCAATCATTGGATTACTAAATTGGGGATTAGTGAATCCGGATAGATTGGTACATACGCTTAACTTGCTTTCATTGGATGAGGATGATTGATCTCATGATCATTTGTGTGGAGACACTAAAGCAAGTATGTAGGTGCTTATTAGAGAATAAGTTCACCGAACGTGGCTCGCTAAGGAATACCTAATGGAGTTTTATTTGCTGTCAATAGGAATTCTCAGAGTGATAGTAGTACAAGTAATCCTTGGACTTGAGATCATCATAGTATCTTGTGTATGATGAGTTATACTTTGACTTATTCCTTAAGACCCTTAGGGTATATCAAAGGGTATGCTTGGGTATAATAAGTTGTATACGGAGATAATGTATGATCAATAAAGAATCTACCACTTCTAATAAAAGAAGAGAAATGTCCTATGTGATTCGATAAATGACAACCCAAAGAGTCCTCGGCGGCGAGAATGAAATTAGAAAGGAGTTTCTAATTTGCATTATTTGAGTTGTGCATTTAAGGATCGAAATACATATAATTAAATAAAATAAGACTTGACAAAGAATTCCATGCCTTATATTTAATTGGGACATTGTATGGTGGAATGATTGAATTATACGGTAACTATTTACTCAAAGGTTCTTTAATGATTAATGTTGAAATCTATATTATCCGGAAAGTCGTTGATCGCTAGGGGAGGCTTATCCCTATTGTAGAATAAATATTATTTAAATAAATTAATTATTTAATTTATTTATTTAAATAAGATTAGAATTGTTCTAATTGATTTATTCACAACCTTTAATATGGAGAACCTAAAGGGTCACACCATAAAAGGAAGAATAATTATTTAAGAAGTTAATGGCATAATCGTAATAATATGTTATGTATATTTAATTTAATCTATGGTGATAGAATAAATTAGATAGCTTAATATTTATTATTTAATATTTTAGAAATATTAAATATAAATTAATAAGAGGAGTCTTATTAATATTATTACAATTATTATTATTTTAATTTCTAAAAGAGTTTAGAAATTAATTTAATATAAGTATTCTCATTTATTCCTAATAAGATTAGGAGGTTAAATTAGTTAAAGGAGTTTAATTAATTATCCCTAATAAGATTAGGGAGCTTAATTAATTAAAAGAATTAATTAATTAAAACCCAATTCCTTAATTGTTAAGGTGGGTTGCCCACATCTATAAATAAGAGGAGTCTTATTATGGGTGGTATGGGTTGTTGACTTTAACAAAGTACGTAATAATTCCAAGTTGTTGGGAGTATGCCTTTTCTATAGAGATAGAAAACTAGGGTTAGCCATAACACCCATCTTCTTGAATTTTATTCTTCCTTGGTGGATCACCTCTAGAGGCCAAACACATGGGTGGCTAACGTTGATCAAAGGAAGGAACCAAACCCGGTGGATTCAAGTTGAACGCGAAAAGGATGGGAGGTGAACTTGTACCTGAGGAAGCTCGATCTTCAAGGGTATGATTTTATTCTTTATCTTTTCGTTTAATTAATAATTGCGCATAAAGAATGATCCGGGTATATGGTTTGTAAATTTTTTAAACTCTGATTTTTACACGCTTCCGCTTAATTTTGCAATTTGATTGCGTTGATGAATATTACAAACCTAACAGTGGCATCAGAGCCAAACCTTTATGCGAATTATTAATTGTTTTAATTTAATATGTATATTGATTTGTGTTTAGAACAATTTAATTGAGCATAATTTTATTGTATAAAATTTAAAATAAAAAAAAAGGCCTAAAACAAGTTTTAATAAAAAAAAAATAAAATAAAAAAATGAATGAAGTATGAATGAAGGTCACCGTGCTGCTGCTGCTTCTTTTTTTTAAAAGGTTACATGATGCAGCCGTATTATATATATATGATATATATATACCGTGATTACTATATATATATATAACGATTTCCGTGCGCCTTGAACAAAAAAAAAAAAAAAAACGCAACTTGATCTCCTGTTATATATATATATGATATATATGATATATATTATATACGGTTTTATATATATATATATATATATATTCGGTTATTTTATAATATATTATATATATTATATATATATATATAATATAATATTCTTAATAATTTTATAATTAAAATAATATTTATTTTAATTTTAAAATAAAAAGGTTTATTTTAAATATTAAAATAAAAGAGTTTATTTTAATTTTAAAATTAGAATTTCATGCTAACTAATTAGAGTTGGAATTGGATTCCATGATAACTAATTGGAGTTGAAATTGGATTTTATTTTTCCTAAAATAAAGGAGTTTATTTGTGAATAGAGAAGTAAATCCATCTTTCCTTAAATAAAGGAGTTTATTTAGATATGAAATAAGATTTCATGTTATTCAAAATAAAAGAGTTTATTTGTGAATAGGAAAGAAAATCTATATTTCCTTAAATAAAGGAGTTTATTTAAATATGAAATAAGATTTCATATTATTCAAAATAAAGGAGTTTATTTGTGAATGAAAAAGAAAATCCGTGTTTCCTTTAATATTTTTTTTATATATATGGAATTGGATTCCATAATTAATTAAAATAAAAGAGTTTATTTTGATTAAAGATTTTGATTAAAATAAAATAGTTTATTTTATTCAAAATTAGATAAATTAAAATAAAATAGTTTTATTTTGATTTAAATTTGGATTAAAATAAAGGAGTTTATTTTGATTCAAAATTAGATTTTATACTAATTAAATTTGCCCATTAAATGATATCAATATATATATTAAATGTTTATTATTCATGAGATGAATGTTATTTATTGATGCGTATGATGATGTGTATGATAATAAATGGGATTGATTATGAATATCAACCAAATATGATTGGATTTTATTTTAGTTGGATGCATGAATGTATGGGTTTTATTAAATGGGGTCTGCGTACCTCGTCTTCTCTAATTTTTCTTAATGTAAATTCTATCTCTCTCCTATGTTTTCCCTTGACTGCTGATCAAGGCTTCTATTTATTTTAAATAGTTTTATTAAGGGTTGTTATGTTTTTCATGTTTCGTAACTTTTCAGACCTTCAAAAATTCTGGAAAAATTTGAAATGATATTTTGATGAGTTTTATTGATTGTGTCCAAAAATGTTGATTTTTGGATGTATATATTAAGAGTTATGAATTTTATGAGAAAATACTATTTTAAAAGTAACCGCTTATATCTCCTTGTGGTTAACTCCAAAATTGATGAAATTTTTATTGGGAGTACATCTATATAATATCAGTGTACTCTGTGAATTTCAAAATTTTTGGATAAAAGTACAATTTATGATAAATGTCTAAATATTCGGTGATTTTGGCCATATGAAAAATAGTAAATGAATTTTAAAAATTCTGAGAAAAATATATGTTCAATATGGGACTATATTCTGCTAAATCCCAGAAAAAAAATATTTTTGGAACTGATTTGGTATTTTTCATGAAAATAGACTAGTTATGAGTAAATGAATTAAATATGTTATGTGAAGTAAGAAAATTGGAAAATGTGATTTTATGGCTTGAGAATCATCATACATGAGTTATATCTGATTTTTTATGAGGGTTTTGGTTATTGGTGATGAAATCTTATGAGTTTGGCATTTTAGAATGATTAAATGCATTATTTAGTAAAGTGTAAACAATTAAAATAAATTGTTTATAAGTTTAAGAAATGTTATTTCAATATCATTATACCGAAATATTGGCATGGATTTTATTGTAAAATTTCTACCTTTTTGTGTCGGGTTTACTATTCATGAGTTACTATTCATGACAAAATTGGTTTCTTTTTCTAACCAAATTATAGTTGATTTATGAATATTACTCTTGAGATTAAAACTGTATGTTGATCATATTATTTTAATTATCATATATAACATTTTTATAACCCTAATGATGATATTTCTCTTTGACTTGAGTGTAAAGATGGGTAGATTTTTGGTATGATCATGACTATGGGTTCTCTTTGGCCAAGAAAGGCAAAAGTTGAATTGTTGAATGGTATGATCGTGACCATTGAATTTATAATTGAATATCTTTAGCTTAAGTGCAAAGGTGAAATGATCAACATGGTTATAATTATTGTTTATATAAATTACGAAATGATTATATATTTCTTTGAGATAATAATATATTTGGCACATAGTGCGAAATATGAATCATTGATGAATATATTTGGCTCAGAAGTGCAAATATGAACTATTGAGGAATATCTTTGGCTGTAGTGCAAAGATGAATTGTTGATGAATATCTTTGGCCCGTGGTGCAAAGATGAATTGTTGATGAATATCTTTGGCGCCCAGTAGTGCAAAGATGACATGTTGTTGAATATCTTTGGCCAAGATGGTGCAAAGATGAACAGTGTTGAAATGAATACATGACCAAATGGTGATATGAAATGAATATCTTTGGTAGTAGTGCAAAGATGAATTTATTAGTATGATTATGAATGTGAATATGATTTGGTGTAACCATGATCTTTGATGTTTCGTGAAGATAGGTGATGAAAATTATCTTCGTCTAAATGAGAAGAGGAATTTAGAACTACAATTATGATTATGAGTTATTCATAAGATTGTGGATCGTAATTGTTGATTGATGTTACTGAGGATAAAACATTGTTGGTGGATTTTAACATGGAGAAGATAATAGACTTCATAGTCTATTCGACTCTTCTAATGGATCGCTTTCGTTCACCGCAACTATGGTTGAAATTTTATCATCTACCATATGTTCTAAATCTCTGATTTATTACTGATGAAGGCTATTGATCATTTAATTATCTTTAGTCATTATATTCTTTACTGAGCTAGTTGTGCTCACCTTTTTGCTTCACAATTCTTTTCAGGTAATAAAAGTGCAGCTGGGTCGAGTGGGGGATAACAGGGGAATAGAACGGTGGTCTATAACTGTTGAGGGTGAGGCGAACCCAACGTTGGAAGGGTGTTTTGCCACTATCATACAAGATGTCTAATGATATACAACCTCGTGTCATCATAAGATATGGTTGTGCACCTCCACTTCACGAGTATATTTACTGAGCACTACCTATATAATCTTAATGTTTGTTTGAAGTATAATTCTCATTTAGAGACAATGGAGATAATGATATGTCAAGAGAAGTCTCACCATTGAGAAGAATATGATAGTAATCTTCTCATTTTTCTTTTAGGGTCTATTAGGTCAACCAAGGATAATTACGTGGGCCATATGATATTTATCATAACCTGACGCATGGCCTCCCATGTGTACAAAGGTTTTCTTGAGCACTTCCCAAAGATTTTAGTTTCTAAATGCTGACTATACCTTTATGTAAGGTGTCATCGTGAGGTGTCAGTCCACGGTTGGGACATGTGTCACATTTGGTATATATTTGTATCCAAACTCACAACATATGTGTGTTGTTGTATTTTGTCGACAATTGTTGTAATAAAGTTGTAGTTGTTTTCTCGTACCATGTATTTGGTGACTCGTAATAGGTTGGATGGAATGGTCCTATTTTGGGGCGCCACACCAAGGATAATCGTGTTTTCATCAACGGTCCACGATCATGCCATAAAATAATTCATCTTTGCACTCTTGGTAGAGAGAAACCATGGTCATGATCATACCAAAATCGTCCCATCAATGCACTACGCAGCCAACGAGGATTTTTACCACATCATTTGTAATATTACGATCGTGATTATACCGAATAATCCTCGGTCATAATCATACCAAATTCATATATATACTACTACGGCCAAAGATGACTTTCATAATAATATAAGCATGAGGATGATGACAATGATATAATAATTCAATTAAACGAGATAAAGGATAAATTTTAAAGACTTTAATAATTTAATTTATCCGGAATTCAATAACGTTCAAATTGTCAACATGATACTATTTTGTGGAGTAAAATTCAAGAATAATATTATATCAAAAATGATTTGGACTGAAAAAAAATTAATTTTTGTCGTGAATAATGCCCTAGGTGAATAGTACCCGAGTGAATAGTACCCAGTGAATAGAACTTGAATAAGAACCCCCGTGAATAGTACTCCGGCATGAAAAAAATTAAAACTTATCAAGAATGCTCAGAATAATATTTTCATGAAAAGATACTGGATGAAGCGCAAATATCAAGGATATTCTACTAATTTAATGGAGCATAGATGCCAAAATTTTAACAAAACGATGATAGAATTCGAAATCTGAAACGAAATAATATTACTTACATACTACAGAGTATGAAAGAAAATATTATTTCTTACGAATACTGAACAAAAATAATATCCCTTACGAATATTAAAAGAAAATAATATTCCTTTCGAATATTAAACGAATATAATATTCCTTACGAATATTAAATAAAAATAATATTTCTTGCGAATATTGAACGAAGTAATATTCATACGAATACGAAAAATAATATCTCTTTAGAATATGAAATAAATAATACCCTTACGAGTATTGAAAGATAATAATTCTCTTCATAAATACGAAATAAATAATACCCCTTACCACAAAAAGAAGAGTATTCCAACTTATATAGCGAATATATTTTTAAAGAAAACTTTCACTATTTTCTACACTTAAAGCTTTCTAAAACTCGAAAGAAATACGTTCAATATTATAGAAGAAGAATTTCTTTGATTCTGATGTGATTTTCAATTCTAAATAAGCATCCTATTTATAGGAGAATGGAAAGGATACTATTTAGGCGCATAGTAAAGGAAAGTTCACGGGCGACGTTCATGCGAAATTTTCTGAATTTTTTTTATTTTACTATGTTGTACTATGCAATAAAATATTCTAATAAAACAAAATTTTTTAAATAAAATATAATATATTCTATTTATAATCTAATAAAATAAATAACTTTATAAAAGTATTCTATTTTATTATTATTATTATAATAATAAAAAAAAACAAATTATATTAAGATTCTTCCTTAATATATATATATATATATATATATATATATTAGTACTCCTCCTTAATATCTCTTCCCCCCATTTCCTTTTTCAACATCGTGGGCCCCACATGTGTCCCACATGTGACCTCACTTTTATTACATTAAATAATTTTCTACCGATTATTTTTAAAAAATGGGTAAATGGGGGTCCATAAAATAAGTAAAATTTACATCAAATACTTCATAAAAATCCCCTCAATATTTTTAACAACCTTTATTCATATTATTATAACTCGTAATATTAACAACCAGGTCGTCCCCAGGAAAGAAGGGGCTTTCCTATAAGGATTTCTCCGTATTGGCGCATAATTAGATTACCTAACCTCTCTTTGACTAAACTTCTAGACATTGTTAATTATGCAAATAATAATATGAATAACTTGTCATCTCAATTATTGATTTAATAATATAAAATATTATGCAGATGATACTGTGACAATAATTGCATCAATAATATGAGAGATATAATGCAGCAATTACTGTAGTAATAATTGAGTATAACTGAGTGACTTCTTACGTAAACATCAATAATCAATCTGTGTTCTACTACGCAACCACGCCAGACATCGCATTTACTTTTAACACTTTGTTATTTCAATAGTTAACGGTAAAACTTTCGTCGTTATTTTCATAAAAGATATTTCGCTGCTTTCACTCACTACGAAAACACTTCCGTTGTGGGGTCCACCAATGATTGTGCCGTTGTAAGAATATTCCCTGTTAAAACGAATATTCTCCGACCAATCGAATATTTTATAACCACTTGCATACTTTGCAAAATTTATAAATATTACCCATAACTATAATATTATCTCAAATCCACACCATAATATTAAAAAAAAAATTCGAGAAAATTAAATCATTATTCATAAAATTTGGGGTCTTACAATCTTCCCTCATTATAAAATTTCGCCCACGAAATTTATGTACGTACCTGGTATGTCGAACAGATGAGGATACCTCGTCAGATTCTAACTCTTGAGGTATAACCTTTGAGTGTAGAATATATTCCTTCTTATCCAAGATTTTAACATGTACATCTTCATACGTTAAATCATCCGCTATCTCTTCCGGTTCTAAATCAATAATGTGGTCGGTCGTCCCTATATTTTCGTAACATCGATACGTGAAAAATGTTATGAACACGCGACATACTTAGCAGTAAAGCGAGTTTATAGGCTACAGTTCCTACTCGATCGAGGATTTCAAATGGGCCAATTAAATCGAGGGTTGAGATTTACTCTCTTCGTCGATTCTTGCTTCTAGAATAACGCCTTCTTGAACCTTCTTCTTCACATTCTTCAGCTCAGAGTCTATAGCTTGGACGACTTTTAACTTTATCGATTAAAGTCGATTCTAGTCGTATATTTGATATCACTACGTGGGTCCCTAGAGTCTTTAACTCTATCTTTATCATTTGTAAATTATACGAAATGGATTTTTGTGTTAACAACGTCACACTTGTAAACGCATATGATCTTCTACTTAACGCGTCAGCTATCACATTCGTTCTTCCACAATGATATTGAATGGTATAGTCGTAATCTTCAATAGCTCGAGCCAACGTCTTTGGCGCATGTTATGTTTGTTTTGGGTGAAGAAATATTTGAGGGTTTTAGAAATGAGTTTTGTACTGGAGTCAATACAAAATTCGATTTCACGCTCTTGGGTAGGCTAGGAAGTCTTCAGGAATACGTCAGGAAATTTATTAACAATAGAAATATCATTCAAAACTGTGAATCTCTCATCCCAATACTTGGATAGCACGTCACATTGATACTTATCAACTTGCCACCGCAGAACGGCGTCCCCTACGGAAATTCTGGCTTCGGTGCATTCTAAGGCTTGGAAGTCACCAGCGAAAGGTTCGGGACTCTTTATTTATGGCTTGATATGACAATGATTGACTTTAGTGGTTTGGTTACTTGAATTTGTATAACAGGTTGATTAGGAATATGAAAACTAACAACCTTAGAAAAATAACCAATTTTAGCACGATGAGTAGTTAACCAACCGATTCCTAAAATCATATCAAATGTAAGTATTTTCAAGAGATAAAATCGATGTGAAACGTGAAAGTGTTGATTTGAAACAAACAAGACTTATAAACAATGGATGTAATGAAGGTTTCTCCCGACGGAGTTTCAAATGAGATAAGTCAAAGTCTAATTTCTCCGGTTTATATTTAAACGTTGAAAGCGCAAGTAGGTGAAATAAAAGAGTGGGTAGAACCGGTATCGAATAAGGTATAAACTTCACAAGAGTTTATGATTAACTTACCCGTGATAACTTCGTTCGGGTTCCTCGACAAACGATCTCACTTAAACTACCGGCTTTGACTTGTTTGGGACATCATTTGGCGTCACTATCCCAGCTGGACTAAACTTCACTATACGACAAAATTGAGTTAAATGACCTTCTTTTTCGCAATTAAAACATGCTTTGGGTTGCTGCGTACAGTTTGGACGGATGTGTCCCTCCTGTCCAGTGGCAGAACCAGAATGATTTTGTAGGGGGGTCAAAATTTTTAAACCAAGCGAACCGAAATTATTAATACCACCACTTGCGGAATTTAGGACGTTGACTTTGCTTAATTCCTAGTTTTTAGCAAAAACAGTCCTAAGAGGACTTTTAACGAATATATTATGTGCGCCACTTTAACAAACAGATTTCTTAGCCATTTCTTTGTGTTCTAACCCGAATTCGCCATCCTTATTACTCTGCACACTAACAACTATACTCCATGTCACTAATTTAGTCAAAAGCTAACTGATTTATACCATAAAAGCATACATAATCTATCTATCAATTAATGTATTCACACACTACTAACTAACTTTATAGTTCATTGGGTTTTTATAACTTTCATCGTATTAGAAATTCAATTATATAATTGTTCCATACATATAAGTATATAACCTCTATTGTCACTGTTTTCATGGTTAATTTTCATTCAAACCAATCAATTTATTTAATTTAGCACATAACTAATTTAGAACAATCAAAGAAACTAAGTTACCTTTGGTTTGTAAAAGCTTGAAACTAAGTTACCTTTACTTTTAAACTTATCCCAGTTGCATAATAGAAGCCATGAAAAATAAATAGCAACTAATTTCTTTGTTATTTAGACATATATATCATTTTCTTAAGAAAATAATAGCAACTAATTTGCTTACCATTATTTTTACATGTAAATTATTATGTTTTACTTTATTATTACTTGGACCAAAGAAGTGGAGGGCTGGAGGCATGGACAGAGTCGTCAAGAAACAACGGTGGTAGGTGGAATGAATGTGAATGTGAGCGGCCGGTAGTGGCGTGCAGGCCAGGGCACCGGGTGAGTAGTGGTGGCAGAGGATCCGAAAAGTGGGAGATTGGGAGGCGGAGAGAGAGGCAAAGAGGAGAGAGCGGAGATTTGAAAAGAGGAGAGGCCGAGGAAGTGAAGACTAAATAATTTTTATTTTTTTTAATGAAACGACGCCATTTCATGTTATTTAAAAAAATAGATATGTGTTTGTTCTAGAAAGAAGAAGTGAAGAAAGCAGAGTTATAGATTTGCCATTTGCCTTGCTTCGCCTCGCCTACCGACCCCCTAGCTCGGTAGCTCTGCTCGACGATCGCCACCCTATCGGGTCACCGCCCCCTTAGTTTAGCTTTCTGCTCTCTGTCCCGGTCTCAAGATTTGAAACATACAACCGGTGGTCGTTTTTCTTCCTTAGAAACTATTTGGTGTTGTCATTGCTTTTCCATCATTATTGAACCTTCTCTTCTTAAAATTTCCACTTCTATTATCTTGGCCATAATTACCACCAAAGTGGTTACCATTCTTGGCATGATAATTTACCCCACGATGGTTATCATTGTCCCGATGGCCGTTGCCACCGGTATGATTATTATCGTGTTGTTGGTCGTTGCCTTTTGGTTGTGCTGACTCATTATGGCGCTCCAATAATTGAGCCCTATTCACAACATCTGAATATAAACAAAGTTTGTGAGAAATGAGGTATTGACGTATTTCGGGTTTCAAACCTCTTAGAAACATTCGCGCCATTCGCTCTTCATTATCGACCAAATGGGATGCAAACCGGGATAACTCTGCGAACTTAGCCTCGTACTGCGACACGGTCATATTATTTTGCTCCAACTTGATAAACTCCACCTCCTTCATGTGACGAATACTTTCGAGAAAGTACTTATCATTGAACAGCTCTTGGAACTTCTCCCAAGACATTTTGAGTGCGTTAGGCTAGGTACGTTTTACAGATTCCCACCAATGATCTACTTCTTCACGCAACATAAAGGTGGCGAAGGAAACCTTTTGCTCCTCTGAGCATTCCAAGACATCAAGTATCTTGGTGATCTGATTTATCCACGTCTCTGCCTTAAGTGGTTCTGGCTTTCCCAAAAACTCCGGTGGTCCCAGCTCCTTGAATTGCTTAGCGGTGACCAGCCGAGAGTTGCCATTGACTTCACCTGCATTATGAACACGAGTCTCTCTCGTTTGGTTTTGCATGAATTCTAAAAAATTCCTAAACGTACCATCGTTCGTTATTTGATCAGTGTTGTTGTTTACACGAGGATTATTGCCTTCATGATGCACATTATCCTAGATATTGATCGTTGGTGATTCAATGGTCTCATGTGCTCCATTGCTATTCTCAACATTCTCGGATGTCATTTTCAAACACTGTCATAAAACAAGGGTTAATTGACATGCCACATATATCCCTATACTCTGACCGACCAATTAAATACCAAATAAACTTAGGTAGGTCATACTATTGAAGGAATTACGCATCTCTCCCCTCCTAGTTTTAGTCTCACATCTCAGCTAGGGATCATATCCCTAAGCTTTGATACCAACTGTGACGCCCCCAAAATAGGTATACATCACCCATCTTGGGTTGCCAAATACATGGTATTGAATACAATTACAAACTTAATTATACAACATGAACTGTGAGTTTTAATACAAATATTGTCTTATATACAAGATTTAAACTCAAAATAAGTCCTCATTTATTATCACACTATTTCACGGGATAAAGAGCACTACTAATGCAAACGTCTGGACCGGTACATTCGCTCCCCGACTAGTCCTTTACGCTCTCATTTCACGAGAGAAAAATGAAAGCAAAAGGGTGAGCTCAACTAGCCCAGTAAGAAATATTATGACTAAGATAATACATAATAAGTTATCGTTAGCTTTCAACAATGTTAAACTGATAGAATATAATAGAAAACAAGTTTAACTGTAGCGGAACAATCAATCCATTAGAAGAGTTAAGTAGAGCATGATATCTACTATCTTCTATGATTTAAAAAGTTGATCATCAATTTTATCGCTAAGACTCAGCTTAATAAATAATCCACATCATCGAATCATCCCTGCACTATAGGCCAATGATATTCTTTAGTATCACAACCACGAATTATCCATGCACTACGGGCCAAGGATAATCGTGTTTTCATCAACGGTCATGATCATACCATAAAATAATTCATCTTTGCACACTTGGCCGAAGAGAACCCATGGTCATGATCATACCAAAAAATATCCATCAATGCACTATGGGCCAATGAGGATTTTTACCACATCATTTGTAACATTACGGTCATGATTATACCGAATAATCTCTGGTCATAATCATACCAAGTTCATCTATGCACTATGGGCCAAAGATGACTTTCATAACAATATAAGCATGGGGATGATGACAATGATATAATAATTCAATCAAACGAGATCAAAGATAAATTTTAAAGACTTTAATAATTTAATTTATCCAGAATTCAATAACGTTCAAATTGTCAACATGATACTGCTTTGTGGAGTAAAATTCAAGAATAATATTATATCAAAAATGATTTTGACCGAAAAGAAATTAATTTTTATCATGAATAGTGCCCCGGGTAAATAGTATCTGAGTAAATAGTTCCCCGTGAATAGTACTTTGGAAATAGTAACCTCGTGAATAGTACTCTGGCATGAAAAAGTTAAAACTTATCAAGAATGCTTATAATAATATTTCCATAAAAAGATACAGGATGAAGCGCAAATATCAAGGATATTCTACTAATTTAATGGAGTATAGAAGCCAAAACTTTAACAAAACAAGTATAGAATTTGAAATCTGAAACGAAATAATATTACTTATATACTACAGAGTATGGAGGAAAATATTATTTCTAATGAATATTGAACAAAAATAATATCCCCTACGAATATTAAACGAAAACAATATTCCTTTTGAATATTAAACGAACATGATATTCCTTACGAATATTAAATGAAAATAATATTTCTTGCGAATATTGAACGAAATAATATTCATACGAATACGAAAAATAATATCTATAAATATTATCCACAACTATAATATTATCTCAAATCCACACCATAATATTAAAAAAATATTTCTAGAAAATTAAATCTTTATTTATAAAATTTGGGGTCTTACACTATTATTTATTTCATATTCGGAAGATATATTATTTTTTGTATTCGTATGAATATTATTTTCGTTCAATATTCATAAAGAATATTATTTTCGTTCAATATTCGTAAGGAATATTATCTTCGTTTAATATCCGTTGGAATATTATTTTCGTTCAACAGTTGTAAGGGATATTATTTTTGTTCAGTATTCATAAGAAAGAATTTTTTCTTCCATACTCTTTAGTATATGAGTAATATTATTTCATCTCGTATTCCTGATTATATCCTCATTTTGTTAAAGTATTACTTCTATACTCCGTGAAATTAGTAGAATATTCTTGAAATTTGCGCTTAATATAGTATCGTTTCACAAGGATATTTTCTGCACATTCTTGTTAAATTTTATGTTTTTTCATACCGGAGTACTGTCCATGAGTACTATTCATTTATTCAGTACTATTCACAAAAGTACTATTCACGGGTACTATTCATAAAGTACTATTCATGAGTACTATTCATAAAGTACTATTCACGGAGTACTATTCACGGGGTACTATTCTCGAAGTAATATTCACGAGGTACTATTCACCCGGGTACTATTCACCCAGAGTACTATTTATGATAAAAATTGATTTCTTTTCGGTCCAAATCATTTTTGAAACAATATTATTCTTGAATTTTACTCCACAAAGCAGTATCATGTTGGCAATTTGAACATTATTGAATCCTGAATAAATTAAATTATAAATCTTTAAAAATTTATCCTTTGTTTCTTTTAATTGAATTCTTATATCATTGTCATCATCATCATGCTTATATTGTGATGAAAGTCATCTTGGGCTTACGTGCATAGATGGACTGTTGATTGATATGATTATGACCAGGGTTCATTCGGTATAATCATAACCCGTAATGTTACAAATGATATGGTAAAAGTCCTCATCGTTAACTGTAGCAGCATTAATGGACGATTCTTGGTATAATTATGACCACTGTGGATTATTCTAAGATAATCATGACCATTGATGATTACATGAATATCCTCGGTCGTGGTGCAGGGATGATTCGATGATGTGGTTTATTTATTATCTTGGAGTCTCGGTGATAAAGTTGATGAAAAACTTTTAAATTAATAGAAGATAGTAGATATCATGCTCCAACTGACTCTTCTAATGGATTACTTGTTCACCGCAGCTTAAACTTATTGTCTATTATATTCTATCAGTTTAACATTATTAAGGCTAACGATAATTTATTCTTGCATATCTTAGTCATAATATTTCTTACCTGGGCTAGTTGAGCTCACCCTTTTCTTTCATTGTTCTCTTCAGGAAATGAGAATATAGCTGAGACGAGTCGGGGAATAGAGTGATAGTCTAGGATAAATGGCTTTAGTAGTCCTCACTATTCTATGAAGTAGTGTGATAATAATCGTAATGAAGACTCCATTGAATGTGGATATTGTCTAGAAGACAATATTCGTGTTAAAACTCTTAGCTTATGTTTTATCGTATTTTTACACTACAGTTGTATAATTAAGTTGTATTTGTATTCAGTACCATTGAGAAAGCACATGAGACCATTGAGTCACCGACGATCAATAACCAGGATAATGTGCATCAGGAAGGCAATAATCCTCGTGTAAACAACAACACCGACCAAATGACGAACGATGGTATATTTAGAAACTTTTTAGAATTTATGCAAAATCAAATGAGAGAGACACCTGTTCAAAATGCAGGTGGAAACATTGGCAACTCACAGTTGGTCACCGCTAAGGAGTTCAAGGAGCCGGGGCCTTGAGTTTTTGGGAAAGCAAGAACCACTTAAGGCAGAGACGTGGATTAAGCAGATCACCAAGATATTTGATGTCTTGGGATGCTCCGAGGAGCAAAAGGTTCCCTTCACCACCTTCATGTTAAGAGGAGAGGTAGATTACTGGTGGGAATAAGTAAAACATACTCACCGCTGCACTAAAAGATGTCTTGGGAGAAGTTTTAAGAATTGTTCAACGACAAGTGTTGGGTAAAATCTAATTACGCACAACACGCAAGTATACGTGGTCAACAAGTAATATAATAGTAAGTAGAGTATCGTTCCCACAGAGAATTATTAATACAAATTACCAAACACTAACTCTTAACCAAACTAATTTTATTTAAACAATCAATTTAATATTATGAATTAAATTATTTAATTAAACTAATTTTAACTACCACTAATTAAAAATCAGATTATGGAGATTTAAAATCACAACTTCACTTATTACTTTATTTAAGTTAACACACTTCTCATCAATTATTCTCTATCCTGAATTGTTAATCAAGAACACTAAAGCAGATAAAACCACCTCTCGATGTATAATACTCATACTCACTTAAATCCACAATTGATAGAATTAATCAACTATATCTCTATGTGAATTATAATTAAAAAAGATTTAAAGCACAAGTTCTCTATAAGATTACATATGACGTAAAGGCATATCTATATCCTAAACACAAATCATGAATTTTATCTATGCAGAAATCACAAACACATGCTATCATGATCAGATCTAAACCTATACTTCATCTCTCGAGTTCATATAGATTATCACGGTAATTGATGGTCAATCAATTAAACAATTAAGTCTAAATCACAATAGACAATCCTCACTATAGAACATAGTAATTGATAGCAAGACATATTAAAATAAACTACACAATAAGATCCATTGTAATCTCAAACAAAGAATTAGTTCATTGAATTAAAACTAAGAATACATACTTGAATACACATTAAAAGATAAGAATAAGAGTAGAGTGAAGAATAAATATGTTGTCAGCAAATCTCCATCTTCCTCAAGCTCCTGCTCTTGATCTTTAATGGTCTCCAAGTTGCTTCAATCTCCAAATCTCATAAGAACTAGGGTTTTGCTCCTAATCTACTCTAATTTAATCTAATGAAATCCTTCAAAACTAGCCTTCCAATCCAAGTTAAAATCAAGTAATAGATATCATATGACTTGAGAATCATCCTTGGTTCACCCAATAGACCCAAAAAAAGAGAAGATTGTTATCACATTTTTTCCAAAGGTGAGTCTTCTCTTGCCATATAATTATCTCCATTGTCTCTAATTGAGAATTATATTTCAACCAAACTCCAAGATTCTATAGGTAGTGCTCATAGATATAATCATCAAGTGGATGTGCACAACCCTATCTTATGATAACGCGAAGACGTATGTCAATAGACATCTTGTATGATAGTGGAAAAACACCCTTCCAAGGTTGGGTTCACCTCACCCTATTCGGTTCTCAAAAATTAATGGTTAAATGATGTATAAAATACGACACACTTATCTAAAATTTTCAATAAAATTATTTCCATACGGTTTAGGGGAAACCTCAAAAGCTATAGACCACCGTTCTATTCCCCTGTTACCCCCCTTGCCCAATTCAAACCATACTTCTTACTACATGAAAGGAATTGTGAAGCAAAATGGTGAGCACTGACTAGCCAAGTAAAGAATATCATGACTAAAGATAATTAAATTTATCAATAGCCTTAGTCAGTAATAAATCAGAGATTTAGAATATATGGTAGATGTTAAACTTTTCAACCATAGTTGTCGCGGAACGAGCAATCCATTAGAAGAGTCAAATAGACCATAAAGTCTATTATCTTCTGGTGACGCCCCCAAAATAGGTATACATCACCCATTCTGAGTCATCAATAACATGGTACAGAAACAACTACAACTTTATTAATACAACATATAAACTGTGAGTTTAAATACAAATATTGTCATCTAGACAATATCCATACCCAACTAAATCTTCATCACAATTATTGATACATTATTTTACAACAATGGTGAGGACTACTAAAACAACTTCTAGAACCATCATTCCACACCCCGACTCGTACTCGCTACATTCTCGCCTCCTGAGAAGAAAAATAGAACAACAAGAAAAAGGGTGAGCTCAACTAGCCCAGTAAAGAATATTATGACTAAGATAATATAGAACAAATTATCGTTAGTCTTCAACAGGGAAAAAAATATGATAAAATACAATAGACAACAAGTTTCGGATCAATATTCGCAATGAAATAATAATTAAGTAGAAGAGTTACGTAGAGATGAAATCTACTATACTCTATGAATTTAACGGTCCATCATCAATATTTTATCCTCGTAACATCAATCAATATTCATCTTTGCACTACGAGCCAAAGATATTCATCGATCGGTCATGTTCATCTCAACACTGTACATCTTTTTTACTACTACCAAAGATATTCATAATAAAATCAACCATCTTTGCACTACGGGCCAAAGATATTCAAGAACATCATCATTTAGGACCGAGGATGATGAAAATAATTTTAAAGGAAATGAATCCAAAGGAAACAAAAGAATAAATATCAAGGATTCAGATTTCAACTATTTCATGTCCAAAATACCTCATAAATAATCATAGTGAAGTAAAATTCAAGAATGATCAAAACATGGATACAATCAAAGCTAGTATCCATAATAGATATTTTGGACGAAAAGGAAAAATTTCATTTTTGATGAATAGTCTTGAGTATTCGTGAATAGTCTCAGTATCGTGAATAATTAATCGTCGTATCGTGAATAAGTAACTCCTACAAAAAGTTTCAAATTTGATTAAAATATTCAAACCAATATTTCTAAGATAATGATATTGAAGAAATAATATCATATATGAAGAAAATAACATCCTTACCTCGAAAGACAAGATTTCTAGTTGAAACACCGAATATAAAGGCTATGACTTGAACTTGCATCAGATATAGCAACACTCAAAGTATACTCACAAGAATACGCTCGAATATATCGAGAGAGAAAGAGAGAGAAGATTTAAGTTTCTGGTGTGATTTTCAATTCTAACCTAAGCACCCTATTTATAGGAAAATGCTTAGAACACCAAAGTAGAAAATTTAATATAATAATAATATACTTATCAAATTTTCCTTAGCCCACCTTAGACAACTGATCTCAGCCCATTTATATTACATGTTAGCCCACTTAAATGCAAAAAAAAACATTTTTCTTCAAAATAATAATTAAAAATTCCAAAAATCAATTATTTCGGAACTCCGGAACTTCAATAATTCACAACAAATAGCCCTTTTGTCAGAAAAATTCGAACCACATCTCCTTTCCATAGGAAATTTCATTCTCTACAAATTTACAGAAGAAAGTTTTTCCAAATTCCAAACAGAAATTGATCGAAATCAACAAAAGGCCGATTTTACAAGCTATAATCAAATTTCGGTCAAGAATTGGGGTCTACCGAAAAACAAAACATGTGTTAATCATTTAATGCCACAAAAATACTCTTCCTCCTCATATACTCATATATCCCACATTCATTGTAAAAATATCACCATCAATATAATATATTTAAATGAATTATTTTATCAGAAAAAGATAAAATATTAATTTTTAACAATTGTCACATTAAACATTTTTCCTCCATCTATATCCACATAAAATCAATATTTTCCTTATCATATAAATCAATAATTAATTATTCACAAATAATATTACGAGAATCACATTATTGACAACCAGTGCGCCCTGTGAAAGAGGGGCTTTCCAAGAAGGATCTCTCTTCAAGCAATTAGATTAGATGAAACCTCTCTTGTATGTAACTTTCTAGACATTGCCAATAATGTTATCTAATAATAGTATTAAGATAATATGAATTATTGCTCTCGATAATAGAAAATCTTGTGTAGTGACAATTATTAAAACAACGATAATATAAAATATCAACGCAAAGAATTATTGAATCAATAAAATAAAATCTTCGCGATAATTACTGTAACAATTATTGAGTAGTGCCTTCTTACGTAAGAACCAATAATTGGTGTAATACCGGTAATATCGTGTTTTAACCATCGGGTATTCCCACAAAGATAATTGCAGTAATAACTACTGTAGTTATTTATAACCAACTTATTCTTGTCATTTTCTTCATCCAATCGCTTCCCGTTATGGGGCCTACACAAGGCTGCGCCGTCGTACGAATATTCCCCGACAGTACGAATATTCCACGACCAAATGAATATTTTCCGTCAACAATGAATATTTTAAAACCACTTGCTTGTTTGAAATAATTGCACATTTTACCCATAACTTACCACATTAATGAAATCAACCCTTACTATTTCAAGATAATAAATAGAGGAAATTTAATTTCATTAAATAATAAGTTGGGGTCTTACATCTTCTCCATGTTAAAAGTCCACTAACAATGTTTTATCCCTGTAACATCAATCAACAGTTCTTGTCCACAATCATATGAATAACTCATAATCCTAATTGTGGTTCTAAATTTCTCTTCACACCCAGGACGAAGATAATTTTTATCACTTGTTTTTACCTGAAACATCAAAGATCATGGTTATCCCAAATCACATTTCTTGTTCATAATCATACTAATAAATTCATCTTTACATTACGGGACAAATATATTCATCAACAGTTCATCTTTGCACTACAAGCCAAAGATATTTAACAACAGGTCATCTTTACACTACGGGCCAAAGATATTCAACAACAAGTCATCTTCGCACTGCAAGCCAAAAATATTCAACAACAGGTCATCTTTGCACTACGGGCCAAAGATATTCAACAAAAGATCATCTTTGCACTACAGGCCAAAGATATTCAACAACAGATCATCTTTGCACTACATGCCAAAGATATTCAACAATAGATCATCTTTGCACTATAGACCAAAGATAACTTCCGGTATAATATAAGCATGAAGATAATGACAATGATATAAAGATTCAATCAAGTGAGATAAAGGATAAATATTAGAGAATTATAATTCAATTTATCCAGAGTTCAAAGATGACCAAATTGTCAACATGATAACTACTTTGTGGAGTAAAATTTAAGAATAATATTCATGTAAACAAAAATAATTTGGACAGAAATGAAATTAATTTTCGTCATGAATAGTACCCAAGGTGATTAGTACCCCGTGAATAGTGCTTCGTGAATAGTAACCCAACATGAAAATATGGACATTTTATCAAGAAAGTTCAGATCAATATTCCCGTGAAATGATACTAGATGACGCGCAAAACTTAAGTAATTTCTAATCATTTCAGGAATTATAGAAGCAATACTTATCATAGTAAGTTTAAATTTAGGAATAAAAAATAAAATAATATCCCTTTCATAATATGGAGTATGAAAGAAAATAATATTTCTTACGAGTATTGCAAAAAAATAATATCCTTTACCATCCCTTACTTCAAAAGAATAGCACTTCTGACTGGAATATCAAATATAACACTGAAGGAAACTTTCACTGTATAACAACACTCAAGATATCTAAATACTCACAAAATACGCTCGATATTATTGAGAGAAACTTCTGATTCTGGTGTGATTTTCAATTCTAACCTAAGCACCCTATTTATAGGAAAATGCTTAAAACACCAAAGCAAAAAATTTAATAAAATATTATTATTTATTACAAATTTCACGCCCACTTTAAAAATCAGATTTCAACATTTACGACAAGGAAAAGGATAAGTGTGGGGCCCACCTTCTAGAAATCTCCACCAAAAATATTTTAAATCATTTATAAATTCAGAAATTTTAATAATTCATAATAAATAACCATTTTATCAGAAAAATATGAATTCTATATCCTTTTCATAGGAAATTTAATTCTCTACAACTTTGTTGAAGAAAGTTTTTTCCAAATTCCGAACGAAAAATGACCCAAATTTACAAACGAATATCTCATAGCATTCCATCCTTGAAAATTTACTTACGGATCAAATCCACCGCACACCCATTTTGAAAAATAAAAAATTAGCATATTTCACACATAAGTGGGGACCACTCAATTAGAAAAAAATCCTCCACCAAATATTTTACACGTTTTAATCCTCAAAAATATCATTTAGACCCATTTTGCACTCTTCCTCCTCATGTTATTCATATACCGTGAATTTAGTGTAAAAATGTCATCATTATTATATTATTATATTATCTCATTATACATTTATAATGTAATATAATAATATATTTGAATGAATTATTTTATTAGAAAAGATAAAATATCAATTTTCAACAATTGTCATTTTTCTAAAAATTCCTTCATTTATATCTACATTAATTAAATATCATATAAATCAATAATTAATTATTCATAAATAATATTATAGAACTACAATATTAACAACCAGATCATTCCTAGGAAAGAGGGGGCTTTCCGATAAGAATTTATCTTTATTGGCGTGCAATTAAATAACTTAACTCCTTTCCTCGACAGAATTTTCTAGACATTGTCAATAATGTTATCTAATAATATTATTCAAATAATATGAATTATTGATATGATAATTTGAAATACTATGCAATGACAATTGTAAGACCAAGAAATTTTATAAAATGAAAGTATTCAATTTTCTTATAATTATTATTTTATTTTGTAAATGGTTAAATTGATAAAAGGTTAAAGTTAAGGGTGATATGTGAATTTTTTTGCAAAGTAAGCAAGTTGTTATAAAATATTCGTTTGGTCAGGGAATATTCTTTTTGTCGGGAATATCCGTACGATGACACAATTATTAGTGGACCCTACAACGGAAGTATTGTCGTAGTTAGAAAACGGCAGAATTATCATTTTATAAAAATAACGGCGAAAGTGTTACCGTTAAAACTATTGAACTACCCTAGTAAAAAGTACGATCTTACGTGATGATTGCGTAGTAGACACTCAGTATTGATTATCGATACTTACGTAAGAAGTCAATCGCTTATACTCAATTATTGCTACAGTAATTGCTGCATCATATCTCTCATATTATTGATTTAATTATTGTCACAGTATCATCTGTATAATATTTTATATTATTAAATCAATAATTGAGACGACAAATTTATTCATATTATTATTTACAATATTGATCGTAAGACCCCAACTTTTTGAATAAAGATTAAATTTTCTCAAAATATATTTTTGAATATTATGGTGTGGATTTGATATAATGTTATAGTTGTGGGTAATATTTACAAATTTTGCAAAAGTACGCAAGTTGTTATATAATATTCGATTGGTCAGGAATATTCGCTTTTAACAAGGAATATTAATATACAACCAACACAATCATTGGTGGACCCCAAACGTAAATTATTGTCGATTGAAAAAACGACAAAAATACTTTATGAAAATAACGACGGAAGTTTTACTGTTAACTCGTTGAAACACCCTTGTTAAAAAACTGAATAATACGCTGGCGTCGTTGCATTATTAGCACACGGTATTGATTATTGATGCTTATGTGAGTCAGTCACCGCTTATACTCAATTATTGCTACGATGAATTGTTGCATCATATCTATCATATTATTGATTCAATTATTATCACAAAGATCATCCGTGATAAAATATTTTTATTAAATCAATACTTGAGATGATAAAGTTATTCATATTATAAATTGAAATATTTATAATGTCTAGAAGTTCTGTCAAGGAGAGGTTTGGTCACCTAATTGCGCTACTAATAGGAGAAATCCTTATTGAAAGCCCTCTTCCTGAAACGACCTCGGTTGATAAATATTGTGAGTTATAATATTAATAATGAATGTTGTTCGGAGTTGAATTTGGAGACGCGGACGTGATATTTGAGTCTAGAACGACGAAATTAGTAAAAATAGTCTATAAAAATAAAATTTTCCGATATTCACTATTTGGTCAAAAAGTCAATAGATGACTTTTTCGGGAAAAGTCAAACTTTGAAATTTCAAAATTTATATTTTTGATATAAATAGTTTCATTATGTTGGAATTGTTTGTGTTAGTAAAAATTGACATTTATTCCGATGATAATTGATGTCTAGGGGTTATATTGATAAATTGGGTAATTTATCGGATAAATGAGCAATTAATTGCTACTAATTCACATGCTTATATAACTATTTGTTCACATATGTGTACTATTGAATCACATTATTTACTATTAGGGTAGTTGGTGCAAGATTGATAATACTTGCGTGATTAAATTAAAAATAGAGGTATAGATGGAGGTACTATACTGAAATTTGTATTTTTCACGTGATTATACTATTGATTCACATGATTGAACTATTGATCCACATTATTTACTATTAGGGGAGTTGGTGCAAGATTGATAATACTTGTAGGACTAAATTATAAATGAAAGAAAAGTTGGAGGTATTGTACTGTAATTTTCGAGCCCCAAAACGTGCAATTATCGAAACTATATTTTCCTATAAATAGAAGCTCATTCTTCCTTCATTTCTCACCAATTCACAAAAGCTTTAGAGCGATTATTATAGAGAGAAATTATAGAGAGAAAGAAGAAGAGAAATCAACTACCTCACTATTCCAAAGATCCAGCTTTTTTCCAAGGTAGGGAGTATTATTTCTTTCTTATCTATGAAGAGAACTTCATTATTCCATTCTTTATTATTCTCATTGGAATAACTCAGATAATGCGCTACCCCCTATACTTGGTGAAATTCTTATGGTGTTCTATTCTTTATCATTCTCGTTGGAACATCCATGTCATAGCGTTCTCTACGGACCTGGTTCCGCTTTTATTATTTTGTTGGAATATCCTCATCACATGCGTTTTACTGTGGGACTGATTCCGCTTTATTATTTTGTTGGAATATCCTCGTCATGCGTTTTCTGGCGGACCGATTCCGCTCTTTTTTATTCTCGTTGGAATATCCTCATCTGCATGCGCTTTTACGCCTGATTCGATTCCGTATTTTATTATTCTGTTGGAATAATCATATGCATCTGGCCTATCGCATGCCTCGTGATTTCTTTTGTTATTCCATTCCTTATTATACTCAGTTGGTTAAAGTTTTGACTTCTATACTCCATGAAATTAGTGGAATATCATTGATATTTGCGCTTCATCCAGTATCTTTTCGTGGTAATATTCTTCTGAACATTCTTGAATTTTACTCTACAAAACAGTATCAATTTTCAAATGTCAGTCATAGACCAAGTGAAATAAACACCCGAAAAATGTTTGGTAGTGACTAAATAGTGTGCATATGCCATGTCTCACTAAAAGTAGCAGATTCATTAATCCTTTGGGCTTGACAAATCAGTATTAAGGAAATAAACGAAGAAAAGAAAGTTGGAGAGGCACAAAAAGATAAACAAACACAAGGTATAGAGTAAAAGAAAACATTTCCAATGTCATATATAGCCATGTACCTCTGAACGCAAATACGGAACAGATACAGCTGAAAAAACAAATTCAGCAACAATGTAATAAGAAGGAGGTTTTCCATTGATGTCATGTGTGCTAGTATGAGCCTTGTGTGAGTTGCAAGTTTTGTATTAAACTCAAACGTCTCTGAATTACGTACGAAGAACCTTAACTAGAGCCTTATCTCCAGTATATTTTTGAGAAACAAGATAACTGAATGTTGACACAAAGTTGTAAACTAAGACTTGAGCACAGACACCATGACATTTTTATAACCCATATGTGACATGCAACCTGCATACAAATGGCCTTTTTTTTAACACGCCCACAGCCCACTTTGGAGGGATAGCAGTACAAGTACAAATAAATTTCATAATCTAACATAAAAAATCTCTCAATAACAATATCATTAACTTCACTATACAAGCCTCACAACAAGGAGGAAAGAAAATTTGAGAATACAAGTCACTATATGGTTGGACTAGCCCAAGTGAAGTTTATTTAAATGTAAAGGAACCATGTTTTAGTACTTCTGTTTGTATTCTTTCCCTTCTCATTTGCAAAAAGAAAAAAGAAAAAAAGTACCCTTATTGATGAATGAAAAATACTTTTTAAAATTTTATAAATGAGATTATTTGTGTAGAACAGATGAAATAACAAGTTAAATTACTCTAATTAATTCTGCTTTATTAATGAAGTAATTAGTTATACTACTAATCTTATTTACCAAACAAGTGTACATATTATTTTAAGTTTATTTTCAAATGTAGGTTTAATATAGTTATACGATTTTAAATTATAATATAATATCAAACACGACTTGGGTGTGTGAGATCGTTCTTGTCAAAAATAAGTGTGTTAAATTCCGTTTAAAACTAACAAAAGAAAAAAAATGTTATTTTTTTAATCTTAAATACGTATGTATGTATGTATAGAATGAGGATCAGGTCCGGATACAGACCCTATTTTTTATTTTTATTTTGTTTTTATTTTAAAATAACTAAAAAAAATTAATATTTTATGAAACTAGAATTTTTTTATAATACAATATTTTGGGTGTAATTTGAATACATATAACAAAATATGTATGTACAAACTTGTTTTGTTATATATATTCAAATCACACTCAAAACACGTAAAAATTTAACACGCCCTAAAATATTAAAAAAAATTTAGTTGTTTAAAAAAAAAAAGTATAAACCGGACCCTGTATGTATATATCTATCTATCTATCTATATTCTAAAGAGAGAGTAAAAAGAGTGGTAAATATTTGTTGGGGCTGTATCACATTAACAATTTCATTATCTCTTTATTTAAACTTTCAATTCTCTTATTTTTTTATATTCCAAACCCTATTGGAAAATTGATTTGGCGCTACCGAACCATGTTTCTCTTTATATTCTCGTCCTTCTAGAGAAATTTCTTGGAAACCTCTGTACCTATTTTCGTGTTGATTAAAGATGAAATTGATAGTTCTATTGTGTGGGAATTATTAGTGTTAGTGGAAATTGACATTTATTTCGATAATAATTGATGTCCGGAGGTTACATTAACCAATCGGGTAATTCACCGGATAAATGAGCAATTAATTGCTATTAATTCACATGCTTATAACTATGTGTTCACATGTGTGTACTATTGATTCACATAATTTACTATTAGGGGAGTTTGTGACGCCCCAAAATAGGTATACATCACCTGTTCTGAGTCGCCAAATACATGGTACAGAATACAAATACAATCTTAAATATACAACATAAGCTGTGAGTTTTAATACAAATATTGTCTTCTAGACAGTATTCAAACTCAAAATAAGTCTTCAATACATTTATTATCACACTATTTCATAGAATAGTGAAGACTGCTAATGCTATCATCTGGACTGTCACTCTGTTCCCCGACTAGTCCCTACCACGTTCTCATTTCCTGAAGAGAACAATGAAAGCAAAAGGGTGAGCTCAACTAGCCCAGTAAGAAATATTATGACTAAGATAATGCAGAATAAATTATCGTTAGCCTTCAACAATGTTAAACTGATACAATATAACAAACATCAAGTTTAATTGCAGCGAAACAAGCAATCCATTAGAAGAGTTAAGTAGAGAATAAAATCTACTATCTTCTATGATTTAAAAGGTTTTTCATTACTTTTATCACTGAGACTCAGCTTAATAAATAATCCACATCCTCCCTGCACTACGGCCAAGGATATTCATTAGTATCACAACCACAAATTATCCATGCACTACGGGCCAAGGTTATTCGTGTATTTATCAATGGTCATGATCATGCCAACAACTGTCCATCAATGCACTACGGGCCAATGAGGACTTTTACCACATCATTTGTAACATTACGGTCATGATTATACCGATTAATTCCTGGTCATAATCATACCAAGTCCATCTATGCACTACAAGCCACAGATGACTTTCAACATAATATAAATATGAGGATGATGACAATGATATAAGAATTCAATAAAACAAGTTCAAGAATTAATTTATCCAGGAACCAATAACGTCCAAATTGTCAACATAATACTTCTTTGTAGAGTAAAATTCAAGAATGCTCAGAAGAATATTTCCATGAAAAGATACTGGATGAAGCGCAAATATTAAGGATATTCCACTAATTTCATGGAGTATAGAAGTCAAAGCTTTAACCAACTTAGTATAAGAGAATATATGAAACTGCAAATGGATTTTCGTGCGCCATGCGGTAATCCACTTGACAGATCATTTCCACAATTTAATAAGGAATGAATACAAAGGATCATTCACCTTGCATGTAATAATCCACATGTATGTGTTATTCCAACAAAATAATAAAGAATGGAATAACGTAAGAAATCACCATGCATGATGATGTAGGCCGCATGCACGTGTTATTCCAATGTAATAATAAGGAATGGAACCAATGTCATGCGTAATCCGCATGCACAAGATGTTCCAACAAAATAATAAAGAACGGAACCAGTGTCACGCGTAAAAACCGCATGCATGTGATGTTCCAACGTAATAATAAAGAATGTAACCGTGTCTTGCACAGAAACACACGTATGTGATATTCCAAATGTAATAATAAATAATGGAATAACAAAGAGAATTTCACCAAGTATAGGGTAGTCGCATATGCAAGTTATTCCAACAGAATTATAAAGAATGGAATAACAGAAGTTCTCTTTATGAAGACGAAAGAAATAATACCCCTTACGAGTACAACAAATAATATCCCTTACGAATACAACAAATAATATCCCTTACCTTAGAAAGAAGAGTATTCCGACTGGTAGGGAGAGGATAGTCTTGAAGAAAACTTATACTGTTTTTTACGCTCAAAGCTTCTTAAAACTCTAAAGAAATACGCTCAAGATTATAGAAGAAGAATTCTCTGAATTTTTGGTGTGGTTTTTCAATTCTAACTAAACATCTTATTTATAGGAGAATGGAAAGGATACTATGCAATAAAATATAATATATTCTATTTATAAAATATATATATATATATATATATATTATTTAAAATCTAATAAAACAAATAACTTTATAAAAGTATTCTGTTTTATAAAAAAAAGATTTTACTATGCAAATACTATGCAGACACTATATGAATACTACTATGCATAATAAAATATAATATATTTTATTTTAAATCTAATAAAATAAATAACTTTATAAAAGTATTATGTTTTATATAAAAAGATTTTACTATGGAAATACTATGCAGGCACTATGCAAATACTATGCATAATAAAATATAATATATTCTATTTATAATCAAATAAAACAAAACTTTATAAAAAGTTTTTTATTTTATATAAAAAGTTTTCTGTTTTATTATATGTATAATAATAATAAAACAAACTTATCACCTTTATTATAATTCACAATATTAATCGACCAGGTCGTTCTCACGAAAGAGGGGGCTTTCCAATAAGGATTTCTTCCTATTGGCGGGTAATTAGGTGACCAAATCTCTCCTTGACAGAACTTCTAGACATCGCTAATATTGCAAATAATAATATTAATAACTTCGTTGTCTCAATTATTGATTTAATAATATATAAAATATCGACAATAATCAATCAAATAACGTGAGATACTACGCAAAGAATTATCGTAATAATAATTGAACAAAACCGAGTGACTTCTCACGTAAGCTTCAATATGCAACCACGCCAGACATCAGACATCAGACATTTTTTTACTACTGAAAGTAGTTCAACAGCTTTTAATTCAGAAACTTCATCGTTATTTTCATAAAAATATTTTTGTCGCTTTCTCAATCCGACAATAATTGCGTTGTAGGGTCCACTTAATGATTGTCTTTGTCGTCATTTAATATTCCCTGTTAAAACAAATATTCCCCGACCAATCAAATATTATATAACAACTTGCATACTTTTCAAAATTTATAAATATTACCCACAACAATAACATTATCTCAAATCCACACCATAATTTTGAAAAATATATTTCGAGAAATTTAAATCTTTTATTCATAAAATTTGGGGTCTCACAATCTCCCCTACTTATGAATTTTTTCCCTCAAAATTTACGTACGTACTTGGTATGCGAAGAGATGAGGATACATTGACTTCATTTCAGATTCTAACTCTTGAGGTATAACCTTTGAGTGTTGAATACGATCCTTCTTATCCAAGATTTTAACACGTATCTCCTCATACGTTAAATCTTCTGCTATCTCGTCTAGTTCTAATTTAATAACATGGTTAGGGTCATCCACATATTTACGTAACATCGATACGTGAAAAACGTTATGAACACGCAACATACATACTTGGCGGTAAAACGAGTCTATAGCCCACGCCCTACTACCGATCAAGAATTTCAAATGGGCCAATAAAATCGAGGGTTGAGATTTCCCCTCTTCATCGATTCTTGCTTCTAGAATAAAGCCTTCTAAAACCTTCTTCTTCACATTCATCAGCTCTGAGTATGTAGCTTGAGCGACTTTAACTTTATCGATTAAAGTCAATTCTAATCGTATATTTGTTATCTTCACGTGGGTCCCTAGAGTCTTTAACTCTATCATCATCATTTGTAAGTTATACGAAATGGGTTTTTCTGTTAAGAACATTGCACTCGTAAATGCATACGATCTTCTACTCAACACGTCAGCTACCACGCTCTTCTTCCACAATGATATCGAATGGTATGATCGTAATCTTTATGTAATTTCGAGCCAACGTCTTCATGCGCATTATACGTTTGTTTTGGGTGAAGAAATATTTGAGGGTTTTAGAAATGGGTTTTGTACTGGGGTCAATACAAAATTCGATTTCACGCTCTAGGGTAGGCCAAGAAGTCTTCAGGAATACGTCAAGAAATTTATTAACGATAGAAATATCATTCAAAATTGTGATCCTCATCTAAGACTTGGATAATACGTCACATTGATACATATCAACTTGCCATCGTCATTCACGACGTCGCGTACAGAAAGTCTGGCTTCGGTGCATTCCACATAAGGAAGTCAACAATGAAAGGATCGGGCTCTTTACTTATGGCTTGATATGACAATGTTTAACTTTAGTGGTTTGGTTGCTTGAATTCGCATAAAAAGTTGGTTAGGAGTATGAAAGCTAACAACCTTACAAAAAGCATGATGAGTAGTTAACCAATCGATTCTTAAAATCACATCAAAGGCAAGTATTTTCAAAGAGATATGATCGACATGTAACGTGAAAGTGTCGATTTGAATTAAACAAGATTTATAAACAGTGGATTTAACGAAGGTTTCTCCTAACAGAGTTTCAACCGATAAGTCAAAGTCTAATTTCTCCGGAGTTAAGTTCAAACATTGAACACAACTAGGTGAAATAAAAGAGTGGGTAGAATCGGTATCTAACAAGGTATAGACTTCGCAAGAGTTTATGACTAACTTACCCGTGATAACTTTGTTCAGGTTCCTCGTCACGAAAAACACTATCTCTTAAACTACCGATGTTGACTTGTCTTGGACATCCCAGTTGGACTTAACTTTGTTGTAGAGTACATTCCACCCTTAATTGGTTCGTCACATTCCTGATCCATGATTCGAATCATTACTCTATAATCCATATCGAATTGGGGTTGACCGCTCTGCACAGGGTAATTCCGAATTTGATGTTGGATTCTCCCAATTGTTGTCCAAAAAGAAAAATCTATTCATCTATTTTGGCCTTATTGGATCGGACGTCTTTTTCTACAATATCTACGCGTCGTGCGGCTTTTACCCATGCATCATCTATTCTCATTTATTCATTTGCTTCTTCTTTCATCAAAACTCTAATCATAGCATTCTCAGATTCCAGCTCTAATATCTTATACTCTGCCAAAGAGTGCTTCTGTTCAAGCATCGCACATCGGGTAACACAATTTTGAAATGTTACATCTCTTTGCTCCACGCATCACCGCCGCTTTCTTCTTTCGCTTCTTTCTAACTCATGAATACGATTTTGTAATTCTAAATTTCGATCATAAAATTCTTCTAATAAATTCCCTTATTCTTCCTCTTCTTCCTCACTTTCAGCTGCTACCTCTGCAACTAGCTCGGAAGCAACTATTAGTTCTTCACTCACCACGTAGATATCTCTAATTTCTTCTTCATCTGACACCACATTAACCTGGTTAGTGATTAAAGGTGTCTCAACGGTCTCATTTACTCCATTGTTAACATTTTTAGCTGCCATTTTCAAATACTGCCACAAAACAAGGGTTAATTAACATATCACATATTATCCATATACTCTGACCGGCCAATTAAATACCAAATAAACTTAGGTAGGTCATACTAGCGAAGGAATTCCCCGTCTCTCCCCTCCTAGTTCTTGTCTCACATCTCAGCCAGGGATCATATCCCTAAGCTTTGATACCAACTGTGACGCCCCCAAAATAGGTATACATCACTTATTTCGAGTCGCCAAATACATGGTATAAAATACAAATACAATCTTAAATATATAACATAAGCTGTGAGTTTTAATACAAATATATTCTTCTAGACAGTATTCAAACTCAAAATAAGTCTTTAATATATTTATTATCACACTATTTCATAGAATAGTTAGGACTACTAATGCTATCATCTGGACCGTCACTCTGTTCCTCGACTAATCTCTGCTACGTTCTCATTTCCTGAAGAGAACAATGAAAGCAAAAGGGTGAGCTCAACTAGCCCAGTAAGAAATATTATGACTAAGATAATGCAGAATAAATTATGAATATTCAACTGATACAACATCCTTAACTTCAACCGCTTTAACATCTTCACAAGTCGCAACATGTTGACGTTCTTGTTCTTGAAGAGTCTCAATGACTCCTTCTATTTTATTTGTAGGGTCTGACATCATAGCTTTGACATTTGTGTTGATTCCTTGACCACGTGTTGGAATTGCGGAGATGGATTTTGAGATATTTGTCTAATTTGCTATAAGTGTTGCAATGGATTTTTCTATTCGTCTAATACGGTCCTCCCAATTATAAGTCACCATAATTGAAAAAAAAACATATACCTTTTTTTTTGCCACCCAAAAATAGGTAACAAACAGGGTAAATTTGAAAATTCTGAAAGTTCAAGGGTTGAATTGAAATTTTTAGAAACTTTGAAGGTCAAATTGAAAGTTTTAAAAACTTTGGGGTCTAAGGTGATAATTTCAAATGCCTGAGGGTACCAAACTATAATTTGGTAGAAGAATTATCCTACCACAATCATAGTTATCATAGCGTCACCTAGGTAATGACTAGGCGTCCTGGCGTTGGAGAAAGGCAAAACAAAGCCTTGGACACCGAGCTACCAAGGCTCACGCATTGGTAGCAGACCCAAATTAAGTGATTACGTCATTTTTTACAATGACTTATTATAACCATAGACTTTTCCAATTACCCATGTAACCTAACTCATGACCCTACTTCTTTGAATGAGAGTGATGCTCGTGAGGGAGACGAAAATGACTTCATAGTTGATGACTTTGCTTAAGCTATGACTAAAGACAGTATAGAGTAGAGCCTTTTACATAATGTTAGTTATTATGTTTTGGGATTTAGTGTATATAAAATTTTATTGTGCAATATACTTTTGAAGTAAAATAAATAATATATAAGTGCACATTGTTTACGACTTATTGCAATACGAACACCATAGCGGGTGCCTTATCGCCTAGGCGTCCTGGCAGTCAACTACCGCTGTTGTCCGTTGTGACGCCACCAAAATTGGTATACATCACCCATCTTGAGTCACCAAATACATGGTACAAAAATACAAATACAACTTAATAATACAACTGTCGTGTAAAATACGACAAAACATAAACTGAGAGTTTTAATAAGAATATTGTCATCTAGACAATATCCACACTCAATGGAGTTCTCATTACATTTATTGTCACACTATTTAATAGAATGGTGAGGACTACTAATGCTATCATCTGAACCGTCACTCTGTTCCCCGACTCGTCCCAGCTATATTCTCATTTCCTGAAGAGAACTGTGAAAGAAAGGGTGAGCTCAACTAGCCCAGTAAGAAAATATTATGACTACGATAATGCAGAATAAATTATCATTAGTCTTCAACAATGTTAAACTGATAAAATACAATAGACATCTTGTTTAACTGCAGCAGAATAAGCAATCCATTAGAAGAGTCAAGTAGAGAATAAAATCTACTAACTTCTATGATTTTAAAAAATGTTTTCATCAATTTTTATCGCTGAGATTCAGCTTAATAAATAAACCACATCATCGAATCATCCCTGCACTACGGGCCAAGGATATTCATTAAACCATCAATGGTCATGGCTATACCGAATAATTCCTGCTCATAATCATACCAAAAAACGGTCCATCAATGCAATACAGGTCACTGAGGATTTTTACCACATCATTCGTCACATTACGGTCATGATTACACCGAATAATCTCTGGTCATAATCACACCAAGTCCATCTATGCACGTAAGCCAAAGATGACTTCTATTACAATATAAGAATGAGGATGATGACAATGACATAATAATTCAATAAAACAAGTTCAAGAATTAATTTATCCAGGAACCAACAACGTCCAAATTGTCAACATGATACTACTTTGTAGAGTAAAATTCAAGAATGCTCAAAAGAATATTTCCATGAAAAGATATTGGATGAAGCGCAAATATCCAGGATATTCTACTAATTTCATGGAGTATAGAAGTCAAAACTTTAATCAACTGAGTATAATAGAATATATGAAACTGCAAATGAATTTTCACTCGCCATGCGGTAATCCACGTAGACAGATCATTTTCAAAATTTAATAAGGAATGAATACAAAGGATCATTCAACATGCATGTGGTAATCCACATGCATGTGTTATTCCAATGTAATAATAAAGAATGGAATAACGTAAGGATTCACCACGCGTGCGATAGATCGCATGCATGTGTTATTCCCAATGTAATAATAAAGAATGGAACCCGGTCGTCACGCCAGAACGCACGCACAAGATATTCCGGCGAATAATAAAGAATGGAATAACAATGAAATTCACCATACATGCGATGTAAGTTATTCCAATGTAATAATAAATAATGGAACCGAATCAATGCGTAATACTCGATAGAATAATAAATAATAGAATAACGTAAGAATTTCACCACGTATGTGGTACTTGACATATCTGAGTTATTGCAATGTAATAATAAGGAATGGAATAACGTAAGAATTTCACCACGTATGCGGTGCTTGGCATATACAAAGTTATTCCAACAGTAATAATAAGGAATGGAATAATGTAAGTTCTCTTCATGAATACGAAAGAAATAATACCCTTTACGAATACAACAAATAATATCCCTTACCTTATAAAGAAGAGTACTCAACCGGGTAGGCGGAATATACTTGAAGAAAACTTGCAGACTACGCCAAAGCTTTCTTAAACTCTAAAGAAATACGCCAAGAGATTATAGAAGAAGAATTCTCTCTACGCTTTATCTCTGTAAATTTCAAAGAATTCGTAAGAAATAATGAAGGAATGAGCTTTCATTTATAAGAGAATGGATTTGAATAAGAACTAATTCATGAACTATCCGTATTGATTTACTTTTAAACTGACTATCCATATTGAGTTACTATGCAAGATTAATAAAATAGTCTAATAAAACAAAATCTTATAAATAAAATATAATATATTCTATTTCTAATAAAACGAATAACTTTATAAAAGTATTCTGCTTTATATAAAAAAGATTTTACTATCTGCAAATACTATGCAGAATAATTATGCAAATACTATGCGTAATAAAATATAATATATTCTATTTATAGTCTAATAAAACAAATAACTTTATAAAAGTATTCTGCTTTTATATAAAAAGATTTTACTATGCAAAATACTATGACAATAGAATATAATATATTCTATTTATAGTCTAATAAAACAAATAACTTTATAAAAGTATTCATTTTATATAAAAAGCTTTTCTGCTTTTATTACATTAATAATACTAATAAAATAGAATTTATATATATATATATATATATATATATATAAACTCCCGTGACCTCATAAAAAGACACCTCAATATATTTAACAACATTTATCATCATTATTATAATTCACAATATTTGTAAGACCCCAACTTATTATTTAATGAAATTAAATTTTCTCTATTTATTATCTTGAAATATAAGGGTTGATTTGATTAATGTGGTAAGTTATGGGTAAAATGCGAAATTATTTTAAACAAGCAAGTGGTTTTAAAATATTCATTGTTGACGGGGAATATTCGTTTGGTAGTGGAATATTCGTATTGTCGGAGAATATTCGTACGACGGCGCAGCCTTGTGTGGGCCCCATAACGGAAAGCGATTGGATGAAGAAAACGACAAGAATAATTTGGTTATAAATAACGGCGTAGTTGTTACCATTAATACTGTGGGAATACCCTATTGGTTAAAACACAAGAAGACACCTATATTACACCAATTATTGGTTCTTACGTAAAGGCACTACTTAATAATTGTTACACGAAGAATTACCGCTCAAGATTTTATTTTATTGATTCAATAATTGTTGCGTTGATATTTTATATTACCGTTGTTTTAATAATTGTCACTACACGTATTTTCTATTATCGAGCAATAATTCATATTATCCTAAAATAATATTATTAGATAACATTATTGATAATGTCTAGAAAGTTCTGCTTAAGGAGAGGTTTGGTCATCTAATTGCGTGCAAGCAAGTGAGAGATCCTTATTGAAAGCCCCCTCTTCTTGGGGAACTACCTTGGTTGTCAATAATGTGATTCTGTAATATTATTTGTGAATGATTAATTATTGATTTATATGATGAGGAAAATATTGATTTTTATGTGGATATAGATGGAGAAAATTTTTAATGTGACAATTGTTAAAAATTAATATTTTATCTTTTTCTGATAAAATAATTTATTTAAATATATTATATTGATGGTGATATTTTTACAATGAATGTGGGATATATAAGTATATGAGGAGGAAGAGTATTTTTGTGGCATTAAATGATTAACACATGTTTTGTGTGTCGGTAGACCCCAATTCTTGACCGAAATTTGATTATAGCCTGTAAAATTGCCCGTTTGTGGATTTCATTCAATTTCTGTTTGGAATTTGGAAAAACTTTCTTCTGCAAAGTTGTAGAGAATAAATTTCCTATAGAAAAGACATGTGGTTCGAATTTTTCTGATAAAAGGGCTATTTGTTGTGAATTATTGAAGTTCTGAAGTTTCGAAATAATTGATTTTTGGAAGTTTTAATTATTATTTTGAAGAAAAATGTTTTTTTGCATTTAAGTGGGCTAACATGTGATATATATGGGCTGAGATCAGTTGTCTAAGGTGGGCTAAGGAAAATTTGATAAGTATTGTAAGACCCCGAATTTTATGAAATAAAAGTATTCAATTTTTCTTATAATTACAATTCAGTAAATGGTTAAATTGATAAAAGTTAAAGTTAAGGGTGATATATGATTTTTTTTTTTCAAAATATGCAAGTGGTTGTAAAATATTCTTTCTGTCGGGGAATATTCGTTTGGTCGTGGAATATTCTTTCTGTTGGAGAATATTCGTACGACGGCGCAACCATTTGTGGGCCCCATAATGGATAACTGTCGGATGAAGAAAAAGACAAATTTGAGTTTTTATAAATAAAGGCGTAATCGTTACCGTTAACACTGTTGGAATACCCGGTGGATAAAGTAAAGTAATACGCGTTGTTGCACAGTAGCACACGGTTTTACACAGTATTGTTGAATTATTGATTCTTACGTAAGAAGGCACTACTCAATAATTGTTATAGTAATTACTGTTCAGTATTTTATTGATTCAATAATTGCTGCGTTGATATTTTATATTACTGTTGTTTTAATAATTGTCACTACACAGTATTTTCCATTATCGAAGCAATAATTCATATTATCTGAATAATATTAAAGGCCTTGAAAGTCGCTGGGCTGCCCAGATTCTTACTTCCATGATCGGTCAACCTAGTTTAACCAATAATAACTCTCTATCTACACACCATAAGGACTTGATTCAAGTTGAAGAGTAAAGAAAACATAGCATACTACAGATTCATAATATAAAACACACAAAAAAACTAACAGATGTGAATCTATGGGCTCTGACATTCGGCTGTCAGACAATTTTTTTCCAGATTTCCAGATTTCTAAAAACAACACAATTTCGAGCATCTAAATGATATGGATCTAGGTTTTGACAACCCAGATCATCAATTAACACTCTATAACATAACTTTAATCAACAACCTACAACAAATAACATCAGATCAAAGGATTTCTAAGTTAGGGTGTTTACCACTTTTTGAGCTTTGATTCACGAATCTGATCATTGATTCTGTTCTTGAGTGATCTAAGGCTGTATAAGTGACTGATCTAATATAAAATTTTGGAGGTTTTTGTTTGAGAGGGAGTTGGTAGGAGCTTGGAGAGAAAATAAGCATAATAGGTACACTTTCTCTCTCTTTAATTATTTTTTTGTAATTGAATGCAATACAAATGGCTGGCATTAGGGCTGATCTGCTGAAATTTAAGGCACATGGGTGTATCTTAGCTAGCCTACAAATACAAATAGGTCAATAATTGAATGCTACCTTTAATAATGCACCAAATGGGACAAAAAGGGCATTTTGGTCATTTCACTTTTAATTTCAAGGGCATTCTAGACATTAGCTACAACCCTTAGGGTTTGACCATTAGGGTTTAACCTAAGGTTCCCAAAAATCAATTTTCTAATATTTTTAAATTTAGGTTTTCTAAATAGAAAATTAATATCTCTAAATTATAATTAGGATTTTCTAATTATATTCTAATTACCCAATTTATAAATCATTATTGACAATTAGGATTAATAATTCCTAATTAAAATTACTAATTTAGCAATTAATTCCATAACTGTACATTAGGGTTCCTGACAGAACAATTAGGGTTTTAAACTGTAAAATTAGGGTTTTCAAAATTATTAGAAAATTTAATTTAATCATTAGGGTTATCCCTAATTAGGTTTTTAATTAAAAATATAAACCTTATATATTAAATTTAAATTCCCAAATTAGGATTATAATGTCTGAATTAGGGTTTTAAATCCCCGAAACAGAAATTAGGGTTTTCAGAACCGATTTCTAGGGTTTCTTATCAGACGTTAGGATTTTCTAACTGAACGCTGATGTTCCTAATATATACTTAAGGTTTGACACTGATAAAATTTATCTAGTCAACCCTTGACCCTTAACCACATACTGTACACATAAATAACCATATTCACATAACATATTCACGTATAGACTTAATCCTGAATAATTCACCTAATTCCTTCACAGAATTTTGAAATCCATAAAATTCCATCTCAAAACGCCAAACGCTATATACACTAATTTTACGTTTCAGGTCTATTATTTGACCTTAAATAAATTAAATTCAAATTTTTAAAATTTTCTAAATTCTCGGGTTGTCACAGTGTTTGCATAGTAAAAATATTTTAATATAAAAAAGAATATATTATATTTTATTTAAAAGATTTTGCTTTAAATATAGACCGTCCGATCAAAGTAAATCAATCTGGACCGTTCATGGATTGGTTACTATTCATTCCATTCTTCTATAAATAGAAGCTCATTCCTTCATAATGTCTTACTAATTCATTGAAACTCTAGAGAGAGAAACTATAGAGAAAGAAGAAAAGTGTTCTGCTACTTCACTACTTCTATATTCAGTTCTTCTTTATACGGTAAGGGATATTATTCTTTTGTATTCATGAAGAGAACTTCTGTTATTCCATTCTTTATTATTCTGTTGAAATAACCTGTATAAGCGGGCTACCCTATACTTGGTGACATTCTTCTATTATTCTGTCTTTATTATTCCGTTAGAATATCATATACATGTGTTTTACACCTCGACTGGTTCGCTTTTTATTATTACATTGGAAATATCCTGCATCTGCATGTATTTTACACCTGGCCTGGTTCCGCTTTTATTATTACTCGTTGAATAACTTTGTTTATCTGATCTGCATTTACGTGGTGATTTCATTGTTATTCCATTACTTATTATTCATTTGGAACATCCCAGCTTGTGTAAATTTCACACGACTCGTTCCGTTATTATTATTCTATTGAATAACTCATACATCTAAGTACCGCAATCATGGTGATTTCTTTTGTTATTCAATTCTTTACAATACTCAGTTGGTTAAAATTTTGACTTCTATACTCCATGAAATTAGTGGACTATCCTTGATATTTGCGCTTCATCCAATATCTTTTCATAGAAATATTCTTCTGAGCATTCTTGAATTTTACTATACCAAGCAGTATCATGTTAACAATTTGGACATTATTGGTTCTTGGATAAATTAATTCTTGAACTTGTTTTATTGAATTATTATGTCATTGTCATCATCCTCATGTTTATATTATGTTGAAAGTCATTTGTGGCCTGTAGTGCATAGATGGACTTGGTATGATTATGACCAGGGATTATTCGGTATAATCATGGCCGTAATGTTACAAATGATGTGAAAAAAAGTCCTCATTGTCTGTAGTGCATTGATGGACGATTTTTGGTATGATTATGGCTATGGATTCTCTTGACCAAGGGCAAAGATGAATTGTTTTATGGCATGATCGGGACCGCTGATGAAAACAAGATTATCTTTGGCCCGTAGTGCATGGATAATTCGTGGTCGTGATACTAAAGAATATCCTCGGCTTTTGTAGTGCGGGATGAATTAATGATGTGGATTATTTATCGAAATGAGTCTCGTGATAAAAGTGATGAAAAACTTTTAAATCATAAAAGATAGTAGATTTTATTCTCTACTTGACTCTTTTAATGGATTGCTTGTTCACCGCAGCTTAAACTTGATGTCTATCAGATTTTATCGCTTTAACATTGTTGAAGGCTAATGATAATTTATTCTGCATTATCTTAGTCATAATATTTCTTGCTGGGCTAGTTGAGCTCACCCTTTCTTTCACTGTTCTCTTCAGGAAATGAGAACGTAGCTTGGACTAGTCGGGGAACGGAGTAATGGTCCAAGATGGTGTCTTAGTAGTCCTCACTATTCTGTAAAATAGTGTGATAATAAATGTAACAAGGACTCTATTTGAGAATGGATATTATCTAGAAGACAATATTTGTATTTAAACTCACATCATGTGTTTTGTCGTATTTTACACGACTGCTGTATTATTAGTTTGTATTTGAATTTTGTACCATGTATTTGGCGACTCAAGATGGGTGATGTATACCTATTTTGAGGGCGTCACATAATTCCTCTCATATTCTTTTAGTTATCGCGAGGCATAGGCTATGACTTTCCCATGTTGCATGAGAACACAACTTAATCCTTTGCTCAAGCATCATCAGAGATAACAAATCCTCCGAGCCGGATGGTATTATCGTAACAGTCTTTGAAATAAGTCTCCTCTTGAGTTCTTGAAAACTCTTCTCACATTCTTCACTCCAACTGAATTTTGTATCTTTCCGAGTCAGCTGAGTTAATGGAGTAGCGATTCGAGAAAACCCTTCTACTTAATCTCCGATAATAACCACCAAGAAAAAACTCGTCTTGATCATTCATCGATTTAGGTTGTTCCCGACTTTGAATGGCTTCGATCTTTCGCCGGTCAACAGATATTCCATGACTTGATACCACGTGCCCAAGAAATGCTACTTCCTCGCTTAACTCGCATTTCTTCAACTTGGCATAAAGCTTATATTCACGAAGCTTTTGAGTATCGACCTCAAGTGTCGCTTCATGATCTTCACGACTTTTGGAATAAATAAAGATGTCATCAATAAAGACGACCACAAAGTGATCCAAATATTCCTCAATACTCGCCTTCATCATATCTATGAAGGTAGCGGGAGCATTAGTCAATCCAAAAGACATGACTAGGAATTCATAATGCCCGCATCGAGTTCTCGAAGCCGCCTTTGGAATGTCATCGATTCTAATCTTCAATTGGTGATATCCTAACGAAGATCAATCTTTGAAAAGAATTTGGCGCCTTAGAATCGGGTCAAACAGTCATCAATACGTGGCAATGGGTACCTATTTTTATGGTGACATAATTCAACTCCCGATAATCAATACAAAGTCGCGATACTCCCATATATTTCTTCTTCACGAATAGAATGAGAGCAACCCAAGGAAAAGTACTAGGATGAATAAAGCCAATGTCTAACAATTCCTGCAGTTGGGTCTTTAACTCCTGAAGTTCAATAGGAGCCATTCGATATGGGGCTTTGGAAATGGGTTTTGTACCGGGTTCAAGGTCAATACAAAATTCAATTTCACGCTCTGGGGGTAGGCCAGGAAGTTCTTCAAAGAATACATCAGGAAATTCATTGACAATAGGAATATCATTCAAAACTTACGTATTTTTGTTTAGATCCGTGACATGAGCTAAGAAAGCTTGACATCCATTTTTCAATAAACGAATAGCTTTATGGCTTGAGATGATAGTGATTGATTTTAATGGTTTAGTTGCTTGAATTCGCATAATAGGTTGATTAGGAATATGAAAGCTCACAACCTTACGAAAATAATCAATTTTTGCATGATGAGTAGTTAACCAATCAATCCCTAGAATAACGTCAAACACAAGTATTTTTAATGAAATAAGGTCGACGGGTAATGTGAGGGTACCGATTTGAACCAAACAAGACTTATAAACAGTGGATGTAATGAAGGTTTCTCCCAACGGAGTTTCAACAGATAAGTCAAAGTATAATTTCTCCAGAGTCAAATTTAAACGTTGAGCGCAAGTAGGAGAAATTAAAGAATGGGTAGAACCAGTATCAAATAAGGTATATACTTCACTAGAGTTTATGATAAGCTTACTCGTGATGACCTCGTTCGGGTTCCTTGCTTTCTGGGAGGTCACGACAAACGCTCTCCCTTGAACTATCGGTTTTGTCTTATGTCGGGACGACCTTTCGCCTCCATCCCAAATTTGGACTTGTCTTGATTGCACGACAAAATCGGGCAGTGTCCTTCTTCCACAATTGTAACATGCTTTGGAGGGCATCGCATACGGTTTGGGTGATGTGTCCCTCCCTCCACATTTAAAGCATATGATAGGTGGTCGTTTCCTTCCTTAACGACGGTGTCTTTGGTCTTGACGTCTTTCCATTATTATTGAATCTCCTTTTCTTGAAATGTCCATTTTTACTGTCTTGGCCATGATTACCACCGAAGTGGTTACCATTCCTGGCATGTTGATTCCCTCCACGCTTATTGTCACCGCTTCAATGACTATTATCACTGGTATTATCATTTTGTCGGTTGCTCTCTTTTGGTTGGTTTAACTCATTATCACGTTCCAATAACCGAGCCCTATTAACAACATCTGAATACAAACACAGTTTTTGAGATATAAGATATTGACGTATCTCTGGTTTTAAACCTCTTAAAAATATTCGTGTCATTCTCTCCTCATTATCAACCAAATGGGACGCAAACCGGGATAACTCGGCAAACTTGGTTTCGTACTGCGACACGATCATGTTGTTTTGCTCTAGCTTGATGAACTCTACCTCTTTCATGTGACGAATACTTTCGGGAAAGTACTTGTCGTTGAACAGTTCTTGGAACTTCTCCCAAGACATCTTCGATGTGGCGGCGTTGGGTGCGTTTATAGATTCCCACCAAGAATCACCCTGCCGCATATGCAATACGGGCGTAAAGGTAGGGGAACCTTTTGCTCTTGAACAACCCAAGACATCAAATATCTTGTTGATCTGCTTTATCCACGCTCGCCTTAAGTGGCTTTGGCTCTCCAAAAACTCCGGTGGTCCCAGCTCCTTGAATCTGCTTTGGTGGTGACCGTCCAGAGAGTTGCCAGATGTTTCCACCGCATTTTGACAAGAAATCTGCTCTCGCTTTGATCGCATGAATTACATGAAGCCTCGTAACATTTCATCGTTCATCATTTGGTCGTCATTGTTATTTTTCGCTGAGGATTTTCGCCTTCCCGATGCACATTGTCACGGTTATTGATCCGTGGAGACTCAATCGGTCTCAGATACTCCATCCGATGTTCATGTTCTCAACATTCTCGATGCCATTTTCAAACACCGCCACAAAACAAAGGTTAATTAACATATATCACATATTATCCATATACTCCGTCGACCAATTAAATACCAAATAAACTTAAAGAATTAAATACTAAATAAGGAATTCTCCGCCTCCCCCTCCTAGTTCTTATCTCACATCTCGACCAGGATCATATCCTAAGCTTTGATATTAATCATGACGCCCCCAAAATTAGGTATACATCACCTATTTCGGGTCGCCAAATACATGGTACAGAATACTAATACACTCTTTAATATATAACAAGAGAGCTGTGAGTTTAAATACAAATATTGTATTCTAGACAATATCCACTCTCAGAATAAGTCCTCATTACATTTATTGTCACACTATTTAACATAATGGTGAGGACTACTAATACTATCATCTCGGACCATCACTCCGTTCCCCGACTAGTCTCGGCTACGTTCTCATTTCCTGAAGAGAACAGTAAAAGAAAGGGTGAGCTCAACTAGCCCAGTAAGAAATATTATGACTAAGATAATGCGAAAGAAATTATCAACAGTCTTCAACAATGTTAAACCGATAAAATATAATGTACATCAAGTTTAAGCTGCAATCTTAATAATGAATCCATTAAAAGAGTCAAGTAGAGAATAAAGTCTACTATCTTTTATGATTTAAAAAATTTTTAATCACTTTTATCGCTGAGACTCGGCTTAATAAATAATCCACATCATCCCTGCATTACGGCCAAAGATATTCATTAGGGTCACGACCACAAATTATCCATGCACTACTGGGCCAAGGAAATTGTGTATTCATCAATGGTCACGATCATGCCAACAATCATCCATCAATGCACTACGGGCCAACGAGGACTTTTACCACATCATTTGTAACATTACGATCGTGATTACATCGAATAATCCCTGGTCATAATCATACCAAGTCCATCAATGCACTACAGGCCAGAGATGACTTTCAAAAAAATATAAACATGAGGATGATGACAATGATATAAGAATTCAATAAAACAAATTCAAGAATTATTTTATCCAGGGACTAATAATGTCCAAATTGTCAACATGATACTTCTTCGTAAAATAAAATTCAAGAATGCTCAGAAGAATATTTCCATGAAAAGATACTGGATGAAGCGCAAATATCAAGAATATTCTACTAAATTCATGGAGTATAGAAGTCAAAATTTTAATCAACTGAGTATAATAAAGAATGGAATAACAAAAGAAATCACCATGCATGCGGTGCTTGGCATGATACATGTTATTCAATGAGATAATAAATAACTTAACCGTGTCGTAAAATTCATACAAGCGGGATGTTCCAATAGAATAAAGGAACGGAATATTAAAGATTTTAACCGAGTCCCACGTAAAAAGCATGAATGTGATATTCCAACAAAATAATAAAGAAATGTAATAATAAAGATTTTAACCGTGTCCCACAGATATAGCCTGAATGTGAGATATTCTACAATAATAAAGAGAGAACCAGGACCGGCATATAGCACAGACAGGATATTCCAACAGGATAATAAAGTATGGAATACAGAAGAATTTCACCAAGTATAGGGTAGCAGCGTATCTGAGTTATTCCAATGTAATAATAAAGATGGAATAACAGAAGTTCTCTTCATGAATACAAAAGAAATAATACCCCTTACGGGTACAACAAATAATATCCCTTACCGTATAAAGAAGAAATGAAATAAAGAAGTAGTGAAGTAGCAGAATACTTTTCTTCTTTCTCTCTATAGTTTCTCTCTCTAGAGTTTCAATGAATTCGTAAGAAATAATGAAGGAATGAGCTTCTATTTATAGAAGAATGGAATGAATAATAACCAACCCATGAACGGTCCAGATTGATTTACTTTAATCGGACGGTCCATATTTAAAGCAAACTCTTTTAAATAAAATATAATATATCCTATTTTATATAAAAAGATTTTTACTATGCAAACATTATGCAGGTATTATGCAAACACTATGCATAATAAAATATAATATATTCTATTTATAGAATAACTTTATAAAAGTATTCTGTTTTATATAAAAAGTTTTTCTGTTTTATTACGTTAATAATACGAAGAAAATAAAACTTCATCATTATTATTATTATTCACACTATTAATCGACTGTGTCGCTCCTGGAAGAGGGCTTTCGATAAGGATTTCTCCCTATTGGCGCAATTAGGTGACGAAACCTCTCCTTGGTAGAACTTCTAGACATCGTTAATAATGCAAATAATAATATTAACAACTTCGTCATCTCATATAAAATATCGACAATAATTGAATAAAAACCGAATGACTTCACACATAAGCATCGATGATCAATACCGGTGTCTTCTTATGCAACCACACGACATTCGTACTTTTACTACCGAGTAGTTCAACAAAGATCAACCAGTAAAACTTCCGCCGTTTTTTTTTAATAAAATATTTTTGTCGCTTTTCTTAATCCGATAAATAATTACAGAAGTGGGGTCCACTAATGATTGTGCCGTCGTCATCTAATATTTTCTCATTAAAACAAATATTCCCCACCAATCGAATATTATATAACAACTTGCGTTTTGCAAAATTTATAAATACTACCCACAACTATAACATTATATCATAATATTCAAAATGATAATTTATATAAAATTCATTTTTTATTCATAAAAGTTGAGTCTTACAATCTACCTTCTTATGAAATTTAAGCACCTCGAAATTAGTGGTACGATACACAGGTATGTCGAAGAGGTAAGGATACCTTGATTTCATTTCAGATTCTAACTCCCAGGTCATTTCCTCAACATCGTGGTTCCTCCATAACACTTTGACTTGAGGTATAACCTTGGAGCGTAGAATATGTTCCTTCTTATCCAAGATTTGAATAGGAACCACTTCATACGTTAAATCTTCCGCTATTTCATCCGGTTCTAACTCAATAATATGGTTCGGGTCTTTCACATATTTACGTAACATGGATATATAAAAAACGTTATGAACACGAGACATACTTGGCGGTAAAGCAAGTCTATAGGCTACAGTCCCTACTCGACCGAGGATTAAAAATGGGCCAATGAATCGAGGATTGAGCTTTCCTCTTTTTCCAAATCTTGTAACACCTTTCCATGGAGCAACACGTAACAACACATGATCTCCAATATCTAATTCCACGTCCTTTCGATGAAGATCAGCATAACTCTTTTGTTTACGCCTTGTGTGAGGTTTTTTGCGTTGTTTTGGATCGTTTGAATCTTTTCTATAGTCATACGTACCAATTCTCGTCCCAACAACGTTGCTTCACCCACCTCATCCCAGCATACTAGAGAATGACACTTTCTTCCATACAACGCCTCGAATGGAGTCATGCCAATACTTGCTTGATAGCTGTTGTTGTAGGAAAACTCCACCAATGGTAAGAACTTGTCCCAACTTCCCTTGAAGTCAAGGACACGGAGTCTTAATAAATCTTCAAAAGTTTGAATAGTCCTCTCTGATTGTCCGTCCGTCTGAGGATGATATGCCGAACTAAATCGTAAATCTGTGCCCATAGCTTTTTGCAAACTAACCCAAAATCGTGAAGTGAATCTTGGGTCTCGATCAGAAACTATGGATACTGGCATACCATGCAGTCTTACAATCTCATTTATGTACATACGAGCAAAACGTTCAAGTGTATAAATTTTTCGTATAGGTAAGAAATGAGCAGACTTGGTTAATCTATCAACAATGACCCAAATTGCATCTATGCCTTGAGAACCCTGGGAAGACCAGTAACGAAATCCATGGTAATGTGCTCCCACTTCCATTCGGAATTTCAAGTGGTTGCAATGGACCTTTTGGTACTTGATGCTCGCTTGCCGACTCGTTGACAAGTTAGACACCTTGAGATAAACAAATATATCTCTCTCTTCATATCGCCCCACCAAAATGTATGTCAAGATCATGAAACATTTTGGCACTCCTGAGATGGATTGCAAACGGTGTGTTATGCGCCTCCATCATGATTTTATACTTTAAATCGTGGTCGTTAGAACACAAAGTCCGAAGTCGACTAAGTATTCCTTCTTCATCGATTCTTGCTTCCAAAGAGAACCTTCTTGTATTTTCTTCCTCATACGTGACGAACAGTGTCATAGCTTGAAGCGACTTTAACTTTATTGATTAAAGTCTGGCTTACTACTATATATTCACCATCATCATATGGGTCCCCAGAGTCTTTATCTCTATCTCCATCCTTTGTAAGTCACACAAAATGGGCCTTTGCGTTGTGACAATATCGCACTTTCGTATCAGATATGATCTTCTTTCTCAATACGTCACCACCACATTTTGCTTTTCCAGGATGGTATTGGATGGTATGATTATAATCTTTCAACAATTCAAGACAATGTCGCTGTCGCATGTTGAGTTCCTTTTGAGTGAAGAAATATTTGAGGCTTTTATGATTCGTAAAGATCATGTCCAGCAGAGCAATTTCATCTTTCCAGTTACTATCATCTCAATAAACCCATTCTCAAGGTATGCGAAGAGGAAAGACCAACATTGATAAAGAATAGAAATAAATAAATTACAGGAAAGACACTAATGAAAACATTTTCAACTCAAGTCCGCAAACATCCTTCTAACTAATTGGAATTGGCTAGATCAATAGGAAACCAAACTGAAATAGGAAAAATAAATGAGAGCATAATAATTTATTACTTACGCCATTGAACCGTAAGTTTAGAAAACTATTTTTGTGAGATAACTAAAAATGCTACCCAATATATATATTTGCTCCCAAGAATTAAAATTGCGCGGACATGAAATAACAACATATAATGAAAAGGAGACACGAGACCAAGTAAAATATCCAAAATTCATACCTTTCAAGCATTCCACTTTGGGTTTGCCTTTGAAGGCTTGAAAGTGCAACTGAAGTTCTCGAGAGACATGAAACCCGATTTCATATCCATATGACAAACAACAACAAACACCCGTGTCGAGGATAAACAAAAGTAAGTTTAACACAAGATAAAGAAAGATCAGATATTCGAGCGTAATTTGATCTTGCATCTACGAAAAGAGAAACTTACAGAAACCTCAACAAATGGTTGAAGGTGGAATCTGAATTCGATAATGTATCAATAATACCTTTGCATCTTTCATCTTCTACTATTTTCTGTAGTACGTCAAGGACTTCTTTATCACATGTAAGACAACTTTTAACAATAAGATCATGTATCCATCTTACTACCTCTCCCCCAAAGAGAGACAGACTTGAACATCATTTTTATAAATGAAAATAGGGTCGAGACTTCAACATAATCAGCACGGTCAAGGTTAAAATTATTGAGCACAATGAGATTTGGACATTTGGTGCCTCAATTTTGGAATTGACTCTAACATTGGAGACCCTCCCCTCCCCCACACCCACACCCATATATATATATATATATATATATATATATATATATATATATATATATATATATAAACACTCTAATCTGGGAGGTGGTGGGAGGAGTAAATATGGGTTATGCTTAAACCTTGGAAATGTAATGAATTTACATCTTTTCTATGCACTCATCAATTAATATCTCTACACAAAACTTGATTTGTTTCTCTTAGTTAAAATTGTCCATGCTTTGCGCAGAATAATAAAATCCAGAAAAGGATACTTTAGAAGCCTTGAATTGAACTCAACTGTGTAATCATGAGGAAGGCTTGAATCATTGGCAACAACAACATGTGCTTCAAAGCGGTCTGCATAACCACCACGTAAGAAGATAAGAAAAGTTGTTAGCAATCATACATGTTCAATCCAGAAATATAGTGGCTTTACTTGGTCAATAAATAGGAAAATTACCCTTGCAAGTCTTCTTTTGAGGGTGGAAGAAACAACAATTTCCTATGAGAGAATCGAGATCTTACTCTTTTTTCCAGGAGCTGATCAGTGTCCTGTAAGATACATAGTGTAAGACCCCGAATTTTTTATAAATAAAATTTTCTCTATTTTTTATCTTGAAATAATAAGGAGTTAATTTGATATAATATTTTGGTTATGGGTGAAATGTGCAAATTTTGTAATATAAGCAAGTGGTTATAAAATATTCATTTTTTTCGGAGAATATTCGTTTAGTCGTGGAATATTCTTTTTGTCGGAAATATCCGTACGACGGCGCAGTCATTTGTGGGCCCCATAACAAAATAACTGTCAGATGAAAAAAATGATAAGTTTGAATTTTTATAAATAACAGTAGTTGTTACCAGATTAACACTTTGTTGGATTACACCGGTGGTTAAAATACGATGTCTGGCGTGAGTTACAATGGAAGACACTACGGTATTACAAATATTGTTGAATTATTGATCCTTACATGTAAGGCATTACTCAATAATTATTACAAGTAGTTCTTGCTTAATATTTTATTTTATTGATTCAATAATTCTTTGTGTAGATATTTTATATTATTGTTGTTTCAATAATTGTCATCGCACGCATATTTCCTATTATCGGATCAATAATTCATATTATTTGAATAATATTATTAGATAACATTATTGGCAATGTCTGAAAGTTACGCTACAAGGAGAGGTTTGGTCATCTAATTACGCTACCAAGAAGGAGAAATCCTTATTGAAAGCCCCCTCTTCCTTCTAACTACCGCTTTCATTGTCAAATAATGATTCTCGTAATATTATTTGTGAATAATTAATTATTGATTTATATGATAAGGAAATATTTATTTGATGTGGATATAAATGATGGATTTATTTATTTTATGTGGTTATAATTGAAGGATTTAATGTTGAGGTGTTTTATCAATATCTTTGTCGGAATGGAGGTATTAAAAATCAAATCAGTATTTTTTACGATATATTGCTTGAGTTATAATTTTTAATCCGACCGTTGGATCGTTGTGATTTTTGGATATGTTATACATATATAAGTTGAGTATATGTCCACAAATTTTGAACCGTTAAAAATGAACGTATGATTTATTATGAATTTTAAGAGGTGTCTGATTCAGAAATTAGGGTTATAATTGATTTTGGTGGAAAATTCTAAATTGAGTGGGCCACACTTGTGGTTGGTGAAGAAATGTGCTGAATTTTATTTCAAATGTGGTGGGTGGCAATAGTAGCATGTAAAGCCATCAGTAGCAGTTAAATCTCAAGTACTGGCGTCTTAACATTTTTCTATAAATAAAGGGCTAAGTTAAATTGAAAATCACACCGTAAACATAAGCTTTCTCTCTCTCTCTCTATATTATTGAAATGCGTATTTTGTGAGTATTTAGATACTTTGAGAGTTGTTGTTTAGTCTGAGTTTCATTCAAAGATCACTTAGGCCTTTCATTCAAGAAGTACTAATTCTTTGAGGTAAGGGATATTATTTTTTTCTTAAATGATATTATTTTCTTCAATATCATTATGCCGAAATATTAGTGAACTTTTTAATCAAATTTGAAACTTGTTGTGTCGGGGTTACTATTCACAAATACGGCACTATTTATCAAAAAATAAAAATTTTCTTTATTGTCCAAGATGTCTATTTTTACTACTATCTTTTATTGTATCCATGTTTTGAGCGTTATTTTTGAATTCTACTTCACACTTGGTTATTATGGATTATTATTGAATTTGGATAAATCAAAATACGAGTCCCTAATATTTGTCCTTCTGTCTTATTGGATTCATTCTCTAAAATGTTTTTCATCATCCTCAGTCCTTAATGGTGATACTTGATGAATATCTTTGGCCTGTAGTGCAAAGATGTATGATTACCTGATGAATATCTTTGGACCGTAGTGCAGAGATGATTATTTGATGCAAGATGTATATTGATTGATGTTATAGGGATAAAATATTGATGATGGACTTTTAAATTCATAGATGATAGTAGATTTGATTCTCTACTTAACTCTTTTAATGAATTGTTGTTTCCGCTGCAGTTGTTGATCTAAAACTTGTTGTCAATTATATTCTATCAGATTTTTCCCCATTGAAGACTAAGGATAATTTGTTGTATATTATCTTAATCATAATATTATTCTTTGAAATTTAGTTGCTCACCTTTTCCTTTTTGTTCCATTTTTCTTCTCATGAGGTGAGAACATAGCAGGATCGAGTCGGGGTATGGAGTGATGATTCTAGAAAGATATTTTAGCAGTCCTCACTATTTTTTATAAAATAGTGGGTCAATAATTGTAATGAGAACTTTATTTGGGTGTGGATATTGTCTAGAAGATAATATTTGTATTTAAACTCACAGTATGTGTAGTCGTATTTTGCACGACAATTGTAATAATGAAGTTGTAGTTTTCTTTCTGTACCATGTAATTGGCGACTCAAAATGGGTGTTGTTTACCTATTTTGCGAGCGTTACATATAGCCTGTATGTCAGGATTCTAAAGAAATTGCATTCTAAACTTATGTGCCTGCATATAAAGCACACACATTATCAACGAAGTATCCAAATCAAACGAATGGATGGATCACGGACACTAAAAAATTTAACTCTATGCATTATAGTGCAAAGTTCAATCTTGACTAATGAAACATGTGCTTCAGTTTACTGAGATAAGGGTAGATATTAATCATAGATACCTGAATATCAAAATGACAACATATATTTGATTACAGAAACATTAGTCTAAACAAGAACATAAGGGACATAAAAGTTGAAGCAACATACCAAACGACAACTAACACCTATGACAACAGCTTGTCGAACTCATCCAACACAAAAATAATTATTTTATGTGCTAATCCACACTCCCTGGGGACAAGACAACACAAGAACACCGACAAGAAAAATAAATTACAATTTCCCGAAATTGACAACACTCTAAATTGAATCACCACATTTGTGAAAACTAAAAAAAGTATTTTACCAAACATTATACTCACCGCAATATGTCTACCATGAACTGGGTATTATCATCAAATGATGCCTGCAAAAATATTCTCAATTCATGAATCATGTATCATCTCGGTTCCAAATGCATCATATATAGCAGTTTCATGCATGACTAATTTGAAATAGAGTAGGCTTGTTACCATTTTTGAGTACAATAACTGGTGCTCCACACATAATTGTCTAGTAATTTCCTGCATAATCAATAGTAAGTTACATAAAAAACATTTTTACATTTCTTTACTCAAAATTTAGTATAATAGACAACAAAGCTGTAAAATGCTATAACAAGTCTCCGTATAAAACTTGGGTTCTCATATTGTAAGCAACCACCATATAATTCTGATATCATCACTAAACAGAAAAATACATGTTATACATGCATATAGGAATAGTATCCTACTTTTATACGTTAATACTAGACATACAATCCACTCCACCTCTAGCCGTCTAAATCTTCAAGGAATTTCTCCAGCACAAATGTCATCAGGAACCATGTATACTTTAGAAGCACATTCTTCCCAATTTTGGCATCAAGTAATAGCTGATAAAACTTCTTAAGATGGTTTGTCACCTTGATAGATAAATGCCTAACCATGATGCAAGAAATATGCATATAAATGAGAGTATGAGACCCATTAAACTCGATTAGCAAATAAGAAGATAAGGATAAAAATAACAACCAATTGGAAATCAACACATCTCCTAAATAAGAGTCACATATAGGCTCAAAAGCCTCAATGGTCAAATCCCTGTAATGAAATCCCTCACTATGTAAATAAAACCACAAAGACGGTGACAAATGTAATGTTGAAATATGAAGCGGTAGCAACTTGAGGTATTTGTAACAGACTTAGCCACCAGGATAACTATACATGAAAGCATAAAATCATTGCAACAAGGACAATTAAGGATGTTAAGATTTAAAGAAAGGAACTAGGAAGTCCAACCTTAAGTGCGCAGTTATCATCGCTATGCAGAAGCCCATTCAATTTTATCTGGAAAAAAATAAATCTTGTTACAAAAACAACACACTAGATAGTTGTAAAACCGTCAAAACCTCAAATAATTATCCTTAAAGTTATACATCCAATTACAAAATGTGAGTCCACGACAGTGAGTTTTTAAATCATGTTTGGTTTTCCAATGGCACACTTGGACATAAATCAGAATTAAAAACATACATACCACTGTGATCGTATCAGGATACTCTTTCAGCAAATCTTGAAGAACAAGCTCCAACACCTAAACACCAATAACTAAGAAATGAACAAATTTAACTAAAAAAAATATGTAAATTAAAAAGAAAATAAGCCTACCGCAACTTTGCCGCACCCCCGAGGACCAAGAAGCAAAGCAGAGTTATTACAGGATTCTGTGACTGAACTTGAAATTATAAACTTCAACTTGCTGATATTGAAAAGCGACCCCATTAAATTCATCTGATCGTAGATGAAAACAGTAGATAATTGTAGTATTAAAAACAGCAAAAAAGAAAATTAAGAATGAGCGAAGCTTAAAATTAGACATATAGTTGCTGTCGGGAGAGTGAGAGAAATGAGTGAAGATGAAATTAGGGTTACAGAGTCTCCTCCGAAGGAGGATTAGGGCTTCTTCTGCTGGATTGTTGTCACGACCCATACCTATGCTGAACGAGGACTCTGATATGGCGAGAAACCAAACACAAGAAGAGCCAGATGGTAAATGTCCAAAAAAATAAAAGCAGCTCAATAGATGATAGCATAAATATAACGAACCGAACCGGTCATCGAAGGGGAGGACACCGGGCGTTAAATATATTATTAGTAATTAATAAAAATTTAAAAATTTTGTTTTTTATAAATTAAGATATAATAAAATTGAGTTGCTAAAAGTGTTTAATTTTAATCGATGGTCAACTAATTTTATCAGATTTTGACAAAAAATGAATTATTAGTCCAATACGATATAACCATCAACAACAATAAAAAATAAATAAATAAAACTTGTATTTGTTTTATGTTGTTACGAGTTCATAAAGCAAAAAGGAAAGTAAACTTAAATTTATTAAATTATTATATTAGTTTTATTATATTTATAATTTGGAGGACATAACATGAATTATAAAAAATAATTTTTTGTTATTTAGTTTTTCTTTCAAATTCGTCTTAAAAAGTTTGGCAAAATCAAATTTTCCATCATTTTTTTTACTTTTCTTCCATTAAAAAACCCATCAACAAAGAAATTGAACAAAAAACATAAATTTTTCGTCCATTTATTTTCTTTTCAGTTCATTTTAAAACTCAATAACAGTGTAAGGAAATAAATTAAAAATAGTTTGTTTGTGAGTTTTTTAAGAAGAGAAAAAAAAAAAAAAAAAAAAGGAGAGATTTTTAAAAAAATTCCTCCCAAAGTTAAGAAGGTTTGGAAGGAAATTTATTAAACAATTAGATGACATCCTCAAATACAAAAACTATCTTTATAATAGTTCTCAAATGTAATCTCTTTTCTCTCATAAAATTTAAATTTCTTTCCTTTCCACACTAAACAATATGGTGTGGTAAGATAGAAGTAGAACACTTTTAATCGTTTTCATATACAAACTAAAAAACCAAATGGTGAAAAGCCCTGCCATTCATTCTCACCAGAAAAGCCTGATATGTGTTATATACTAGTATAAGCAGCAGTTCTCCTCTAATTTCAGACAAAATTATGGTAAATATAATACATGAAAAAAAATGATAAGCAATTTCCCTCATTTATACACTCACTAAATTTAAATAAAATAAATAAATAATTGCATTACAAATTTACAATGTTACTTCAATTCAGATGTCAAGTCCTCAACTAGGAGACTATTAATTTGAATGTGAATTGCCTCTTTTGTACATGTGGGTGTTTTTGTATAACATGATTTGCAGTACCAAGTATTCATCATTGGACATGTAAGCACTAGTCCATTCTCCAGATTTAAATACCTTTTAGAGCAATCATTCGGAGTAGAATAATATGATCAGATGAAGTGATGAAATATCACATGAAGGTTATGATATTTATTCCAAGTAGATTACCCGATTATCTGTCTGAAACTTGTTCTGCTTGTATGATTTCCGAGTTGAGGAGTCTTTCCACCTCATCATTTGCCTCAGCTTGGAGTTTCCATCTCTGCATGAAAAAAGAATAACATTAATAACTAAAACCACATCCTTGTTACAATTCATCCAACATGACAGAGATGTCGCCTAAAAGTTCCAACCAATATCCCATCCATCGACAGCACCCTTTTCAAAGGAGGTTCCAGTATCCAGATTCTTATGGCACTTGACATATTTTACAAGTACATTCTTTTCCCTGTTAATTTTTTATTACTTGAACTTGATCCGACTTATGAGTATAATTTGTATGCTTTAAAGAAAAAAATTGCTTGCAAATATTGAGAACATGCCTCTTCAAGGTTTTCAAGCTCCATGATCTGTTCGATCTGTTTACCAATACTTTCCTGCACATAGGAGTAACTTATTTCAGTAAGCAGTAAAAAAGTTGATGCACTGCTAGTCATGGTCCACCCTTAGGTTTCATGTGTGCATTTGTATGTGTATGAGTATCCGGAGGAACAGTACTTCATTCATCAAAATGAGGAGCACAAGTAGATATACCCAGAAAGCTAAACAGCATTCACATGTTAACCAAATCAACATGAATAATAAAATGAAGAGGCGCACACCGCGCTGCTGGCTGCTTCAGCAGCAAGAACGTCAGAGTCCATCTCTACCTCGATTTCAATCATTGAAGATATCTGAAAAGTTTGTAGTACCATCAATAAACCTGATACATAATTGTCAACAATATGTAGTAGAACCTACATTTTTTCTTCATTTTTTTAATAGGTCTCTTAGTGTAGAAAACATACTTTTGCATAGCTTTCAATCAGTTCTATCCGTGATCTTAAAGTACTTTTCAGGCCTTCACGCACCCTTTCGACTCTACTTCTCCAAGCACTAATAACAGGAAAATATTTAGAAGAATTGTACTTTGACAAAATATAAGACATATCTCTGTCTAATCAAAAGGAATAAACGTATCAACCTGAGATGCTCAATACCACCTCTTTACAGATTACAGGGAAGAGTCCTACTATTTTGTAACTTTATTTTTAATGACTATTAAGGTTTGCATAGAACACACTTAGACATAAGTTTTTTCAACATATTTTTCCAATAAATTTTTTAATTAGAAATCATTGAAAAATTTATGTTCAAGGGTACCACAACTTATAAATTATATATAAAAGCACACTTGATTTTAGTCCCCGGTTATTTTGGTACTAATTTTGGTCTCAACTTAGCATTTAATTCTATTAAATTTGGTAATCTAAATTTGGTAACTGATGAACACATTAAAGGTCTTATTTTTCTATTTGCTTCTTAGTCTTCTTCTTCCCCTAATTTTGTCAACTAAAGAATACAAAACCATACTTGAAGTTGGTCCTTGCCTGTTTTGGTACCAGTTTTGGTTAAAATATCAGTCACCAACTTTTGTATTTAATGCTCACTTCAAAATGTATTAAAAACAAATATTAAGAGTAATAACATTGATGGTTCATATTCCTACAGTTTATTTTTAACAAACAATACCTGGTGGTGCTCAAATCCTTTAATGCCGACCCCTAAATGTGTTAAAAACAAAAATTAAAAGTAATAATGTCAATGGTTCATATTCCTATGGATTATATTTAACAAACAGTGAATCATTCATATTCCTAGTGGTGTTCAAATCCTGATGGCAAGTGTCATATTCCTGGTAATGACATAGAGACCAACCGAAATACATTGTCATATACCAAAAATGGAGGAAAATAATAAAAAGGAATTGCATAATGCTATTAGACGGTTGAGATATAGACAGTGGAAGTTGGACAATCAAGTCGCAACAAACAAGTCTGGCACAGGTAAGTTTGTTTGAAGTGTATACATATATACTGATTGTTTCCCCTTGTTGTATGATTTGTTTCCATATTTTTTGTCCCTTGTAGTTTTTAAAATTGTTGAATGGCCGTCAGCATAAACAACAGGTGCACTATGCTTTTAGAAGAGTTCATAAGCTTTTGATAGTTGGTTAGTGAACACTTAATTGTCTTTTTCGCCTAAACACCCTTCCATCTAAAAAATAATTACTTATAATATAGTGATGATTAAATACCAAACAAAACTTATTGTTTCTCTCTTTTTAATGTCAAACTTTGTTGTGTACTATTGCACCAACTTTTATAATTATATTATAACAATAAACCTTTTATCAATAAATTTTTTTTGATAAATATGATGACATGTTTATAACTATTAAATATAAATTTAAAAACAAATTAAAAGGTAAAAACAGAAAATTAAACACATGTAGAACTATAACAAAACCCAACAACAAAAAGCCCAACATCAAATAAAAAAAAGTAACAAATTAATATGAATTCAACTAATTATGCACAATATATTTATTAAAAATCGTAATATAAAACAACACATGTGCCTTGCACAGGTAAGAAAGCTAGTTTTAAAATATTGGTAACAAGAAGTAAGACTCAAGTTTGCGGACACATGGATATTAATTAAGAGATGAGTACAAGTAATGGTTAGAAGGTTTCACCTATAAGAAGGTTCTCCCACGGCAAAAATTTTGTTTTCCAGTTGGCACATACGAGCCAACATCCAAACCTATACAACAGAAGCCCACAACTTTGAGCAGCCTGTTCTTTGTAGTAAGAAGTAATGGAAGAAACAATATTAATGTCAAATAAGTATCAAATTACACTACATCTAGGCATGTATAATACTTCTTGTTGCATCTTCAGAAAGATGGATGGAGGGGTCATACCTTTTCAATCACTATACTCTAGAGACTAATAAAAGGTCACAGCATAGAATTTCCAAAAGATATGCTAGAGTAAATTATTCATCCTAAAATCACCAATTGGCCACTTACACCTTTGGTTAATGTTGAAGAAACGGTCATTTCAACCCCTTAATTGGCCACTTACACGTTTAATTAAGCATCAAACCATTGAAGTAATTTACTCAAAAAGTCCAAGACTATGGAGGCTACCTCATTTTCAGCAGCTTCTCTTAAATCCTTTATGCGAGATTGAAGTGTGTCATACTGAGAAAGAAGTTGTTGCCTAATAGCAATCACATCCACGATTCTTTGAGGAAGCTGTAATCATAAAAGATAAGATAATTATAGATCAAAAGAACAAGTAACTAGGCTCAAATTCCACAATGGAATTTTAAATAAATGTTTCCCAACAGTTAGTGGAATATCTCATTGAACTAGAATTGCAGTTATCTAGGCTCCTTTCAGTTATGTCACTTAGCCAGCCAACCGTAGGAATAAATGAATTTTAACAACTTCGGGTTGGTCAAAGGCTATTTCTATAGGCATTAAATGAAAATACATAAATCAATGACCAGCATATATATACATATATAAGTTTACAGAAAGGATCAAGAGCACTTCCCTTATCTAGCACTCCTCCTTAAATAGCACTTTTTTATTAAAACTACGTCGTTTTGGAGATTCTTAAAAGAGAGTGGTCCCACTTGCTTTCTTTTTATTTAAAAAAATATCACCCGTGGCCCCACTTATTTTTTAAAAGAATCTTCAAAACGACGTAGGTTTAATAAAGGAGTGTTATTTAAGGAAAAGTGCTAGATAAGGGGAGTGCTCTTGATCCTTCCTATATAAGTTTGTATGTATAAATTGTACAGAGGAAATGACTTGTCGATTTATGGATAACTAGTTGAGCGCCTAGTCGACTAGTCGCTTAAGCTTCGGGGCCACCGACTCGACTCGACTTTACGACTTCACAACTATGCACATGAAGGCCTGATAATAAACAAAACTTGGAAGCACATAACCAGATATAACAAGGACGACTGTCGACTTCAAAGGAGCCTTATAATTTGAGTTAGGAAATAACATATCATGGTTATCACCTTTTATTTACTTTACAAGTCACTTGAGGTTTCCAAGTCACTAAAGGAACTTACTCGATTCAACTGGGGGAGAACTAGAGTGTTCAACGTGGCACCAATGGCTAGAGATGAAACTGCTGCTACTGAAATTAACTTGGGCAAGCTGGGATCTATAATTCCAGAGGCAGCATCTCCAGTACCCAGCACAGCGAGAAGTGGAATAAGAGTAGATGGGTTAATCAAGGATGTGCCTCCATTCTTTGTGGGAGCTCTTAGTAAAGGAGATTCTCGTCCATCTATGTGGTTTGTCAGGCACATGGGTTCTCCAGGATAGAAGTTGGGGGGTTTTGCACTGAACTTTAAGGGACCCACCTCTCTATAAACATTTGATGGAGCTGCGACAACAATGCTCACTCTTTCTCCTTCTTGTGCAGGGAGGTCAACTGTTTTCAGTAGCAAATCTGTGTGTTCGGGCCATCCCAGTTGGGGTCTGAACCTGCATAGTGGAAAAGCATGCTCATTTTACACTTCACAAGAGCGAAAGTACATTAAAAAAATGTATATGAAGCAAATGGCATATGATGGCATATTAATGAGTACCTAAGGGTGATAAGGTATATAACCCCACATACAAGGAAAATGCTGAGAAATCAAGCTCACACAAACACACAAAGATAACACATGCACACTATTGAATGAGATATAAAATAACGAGACAAAAATGGAAAACCCAACTGGGAAAAACCACGGGGAGAGATTTAGAAATCTACTATGAAAATAATATGAAGAATACAAACTCTCAACTGAGAAATAAACTAACTATTTAATTTCTATTTACACTCATTATCTATTGCTCTAATTGAGCTTTCTAATTTTGGTGTGTGTTCTTTGCTCATACAATGCCTGCTATTTATAGGCAAGTTCCAGCCTAATACATCAAGTTAACATTCGGCAGCCTACCTTTATTCTCGGACGCGAGAGTGAGTAAACTGCAAGCCACAATTTCACAGAATTATAGCTATTATACTAGACCCATAGATATGCAAAGTTACTTTCTTCTTTAACTTGGTCTACACCACACAAGATGACAAAACTCATGCATGTGATACCGCACTGTTCGAGAAACTCAAGCAACTTTGTCAACAGAAACCCATCTCTCTGATCATGTGAATAACAAACTCAAAAGGAATATAGAGAGACTGAGAGAGATAGATGTGTGGATGTGTTTAACTGAAAATAGAATTTTGGCTGGCAAATTATTAACAACTATTAACTAATATCAGTGACAAAATGAAAGAAAGTCGATGTCTAAAAGGGGATTTTTTTATTTTTTTTTAAGATAACATTTTCTGAATTAATCTATCAAAAGTTATTGGAATCAGCAGCTGAAAATTATGAGGGGAAAAATCCACAACTTTCTGTGGCAGTGAGGACGCAAGGTTCCGCATGAGCCATAAGAAAGAAGAAACCTATCAGGGGACATGTCGTTCGGAACTATTTCAGTGAAAGAAGTTTGAATTATTGTAGCAATTGAAGATATGATAGATGCCAAAAATTGATGAAGTTACATATCGCCATAGTGTTGTAAGATGTACCACAATGGAGTGAACAGCAGCAGGTATGCTTTGTTTGATTATTTGCAAGAATTGTAGCCCCCTTTTCCATGCAGGAACATTCATGCTGCGTTCGTCAGGAGCAGATCCTTAGAAAAAGTGAATATCCTAAGATCAATACCATATGAAATGTTTACCCCATATTAAAACCTATAACTTTATAAAAGAAACAATTTTTTGCTGTTTTGCTACAATTTATACAAACAATACTAACAAAGTATATATGGGATTAAGGTTAACCAAAAGACAGCTTATAACCCTTTATATAAAGGAAATATATTAAAAAGGTTATTGCCTTAAACTAGCATATACAAGAAGGCATATAAAGAAGGAACACAAATGGCTCTTAGCTTCTTTAAAGGCTCTTTTCAAGACAAATGAAGCAACAAAAAGCAATGAATAAGACAGTGGTGATGTACCAAATTAGCGAAAGAATTTTAGTAAGAAATTAGGATGAAGTAAAATAACCTGATTTCTTCTGACTCAATACTGACTATGTCCCCTGAAACAAGCTCGTACTGGAAGCGGCATTTAGAGCAGGAGACAATCTGCGAAGAAATAGAATGCCAAAAAAATGGTTTAAGCATCATAGATGGCAAATACACAAACAACTGAAAGACACTGATTTCTTCGGATTCTTCCATAGTTTGAAGAATTTGATATTTTAGGGGAAGTAGTTCAATGCAAACAAGTGTAATCAAGAAGCAAATAGAACTCATGATGTAAAATAAAATTACTAACAACTCTAAGACATGATCCTGATTAAGAAATGGATTTTTGTTGTTGTTGAAGATCTCCCAATTGAGCAGGAAAATCCCTTTCTTTTATCCTTATATACAGTAAATAGACGCGGCAAAAAGGTTCCCTAAATCACTTATATTAGAATTCTAGAAACCTTACTTAGTACACTATGAGGAAGAAAAATATTTGTGGAACAATATCTACTCTATCTCTATTAGAATTCTAGAAACCTTACTTAGTACAATATGAGAAAGAAAAATATTTGTGGAACAATATCTACTCTATATGCTACAAGGTTTGCAATCAGGGTATAATTTCTCCAAGGAAACACAGAAGACTCTAATTAGGAAATTACACAACAAGAAACGTTTTTTGTCAGCCCTTGCCAATCAAGGATTGGGAATTCATGGCTACAAAATATGATAAAAATTTCAAAAGGGAGGATAAATGAATTATTTTAGACAGTAACGAAAAATGAAGTTCTATTTTTTCTCCTTGAAGATGTCCCTTGGAACCAACCAAAAGGAACATCCAACTTTACACTCTGACAGTCGTTCGTGATACTTCCCTTGTTCCATAAAAAGAGTCCCATTTAATTTTTACTAGTCTATTTAAGAAACCCTACAATTCAAAACCGATGTGAATTTATTTAACTTTGATTAATATAATAGTTAATATTGTAAACTCCTTAAAAAGTATAACTAGGTACATCTTCGAAAATTATAAAAAAAATTCAAATCACAATTTGAATTTTGGATTTCACAAATTAAATAGGATCAAAGCCAAATAGGTTTGACTCTTTTTGTGGAAAGGAGAAAGTATTATGTAACATGACTTCCTTTAAAGACTCCAATCATCCTTAAGATGAGATGCTTGTAAAAAAAGTTGTACAAGGCCGGAAGATCTCATTCTATTATTTGGTTCATAAGCACTAATGCGAAGTTGGTTCAGTGAGGTACAGTTTTTAGTTTTGTTTCTGGTGCAAACTTACATTAATGAACAAATTATTTAAGAAGAGGCCAGTACAACGAAACAACGTAATCTGCAGCTGACCTGGTCTGAAATACAGCCCAGTACCAAACAAATCAGTCTTATTGACAGACGTCAGCCAACATGGTTCTTAATTCACAAACAGCATTTAAGTATTCTGGAAAAGACATGGTAAAGGAGAGAGGTCGAAAAGATAGAAGTTTTTCTTTATATGAATGCCTGAATACCATGTTGGGGTTGTGCAACAGCAACAGCAATCATACAACTTGGACACCTCACTATTTTGCCAAAAGGGACCTACAAGAAAAGATTATACAAACAACGTTTAAAGTTAACAAAAGAATTACCAAAAACATGTGTGCCATATCAAATCCTTCTTACCGGGAAGGATTAAGATGATAACGCTAAACTAGATAAGCTTTTTGAATATATCTAAGGTTCGTAAATATTACCAAATTTTGATAAACACTAGTGCATGGTAACTAGACTTGTATACACACACACACACACACACACACACACACATATATATATATATATATATATATATATGTATTAAAAGAAGAAGAATATGAGCAATAAAATATGGAAAAAATAAAATTTTAGCAAGGTTAAGTGGAAAATAAGTCTAGTGGGAAAGCAGGAGAAAAAGAGCGAGCAATTGCAGCCATACACACCTCTTCGCTGGGAGAAACTCCCACTCGGCAAACATTTGCAATGATCCTAAGGGCATCTGAGACCCTAAGTGATGCTGCAAGACCCCATACCAATTGTGTATATGTATGTACATCTGGCCTGGACCACCTCCATCTCTCAACAGCTGCTCCTTTCTCTCCAACAGCTGCTCCTTGTATCAAGTATTAATTTTTGACCAGAAAATTCAGAAAAACTAGCAAATCAAACAAGTTCAAATGCATGATATCTAGCATAAGATTCAACTTTTAAAACTCATCAACTATTATGCATCAATACTAGGAATTTGGATTCGGCAAAGTTGACATTTTTGGGAAGTTGGGGAATTGAAATAAATTGCATATATATAGCACATAGTTGTATTACAACTTTAATAATACTCCCTAGTCCCTCCATTCCAAAATAATAGATGTTCTAGAAAATCTGTTATGTTCCTTTTTGATTGTTGTTTGTAAGCATAATAAATTAAATACTTTCCTATAATATAACCCCTAAATCTCTCATCTTTCCTAGCATTTTACTAAAATTTCTTCTTTTTTCCTCTCTCTTGAATTTACAATACATATAAAGGGGAAATGATGGTATTCTAGATCAATTTTGTTCGTTAAATTGTAGCATTTAAATGCATATCTTAATACATGTGCAATAGTCTAAAACGTCTAACGCCAAGTTACAATGAAACTGTGAGCTACAACAAAAATGCAACATTTTTTTCTATACGGACTTCCCAAAATCTCAACTTCACCAAATTAGATAGATAAGCATGACCTCTTGAAATTCAAATTAGCAAATAGTTAAAAAAAAAAAAAAACTTTCTTATTATATTGTCCAATTTTATGTTACATGGGGTCTTTCAAAACTCGAAACAACTTTCAAATTGGAAAGAAGGCATTAATATTATAATGTAAGTATATGTGTACCTTGATCAAAGAAGGTGGAACGCATGGCAGAGAAAATAGACAAGGCTAAATCAGCATTGTTACGATCAACGATCAAGGGCCGCGGAGATAATTGAACAACAATCTGAAGTAGACACCACTCCACCACTTCTCTGAGTCATTTCAGCAATCACCTCCAGGGCTTCAATCGAGTCTTTAGCTGATGATACTCTCTTAATCACTTCATCTTTATCATCCTCCAACAAAATTGGATACAGAGCTCTCTATTTCCACCGCTGCAATTATCTTGGTCACCTTATGATTATTATAAAGGAGATTTTTGGAGGTACAAAAAGATGAAGAATTATAAGAATTTAAGGGTTTTTTGTGGTTAAAAAAGAGGTAGAACAGAGCAGTGGTACGAGTAGTGAATGTTGTGGTATTATAAGAAGACGATGATGATGGGGAAAATCCTAAATTGAGGAGAAGACTACCCATTTCTCACTTCAGTTTGGTACTAGTGTTAGTTTGATGGTGATGAATAAGAAGAAGAAATTTAAAAAAATCCTAAATTGTGTGTGTGTGTTTCTAGTGTGTGAGAGAAAAATAGAGAAGAAGATTAGAAATGAGCGGTTGGGATATGAAATTTATTTTTTGGCACGTTGATCAATTAATCAATAGAATGCTGACAAACATATACATAGAACATCGCTTGTGTGTTGGCAATTGATCAATTTACTCAAAAATATACTTTCATACAAACCACTTCCTGTTGGGAAGGTAGTTCGGTAATAAATTTTATAAGATTTAAAAAAGAGGCCGAATTTCAATTTGAACCATAAACTTTAACCCTATAATTAATTTACACCCTAAACTTTATTTTAAGTTAACCCCGAGTTCTTATTTTCTTTCATATTTTTTTAAATCATTTTCTATCTCTCCACCTTATTCATTATTTTTCTCCTCTTTTTTTTAAAAAAAATTTTTATTTTCCTTTTGTTTACTTAAAAAACCGCTAAATTAAAAATATAAAATATTAACTGCAATGTAATTTTTTTTATCTAATTCCTATTTTTTTCTCTCCACCTTCTTTTGATCAATATTCTTATTTGTGCATAAAAAATATGAAAACTTATCAGTTTAACACTTATTCTTATTTGTGCATAAGAAATATGAAAACTTATCACCTTCTTTTGATCAATATTCTTATTCTTAAACTTGATGTTTATTATATTTTATCGGTTTAACATTTGTTGAAATTTAACGATAATTTATTCTCAGATTATCTTAGTCATAATATTTCTTCTTAGCCAGGTTGAAATTTCACCCTTTACTTTCATTGTTTTCTTGAAGAAATGAGAATATAATTGGGACTAATGATCTCGAGAAGCAGATGGGATCCCAGATGTTTGCATTAGTAGTGTAAGACCTCAACTTATTATAAATAAAATTGAATTTTTCCTATATTCATTATTCTAAATTAATAAGGTGTTAATTTGATATAATGTTTTGGTTATGGGTGAAATCATGAAATTTATAAAATAAGCAAGTGGTTATAAAATATTCATTTCGTTAGAGAATATTCGTTTGGTCGTGGAATATTCTTGTTGTCGGGGAATATTAAATGCGACGGCCAGCATCCATTGTATGGGCCCCATAACTTGGAAAAGCGGTTGGATGAAGGAAAACGACAAAGTATGAGTTTTTATGAATAATCTACAGTAATCAAGCTACTTCTTCTTAACAATTGTTGGGTTACCCGGTGGTTAAAATACGATGTATATCGCGTACATACGATGTACATTGTATTGCAGATCGATATTGTTTGAATTATTGATTAAATGCGTGAAAGACACTTCTCAATAATTGTTACGAATAATTCTTTATTCAATATTTTATTTTATTGATTCAATAATTGTTGCGTTGATAGTTTATATTATTGTTGTTTCAATAATTGTCAACAAGACAAGATTTTCCATTATCGGATCAATAATTCATATTATTTGAATAATATTATTAGATAGCATTATTGGTAATGTCTAGAAAGTTTTGTCAAGGAGAGGTTTGGTCACCTAATTGCGTGCCAATAAAGAGAAATCCTTATTGGAAAGCCCCCTCTTTCCTAGGAATTGCCTGATGTCATAATTGTGATTCTATAATATTATTTGTGAATAATTAATTATTGATTTATATGATAAGGAAATATTTATTTGATGCGGATATTAATGATTGATTTATTTATGTGATTATAAATGAAAGAATTAATGCTGAGGTGTTTTATCAGTATTTTGTCGGAATGGAGATATTAAAAATCACTCGTTTATGGATTTCAGATATTTTCTATTTGAAATTTGTAAAAACTCAAAGCTACAAAATTGTAGAGAATTCGATTTCGTGTGGAATGGACATAAAATTCGTATTTTTCTGATAAACGGGCTATTTTTTATGAATTACTGAAGTTTCGGAAAAATAAAATAATTTTTATTAAATTACGGGTGGGACCCACTTTTTGGTTGTTGTTGAATGCACATGGGCTGCTGAAATTTTTTAGAATTGGTGGATAGCTTGTTCAATTGATGCATGCGTAGAAGAAAGAATGAGAAATAATATTATTTTATTATTTTAGTCTCCTATGGCGTTCTAGCATTTTTCTATAAATAGACGCTTAGGTTATAATTGAAAATCACACTAGAAATAAGTTTTCTTTCTCTCTAGATTATCGAGTGTATTTTTGTGAGTATTTTGATACTTTGAGAATTGATATTCAAAGTCAAGTTTACATCAAGACTATATCCCAAATTCAAATCAAGATCACGGTTATTTTGAGGTAAGGGATGTTATTTTCTTCTTAAATGATATTATTTTATTCAATATCATTATGCCGAAATATTGGTGAACTTTTTAATCAAATTTGAAACTTTTTGTATCGGGTTACTATTCACGTGATACTCTGACTATTCACGAATACTGACTATTCAATAGAAAAATGAGATTTTTTTCTTTTTGTCCAAGATGTCTATTATGGTTACTATCTTTGATTGTATCCATATTTTGATCTTTATTTTTGAATTCTGTTTCACAATTGGTTATTATGAAGTATTATTGATCTTGGATAAATTGTTATACGAATCTCTAATATTTATTCTTCTGTCTCACTAGATTCGTTTTTTTTAAAATATTTTTCATCATCTTTAGTCTTAAATGATGATATTATTGAATATCTTTGGCCCGTAGTGCAAAGATGAACAGGTGTTGAGATGGACATGACCGACTGGTGATATAAATGAATATCTTTGGCTGTGGTGCAAAGATGAATGATTAATCGATGAATATCTTTGGCACCTGGTGCAAAGATGAATATTTGATTAAAGATGTATATTGATTGATGTTACAGGGATAAAATATTGATGATGGACTTTTAAATCTTAGAAGATAGTAGAATTCATTCTCTACGTGACTCTTTTAATGGATTGTTGTTTAGTTGAATTTGTTGATCTAAAACTTGTTATACATTATATTCTATCGATTTTTCCTGTTGAAGACTAATGATAATTTGTTGTATATTATCTTAGTCATAATATTCTTTACTGGGCTAGTTGAGCTCACCCTTTTCCTTTTTGTTCCATTTTTCTTCTCAGGAGGTGAGAACATAGCAGGATCGAGTCGGGGTATGGAGTGATGGTTCTAGAAAGATGTTTTAGCAGTCCTCACTATTTCTATAAAATAGTGTATGAATAATTGTAATGAGGACTTATTTGAGTGTTGATATTGTCTAGAAGATAATATTTGTATTTAAACTCACAGTATGTGTTGTCGTATTTTGCACGACAATTGTATTATTGAAGTTGTAGTTTGCTTTCTGTACCATGTATTTGGCGACTCAGAATGGGTTTTGTATACCTATTTTTGGGGCGTCACAGTTGGTATCAAAGCTTAGGGATATGGTCTCTGGCGGAGACTGGGGAATAGAACTAGGAGGGGAGAGATGAGTAAATCATTCGCTAGTGTGTCCAATCTAAGCTTATTTGTTGGTCGGTCATAATATAGGGATAATATGTGATATGTTAATTTATTTAATTAACCCTTGTTTTATGGCGATGTTTAAGAATGGATCTTTGAGAACGTTAACAATGGAGTGTATGAGGCTCGTGGAACAACCTTTAGTCACAAACCGGAGAACGTGCAACAGAAGGCAATATTCCTCCTGTAAACAACGCTACCGAGCAAATGATAAATGATGGAATGTTTAGGAGCTTTTTTCAGTTCATGCAAAATTAGACGAGGGAGACTCGTGTACAAAATACGAGTGGAAGTGATGGCAACGCCTTGATCCGTCATGACCAAGCGATTCAAGGAGTTGGGACCACCAGATTTACGGGAAAGCTTCGATCCGATTAAAGGCGGAAACATGGGTCAAGCAAATACCAAGATATTCGATGTCTTGGGATGCACGAAGGAACAGAAGGTTCCATTCGCCACCTTTATGTTCCGTGGAGAGGCAGATTACTGGTGGGAATACGTGAAGCGTACCAACACGGTACCGCACTCAACATGTCTTGGGAAAGATTTGAAGCTGTTCAATGACAAGTACTTTCACGAAAGTATTCGTCGTATGAAGGAGGTAGAGTTTATTAGACTGGAATAGAACAACATGACGGTGTCTCAGTACGAGGCCAAGTTCGCGGAGTTATCCAGGTTTGTACCTCATTTGGTAGAGAATGAGGAATGTATGACGCAGATGTTTCTGAGAGGTCTAAAACCCGAGATTCGTCAATACCTTATCTCTCATAAATTTTCTCTGTATTCAGATGTTGTCAACAGGGCTGAATTATTAGAGCGAGATAATGAGTATACTCAACCGAGGGACCACAACCAGGGTCATACCGGTGACAGCAATCATCAGAGTGATGATAACTAGCGAGGAGGGAAAAATACGGACAAAGGCGGTAACCACTAGGGTGGTAATCATGGCCATGATAATAGGAGATGTGAGTCAAGTGGAAATTTCAGAAATAGGAGATTCAACAATGACGGGAAGACATCATCAAAGACCAAAGACCAAAGACCAAAGACCAAGACACCGACCAACAACAAATTCTACGGGAGGAGAACGACCGCCAGTTAGATGTTACAAATGCGGGAAAGAGGGACATATCAGCCCAAACTGCCCATAACAATCAAAGGTATGTTATAATTGTGGAAAGAAAGGTCACATAGCTCGGGATTGTTCTATAGAAAAACTAAGTTCAGCGGGGATGGTGACTCCAAGGCTGTCCCGAATAAGTCGAAATCAACGGTTCCTGGAAGAGCGTTTGTTGTGACTGGCCAAAACGTGAGGAACCCTAATGAGGTGATCACGGGTAAGCTAATCTTGAATTCTTACGAAGTTTATACCTTACTAGATACTGGTTCTACCCATTATTTTATCTCTCCTTCTTGTGCTCAACGTTAAACTTGACTCCGGAGAAATTGGACTTTAACTTATCTGTTGAAACTCCGCTGGGTGAAACCTTCGTTACATCTACAGTTTATAAATCTTGCTTGATCCAAGTTGGCACGATCACATTACCTGTTGATCTTATCTCTTTAAAGATACTTGCTTTTGATGTGATTTTAGGAATTGATTGGTTAACCACTCATCATGCCAAAATTGATTATTTTCGTAAGGTTGTTAGTTTTCATATTCCTAACCAACCTATTATGCGAATTCAAGCAACTAAACCACTAAAATCAGTCACTGTCATATCAAGCCACAAAGCTATTCATTTATTAAAAAACAGATGTCAAGCTTTCTTAGCCCATGTTATGGATTTGAACAGAGACAAGTCAGATTTGGATAATATTTTTGTTGTTAGAGAATTTCCTGATGTATTTCCTGAAGAACTTCCCGGTCTACCCCCAGAACGTGATGTTGAATTCTTTATTGACCTTGAACCGGGTACAAATCCCATTTCTAAAACCCCATATCGAATGGCTCTATTGAACTTAAGGAGTTAAAAGTCCAACTCACGAGGAGTTATTAGACATCGCCTTCATTCGTCCCAAGTACATCTCCTTGGGGTGCTCTGTTTTATTCAGTAAAGAAGAAAGACGGAGTATGCGACTTTATTATTGACTACCGAAATTGAACCATGTCACCATCAAGAATAGGTATCCGCTACCTCGCATTGATGACTGTTTGACCGATTCTGAAGGAGCACAATTCTTTTCAAAGATCGATCTTAGCTTACGGATATCATCAACAAGATTAAAAGCGAGGATATTCCAAAGGTTGCCTTGAACTCGATGCACGGGCATTATGAATTCTTAGTCATGTCTTTTGGATTGACTAATGCTTCGCCACTTTCATGGATATGATGAACCGTGTATATTCAGGAATACTTGGATCGGCCTGTTGTTGTCTTTATTGATGACATCCTCATTTATTCCAAAAGTAGTGAAGATCATGAGCACCATTTGAAGCTGATACTTGAAAGGCTTCGTGAAAACAAGCTATATGACAAACTGAAGAAATGCGAGTTCTGGCTTGAGGAAGTAGCATTCCTTGGGCATGTGGTGTCAAAACATGAATTATCTGTTGACCCAGCGAAGATTGAAGCAATACAAAGTTGGGAGCAACCGAAGTCGGTGACTGAAGTACGTAGCTTTCTGGGCTTAGCTGGTAATTATCGGAGATTCGTGGAAGGATTTTCTCGAATCGCTACTCCGTTAACTCAGCTGACTCGAAAAGATACAAAATTCGTATGGAGCGAGGAATGAGAGAGGAGTTTCCAAGAGCTCAAGAGGAGACTCATTTCGGCACCTATTCAGGCAATACCATCTGGTTCGGATGGATTTGTTATCTACAGCGATGCTTCAGGCAAAGGGTTAGGATGTGTTCTCAAGCAACATGTGAAAGTCATAACCTATTCCTCGTGACAACTCAAAGAATATGAGAGGAATTATCCTACTCATGATCTGTTGTTGGCAGCAGTCGTTTTCGCATTGAAAATCTGGAGACACTACCTGTATGGGGAGAAAGTGGAGATTTATACGGATCATAAAAGCCTCAAATATTTCTTCACCCAAAAAGAACTCAACATGCGGCAACGACGTTGGCTTGAGCTGTTGAAAGATTACGATCACACCATTCAATATCATCCTGGAAAAGTAAACGTAATAGCTGACGCATTAAGTAGAAGATCGTATGCGGGTACGAGTGCAATGTTGTTAACACAAAGACCTATTTTGTACGATTTATAAAGGATGGAGATTGAGTTAAAGACTCCAGGGACCCACGTGATGATAGCGAATATACGAGTAGAACTGAATTTAATCGATAAAGTTAAAACTGCTCAAGCTACGGACCTGGGGCTAATGCGTATGAAGAAGAAAGTGCAAGAAGGTGATATTCTAGAAGCAAGGATCGATGAAGAAGGAATACTTCGATTCAACTCTAGACTTTGCATTCCTAACGATTCTGACTTGAAGCATAGAATCATGATGGAGGCACACAACACCCCGTTTGCAATCCATCTTGGGAGTACCAAAATGTATCATGATCTTCGACATATATTTTGGTGGAAAAATATGAAGAGAGAGATCGCAGAGTTTATCTCGAGGTGTTTAACCTGTCAACGTGTAAAGGCGGAGCATCAAGTGCCAAAGGGTCCATTGCAACCACTTGAGATTCCGAAATGGAAGTGGGAACACATTACCATGGATTTTGTTACGTGTTTTCCCAAAGTTTCTCAAGGCTTAGATGTGATTTGGGTAATTGTTGATAGATTAACCAAGTCTCCGCTTTCTTTCTTGCCAATCGTGAGACTTATTCCTTGAACGTCTTGCTTTCGTAGTATGCACGTGAATGAGATTGTGAGATTGCATGGCATGCCAAGATCCATAGTTTGGATCATGACCCCAAGATTCACTTCAAGATTTTGGGTTAGCTTGTGAAAAGCTATGGGCACGCAATTCTGATTGATTCGGCCAAAGATACCATCCTCAAACAGACGGGCAATCGGAAAAGACTATTCAAACCCTTAAAGATCTATTAAGACTCTGTGTCCTAGATTTCAAAGGAAGTTGGGATAAGTACTTGCCACTGGTGGAATTTTCCTACAACAACAGTTATCAAGCAAGTATAGTCATGGCTCCATTTGAGGCGTTGTATGGACGAAAGTGTCGTTCTCCAGTATATTGGGACGAGGTGGGTGAAGCAACGTTGTTGGGACCAGAATTAGTATGCATGACAACAGAAAAGATCCAAATGATTCGATAACATATTCAAACCTCACAGGATCGACAAAAGAGTTATGCTGATCTTCATCGAAAGGACGTGGAATTTAATATTGGGGATCATGTATTGTTACGTGTAGCTCCATGGAAGGGAGTTACAAGATTTGGAAAGAAAGGAAAGCTCAATCCAAGATTTATTGGTCCATTTGAGATTCTTGACCGAATAGGAAATGTGGCCTATAGACTCGCGTTACCTCCAAACATGTCTCGTGTTCATAATGTTTTTCACATATCTATGCTTCGTAAATATATGAAAGACCCGAACCACATTATTGCGTTAGAACCAGACGAGATAGCCGAAGATTTAACGTACGAGGAGGTGCCTGTTAAGATCTTGGATAGGAAAGAGCATGTTCTACGCACCAAGGTTATACCACAAGTTAAGGTTTTGTGGAGGAACCATGCTATTGAAGAAATGACCTAGGAGTTGGAATCAGAAATGAAAGCGAGGTACCTCACCGTTCAAAACACCAGTACATATCGATTTCGAGGGCTGAAATTTTATAAGGAGGGGAGGTTGTAAGACCCCAACTTATTATAAATAAAATTGAATTTTTCCTATATTCATTATTCTAAATTAATAAGGTGTTAATTTAATATAATGCTTTGGTTATAGGTGAAATGTGCAAATTTTACAAAATAAGCAAGTGGTTATAAAATATTCATTTCTTTCGAGGAATATTCGTTTGGTCGTGGAATATTCTTGTTGTTTGGGGAATATTAAATGCGGCCAGTAGCAGACCATTTATGGGCCCCATAACTTGAAAAAACGATTGGATGAAGGAAAAGCGACAAAGTATGAGTTTTATGAATAACGACGTAATCATTACCCTTAACATTGTTGGGTTACTCGGTGGTTAAAATATAGTAATCTGGCGTGGTTACACGAAGAGCATACCAGATTGCACAATATTTTTTTGAATTATTGATTAAATGCGTAAGAAGGTATTACTCGATAATTATTACAATAATTACTATTCAATATTTTATTTAATTGATTCAATAATTGTTGCGTTGATAGTTTATATTATTGTTGTTTCAATAATTGTCACTGCACAATATTTCTCATTATCAGATTAATAATTCATATTATTTGAATAATATTATTAGATAGCATTATTGGCAATGTCTAGAAAGTTCTGTCAAGGAGAGGTTTGGTCACCTAATTGTGCGTCAATAAGGAGAAATCTTTATTGGAAAGCTCCCTCTTTCCTGGGAACTGCCTGGTTGTCATAATTGTGATTCTGTAATATTATTTGTGAATAATTTGTGATGCCCCCAAAATAGGTATACATCACCCATCTTGAGTCGCCAAATACATGGTACAAAATTTAAATACAACTTAATAATACAACTGTCGTGTAAACAATACGACAAAACATAAACTAAGAGTTTTAATAAGAATATTGTCATCTAGACAATATCCACACTCAAAGGAGTGCTCGTTACATTTATTGTCACACTATTTAACAGAATAGTGAGGACTACTAATGCTATCATCTGGACCGTCACTCCGTTCCCAGACTCATCTCAGCTATATTCTCACTTCCTAAAGAGAACAGTGAAAGAAAGGGTGAGCTCAACTAGCCCAATAAGAAATATTATGACTAAGATAATGCAGAATAAATTATCATTAGTCTTCAACAATGTTAAACTGATAAAATATAACAAACATCAAGTTTAACTACAGCGGAACAAGCAATCCATTAGAAGAGTCAAGTAGAGAATAAAATTTACTATCTTCTATGATTTAAAAAGTTTTTCATCACTTTTATCATTTGGGACTCGACAATAAATAATCCACATTATCAATTGAACCTCGCACTACGTGGGCAATGATATTATTCGACCATGAATTATCCATGCACTACGGGCCAAAGATAATTGTGTTTTCATCAACGATCCTGATCATGCCATAAAACAATTCATCTTTGCTCCCTTGGCAGAAGAGAATTCATAGCCATAATCATACCAAAAGCGTCCCCATCAATGCACTACGGGCTAATGAGGACTTTTTCCACATCATTTGTAACATTACGGTTATGATTATACCGAATAATCCTCAGTCATAATCATACCAAGTCCATCTATGGACTACGAGGCCGTATTTGACTTTCAACAAAATATAAACATGAGGATGATGACAATGATATAAGAATTCAATAAAACAAGTTCAAGAATTAAATTATCCAGGGAACTAATAACGTCCAAATTATCAACATGATACTTCTTTGTAGAGTAAAATTCAAGAATACTCGTAAGAATATTTCCATGAAAAGATCTTCGGATGAAGCGCAAATATCAAAGATATTCCATTAATTTCATGGAGTATAGAAGTCAAAACTTTAACCAACCGAGTATAATAAAGAATGGAATAACAAAAGAAATCACCACGAAATGCGGTACTTGCATGATAAAAGTTATTCAAATGAATAATAAATAACGGAACCAATCAAAGTAAATTAAGACCGGCGGGATGTTCCAACATAATAATAAAGAATGGAATAACAACAAAATCACCATGCATGCGGTACTTGGCGTAGGCGAAGTTATTCAATGTAATAATAAATAACGGAACCCGGTCCCACAGTAAAAACGCATGCAGCAGACAGGATATTCCAATGTAATAATAAAGAATGTAATAATAGAAATCACCATGTATGTGGTACTTCAGATAAAAGCGCGTGTTATTCCAACAGAATAATAAATAACGGAATTAGGTCTGGCGTAGAACGCACAAACAGGATATTCTAATAGAATAATAAAGAATGTAATAACAACAGAAATCACCATGCATGCGATACTTCGCATAGACAAGTTATTCCAACATAATAATGAATAATGAAACCGTGTCCCAAGTAGAACGCATGCACGTAATATTCTAACGTAATAATAAATAATGGAATAACGTAAGAATTTCACCAAGTATAGGGTAGCCAGCGTATCTGAGTTATTCCAATGAATAATAAAGAATGGAATAACAGAAGTTCTCTTCATGAATACGAATAAAATAATACCCCTTACGAGTACAACAAATAATATCCCTTACCTTATAAAGAAGAGTACTCCGACGGTAGGGCGGGGATATACTTGAAGAAACTTGCACAACACCCAAAGCTTTCTTAAACGCTAAAGAAATACGCTTAAGATTATAGAAGAAGAATTCTCTCTACAGTTTCTCTCTATAGAGTTTCAGTGAATTCGTAAGAAATAATGAAGGGATGAGCTTCTATTTATAGAAAAATGGATTGAATAGTAACCAATCCAGAATGGTCCATATTGATTTACTTTTAAACGGATGGTCCAGATTGGTTTACAATAAAATATAATATATTCTATTTATATTCTAATAAAACGAATAACTTTATAAAAATATTCTGTTTTATATAAAAAGATTTTACTATACAAGCACTATGCATGTACTATGCAAACACTATGCATAATAAAATATAATATATTCTAATTATTGTCTAATAAAATAAATAACTTTATAAAAGTATTCTGTTTTATATAAAAAGTTTTTCTGTTTTATTACATTAATAATACTAATAAAACAAAACTCATATATAATGTATATATATATATATATATATATATAACAATCGACAATAATTGAATCCAATAACGTGAGATATTATGCAGCAACTACTGTAGCAATAATTGAACAAAACTGAGTGACTTCTCGAGTAAGCATCAATAATCAATACATCTTCGTCAGATTCTAACTCTTGAGGTATAACCTTTAAGCGTAGAATATATTCTAGGATTTTAATAGGTACATCTTCATATGTTAAATTATTCACTATCTTGTCCGGTTCTAAATCAATAATGTGGTTCTGGTCGTCCACATATTTACGTAACATCGATACGTGAAAAACGTTATGAACAGGCGACATACTTGGCGGTAAAACGAGTCTATAAGCCACAGTTCCTACTTGATCGAGGATTTCAAATGGACCAATTAAATCGAGGGTTGACATTTCCTCTCTTCATCAATTCTTGCTTCTAGAATAATGCCCTCTTGAACCTTCTTTTTTCACATTCATCAGCTTCGGGTGTGTAGTTTGAGCGGCTTTAACTTTATCGATTAATGTCGATTCTACTTGTATATTCGTTATCTTCACGTAGTTCGTATATTCACACTCATAAACGCATACGATCTTCTACTCAACGCGTCAGCTACCACGTTCGCTTTTCCACGATGGTATTGAATGGTACGATCGTAATCTTCAACAGCTCGAGCCAACGTCTTTGGCGCATGTTACGTTCATTTTGGGTGAAGAAAATATTTGAGGGTTTAAGAAATGGGTTTTGTACTGGGGTTAATACAAAATTTGATTTCACGCTCTAGGGGTAGGCAAAAAAGTCTTAATACGTCAAGAAATTTATTAACAATAGAAATATCATTCACAACTGTGACTCTCATCCAAGACTTGGATAACACGTCACATTGATACCTATCAACTTGCCATCGTTATTCACAACGTCCCCTACGAAAAGTCTGGCTTTAGTGCATTCCACACAAGGAAATCAACAACGAAAGGACCGAGGCTCTTTACTTATGGCTTGATATGACAATGATTGACTTTAGTGGTTTGGTTGCTTGAATTCGTATAACAGGTTGGTTAGGAATATGAAAGCTAACAAACTTACTAAAATTATGATGAGTAGTTAACCAATCGATTCCTAAAATCACATCAAAGGCAAGTATTTTTAAAGAGATAAGATCGACAGGTAACGTGAAAGTGTTGATAAATAGGAAAATTACCCTTGCAAGTCTTCTTTTGAGGGTGGAAGAAACAACAATTTCCTATGAGAGAATCGAGATCTTACTCTTTTTCCGAGGAGCCGATCGATCATCCCGTAAGATACATAGCCTATATATGTCGATTCTAGAGAAATTGCATTCTAAACTTATGTATCTGCATATGAAGCACACACATTATCAACGAAGTATCCAAATTAAACGAATGGATGGAGCACGGACACTAAAAAATTTAACTATATGCATTATAGTGCAAAGTTCAATCTTGACTAATCAAACATGTGCTCCAGTTTACTGAGATAAGGGTAGATATTAATCATAGATACCTGAATATCAAAATGACAACATATATTTGATTACAGAAACATTGGTCTAAACAAGAACATAAGGGACATAAAAGTTGAAGCAACATACCAAACAACAACTAACACCTATGACAACAGCTTGTGATGATACAGATTGCATTGCATCTAGCAAACTATAGAGTAAGCGTTGTTTACCCTGAAAAGTTTAATGTCAAGAAAGAAGAAAAATTAATATCACCAACAGAATTTAATACTTTAAAAAACTAATACTCTATATAACCTATTGTTCTCCCAAGAAAACGTTATTGAAATACGCCATGGTCCATGTAAGTTGAAGAAAATAAGCATGTGCATGCAAAAAGTGGGTGCAAAAGAGATTAAGAAATGGTCAGACACCATCTTACCTGATCAAAGAGGTCGAACTCATCCAACACAAAAATAACTGTTTTATGTGCTAATCCACACTCCCTGGGGACAAGACAACACAAGAACACCGACGAGAAAAAATAAATTGCAATTTCCGAAATTGACAACACTCTAAATTGAATCACCACATTTGTGAAAACCAAAAAAGTATTTTACCAAACATTATACTCACCGCAATATGTCTACCATGAACTGGGTATTATCATCAAATGATGCTGCAAAAATATTCTCAATTCATGAATCTCAGTATCATCTCTAGTCAAATGCATCATATATAGCGGCTTTCATGCATGACTAATTTGAAATAGAGTAGGCTTGTTACCATTTTTGAGTACAATAACCGGTGCTCCACACATAATTATCTAGTAATTTCTGCATAATCAATAGTAAGTTACATAAAAAACATTTTTACATTTCTTTACTCAAAATTTAGTATAATAGACAACAAAGTCAGAAAATGCTATAACAAGTCTCCGTATAAAACTTGGGTTCTCTATTGTAAACAACCACCACGTAATTACGATATCATCACTAAACAAAAAATATACGTATTATACATGCGTATAGGAATAATGTCCTACTTTTATACGTTAATACTAGACATACAATCCACTCCACCTCTAGCCAAATTGCCTAAATCTTCAAGGAATTTCTCCAACACAAATGTCATCAGAACCATGTATACTTTAGAAGCACATTCTTCCCAATTTTGGCATCAAGTAATAGCTGATAAAACTTCTTAAGATGGTTTGTCACCTTGATAGATAAATGCCTAACCATGATGCAAGAAATATGCATATAAATGAGAGTATGAGACCCATTAAACTCGATTAGCAAATAAGAAGATAAGGATAAAAATAACAACCAATTGGAAATTAACACATCTCCTAAATAAGAGTCACATATAAGACCCATTAAATTCATGTTTGGTTTTCCAATGGCACACTTGGACATAAATCAGAATTAAAAACATACATACCACTGTGATCATATCAGGATACTCTTTCAGTAAATCTTGAAGAACAAGCTCCAACACCTAAACACCAATAACTAAGAAATGAACAAATTTAACTACAAAAATATATAAATTAAAAAGAAGATAAGCTTACCGCAACTTTGCCGCACTTTTAGGGGACCAAGAAGCAAGCGAGTTATTACAGATTCTCGTGGTCGAACTTGAAATTATAAACTTCAACTTGCGATATTGAAAAGAGACCCCATTAAATTCATCGTACCGAGGATTAGGGCTTCTTCTTTTGGATTGTTGTCACGACCCATACCTATACTTTGACGAGGACTCGATATGGCGGAAACCGAACACGAGGAGAAGCCGGTTGGTAAATGTCCAAAAAATAAAAAGCAAATCTAGATGGTAGCATAGATATAACCAACCTGGACCACCATCGAAGGGGAGGACACCAGCGCTAAATATATTATTAGTAATTAATAAAAAATTAAAAATTTTGTTTTTTATAAATTAAGATATAATAAAATTGAGATACTAAAAGTGTTTAATTTTAATCGACCAATTTACGCCATGGATATAACATTAACACCATCAACAACAATAACAAATAAATAAATAAAACTTGTATATTTGTTTCATGTTGTTACTAGTTAATAAAGTAAAAGGAAAGTAAACTTAAATTTATTAAATTAATATTATATTAGTTTTATTATATTTATAATCCGGAGGACATAACATGAATTATAAAAAAATAACTATTTTCACAAGTAAATTATCAAATTTACTTGTGAAAATATCAATTCTCTTACTTAAATTAGATTCTATATTTGCTGTTGATGAGACAAATTCGGGTCGGGTATGACCTAATCTGAATCCAGTTATTATCCACAATAAAAGTGGAGTCTGAATCAACTAATCCTAAAATATGATACCAAATAAAAAGAATCAAAAGATGTATCATTTTGGAATAAGTTCGTCAACAGAGATCACCTATCGTCCTGTTTGTCGATATTATATTGGTCAATTGACCAAAATTAAATTCATATTAACGACTCCTCATTTTATATGATACTCCTATATCGAGAACAAATCTACATTGAAAATGCTCATCACTTCTACCTGACAATAGCGAATAAATCTATATTGAACATCATTTCATGTCAAAGACAAATCCACCAATCCAATCAAAAAAATGATACAAAATTTAATACTAATAGGTTTTACATATCTCATTAACGTACAACAGGAAACGACTGCAGAACAAAAGAAAAGCTAAAACGAAAGCTTGTGAATTTTAACGATAAACATTAGAAAGGTGAAGGTATTTTTTAAAATAAAAAAATTACTCTGGCTTGTAAGATACTCCCTCAGTTAACGGAGGTGGTAAATTTTTACTGCCAATACTTGGAGCTTAACCATCTTCCCTTGAGCTTTTACCCTTAACGATCAATCAATTTGTGAAGGATTGCCTACAAATGCATGCAATAATTAGTAACATAATCACCATAAAGTATTAAAAAAGAAGATTATTTCAAGTTTTCTGTTTTGAGATGAGCTAAATCATGAATGTTCATATGACAGTTGGAGCTTTAAAACATGCATACGATCAATTCTTATGAATTAAGCTCATTAATTTACTGTTTAACAATTATATAAGTGCATTTTGGCCTTTAACAACAACTAAAAAAACTATTAATGATTCTAGACCGGATATGTTCGGTTTTTTTTTTTTGCTAATAATTTGCAAACTTCTTCGACAAGAGCGTCGATTTCAATCCTCGTGTAATTCATGGGATGAGAGTAGTAACTGATAGGGCGAAATTCAACAGATCGAATGTGCCTCTATTGTCCACAAAAAGAGATTAATTCACGTTGTAAAAGGTGCTCAAAAGCCTGCAAAAAGGTTGTTTTAGATTAAGAAAATCTTGGTGATGCATAAGATATGAAGATCGCAGCTTTACTCACCCGTAAAGCAAACATTACGTGCATAGTGGTCGACGATCCGAAGGAATCATGTATGCTTTTTATTCGACATATGATAAACAATATAAGTAGTGAATATTAACATTTGGCAATTGGGGAAAACATGAAAGCGGACACTGTCATTGCGAAATTGAAATTGTACGAGTCTTCTGCTCTTTGACTTCCAACTGCTTCATGCAAACTAGTATGTACATTTCAAGAACAGAGAAATCTGCTTAAGCAAATTTATTTAATTATTTAATATACTCGCTTTTCTCATTAACCTTAACATGAGGAAAAGAAAAAGTTCATATCTGATTTTGTGTATTTTCATCATATCATTCAGAAAAAGTTTGATTTCTTTTTCCTTCCCTAAAATCTAACAAAGCTCTCTCTCGAAGATGCTAGGGATTTAAAACAATCTCTCAAGTGAAATCAATCCTGATATTCATCAATGTTCCCAAACACATGCCACCTCTCGTCGGGGGAAGCCAAAAAGTAGCCACGATTTAAATAAAGTAAGATTTCATAAACTTAAGATTAAATAAGGTGGTTCTTGAGAATTAATGAAAGTAAAATACGATAAGATGAGCAAAACTTTTAGTCTTTTGAGTTAGAAATTAATTTTAAAAATTTAAAAGAAGCACCAATGTTTTATAGATTACATTTGGAAAAATATTCGAATGGAGCCTTATAGTATTTTTTAGACTCTAACTTCATTTAGTAGATTCTATATAAGAGTAAGCTAAAATGACCTATACTTTTGTGAAACTCAAGTTACTTTTAAAAGATTCAAAGCTAATAAATTGAATTCTCTCATTCCATAAATTGCAATCATTAAGCGTGTCTGGTTGTCCTCTTTCACCTTGGGTGAAAGCATAATCATACATAAATGGTGAGATCATGTCCAATGCAGAGCAATTTCATCTTTCCATTACTATCATCTCGATAAACCCATTCTCAAGGTATGAGAAGAGGAAAGACCAACATTGAAAAAGAATAGAAATAAATAAATTACAAGAAAGACACTAATGAAAATATTTTCAACTCAAAGTCCACAAATATCCTTCTAACTAATTGAATTGGCTAGATCAATAGATAAAACAAACCGAAATAGGAAAAAAAATGAGAGCATAATAATTTGTTACTTACATCATTGAACCAGAAGTTTAGAAAATTATTTTTGTGAGATAACTAAAAATGCTACCCAATATATATATTTGCTCCCAAGAATTAAAATCGGCACACATGAAATAACAACATATAATGAAAAGGAGACACACGACCAAGTAAAATATCCAAAATTCATACCTTTTAAGCATTCCAAATTTAGGCGCCTTTGAAAACTTGAAAGTGCAGTTTGAAGTTCTCAAGAGACATGAAACCCGATTTTATATCCATATGACAAACATCAACAAACCTCGTGTCAAGGATAAACAAAAGTAAGTTTAACACAAGATATAGAACAATCAGTATATTCGAATGTAATTTGATCTTGCATACATACGAAAGAGAAACTTACGGATAGAATGGTGTATATAATAAGCATGAGGTTCTCCTAAATAGTATGGAAATAATTTTATTGAGAACTTTAGATAAGTGTGTCGTATTGTATACATCATTTGATATTTAATTTAGGTGAACCGAATAGGGTGAGGCGAACTAAAATTGGGAAGGGTGTTTTGTGACACCCCAGATTTTATCAATAAAGATTTAAATTTTGTCGAAATAATTTTTAATATTATGGTGTGAATTTGAGATAATATTATAGTTGTGGGTAGTATTTATAAATTTTGCAAAGTATGCAAGTGGTTATATTATATTTAATTGGTTCGGGGAATATTCGGGTTTAGCGAGGAATATTCGCATAACTACTCAATCATCAAAGTGGAACCCACAAATGTAATTATTATCGGATTGAGAAAAAAGACAAAAATATTTTTTATTGAAATAACGACGGAAGTTTTACCGTTGATCTTGTTGAACTACTCTTGGTAGTAAAAGTACGATGTACGTGTGGTTGCATAGAAGACACGGTATTGATTATCGATGCTTATATGAGAAGTCACTCGGTTTGATTCCATTATCATCGATTAATAATATGAATTATTATAGTGATAATGACGTTTTGTTTTATTAAGTATTATTAACGTAATAAAATGCGAAACATCTTTTATATAAAAAATGAATACTTTATTAAAGTTATTCTATAAATAAAATATATTATATTTTATTATGCATAGTGTTAAATAGTGTTTTGCATAGTGTTTTGTATAGTGTTTTTTGCATAGTGTTGCATAGTGTTTGTATAGTAAAATGTTTTTATATAAATAGAATATATTATATTTTATTTAAAAGATTTTGCTTTAAATATGGACCGTCCGATTAAAATAAATCAATCTGGACCGTTCATGGATTAATTACTATGCATTCTATTTTCCTATAAATAAAGCTCATTCCTTCATTATTTTCTTACGAATTCAATGAAACTCTAGAGAGAGAAATTATAGAGAGAAGCTATAGAGAGAAAATCTATAGAGAGAAAGAAGAAGAGTATTCGGTACTTTCACTACTTTGATATCCAAAGTCTTTTACTAAGAAGGGGTATTATTTGTTGTAACTGTAAGGGATATTATTCGTTTGTATTCATGAAGAGAACCTCATTATTCCATTCATTATTATTACATTGGAATAACTTTTGTAAAAGTGGTATACCTATACATAACCCAGTATATGCGGCGTACCCTATACTTGGTGAAATCCTTATGTTATTCCATCCTTATTTATTCTCGTTGGAATAACTCAGTGTCGCTGAATCCCCTATACTTGGTGATCTTCTTCATTATTCCATTCTTTATTATTACATTGGAATATCACATGCGTGTATTTTACACCTTGACACGGTTCCATTGTTTATTATTTCGCATTTATTATTCTATTGGAATATCCGATGCATGTGTTTTACACCTACTTCGTTCCATTGTTTATTATTCAAAGCATTTATTATTCTCATTGGATCATCCCGCTTGGTGTGAATTTCACCGACCGGTTCCGTTATTATTATTCATTTGAATAACTTTGCTCATGCCAAGCAATCGCATGCATGGTGATTTCTTTTGTTATTCCATTCTTTATTATACCCAATTGGTTAAAACTTTGACTTATATACTCCATGAAATTAGTAGAATATCCTTGATATTTGCGTTTCATCCAATATCTTTTCATGGAAATATTCTTCCGATCATTCTTGAATTTTACTCTACAAAACAATATCTTGTTGACAATTTGACGTTACTTAATTCTCGGATAAAATAATTCTTGAACTTTTTTATTGAATTATTATGTCATTGTCATCATCCTCATGATATATTATGTTATCTTTGGCTTACGTGCGTAGATGAACTTAGTATGATTATGACCGAGGATCATTCGGTATAATCATGGCTTGTTATAAATGATGTGATAAAAGTCCTCGGTGGGTTCTGTAATGCGATGATGGATAGTTTTGGTATGATTATGACCGGGGGTGATTCGGTATAGTCATGACCATTGATAATTTGATGAAAATCCTTGACCGTAATACGGGGATGATTAGATGTGGTGGTTTATTTATTAAGTTGAGTCTCGTGATAAAAAATTGATGAAAACCTTTTAAAACCTAAAAGATAGTAGATTTTATTCTCTACTTGACTCTTTTAATGGATTGCGTATTCCACCTGTGATTAAACCGGTTGTCTATTGTATTTTATCGCTTTAACATGTTGAAGGCTAATGATAATTTATTCGCATTATCTTAGTCATAATATTTCTTCTTTGGGCTAGTTGAGCTCACCTTTTCTTTCACCGTTTTCTCTTGAAATGAGAACATAGGCGGGACTAGTCGAGAACGGAGTAATGGTCCGAGGAGGATAGCATTAGTAGTCCTCACTATTCTGTGAAATAGTGTGATAATAGTTGTAATGAGGACTCCTTTTGAGTTTGTATAATATCTAGTAGACAATATTTGTATTTAAACTCACAGTTTATGTCGTATTGTACACGATAGTTAGGTTAGTAAGTTATATTTGAATTTATGTACCATGTAAGTGGCGACCCAAGATGGGTGACGTATACCTAATTTTGGGGGCGTCACATGTTTTGTCACTATCATACAAGATGTCTAATGACATACAAACTCGTGTTATCATAAGACAGGGTTGTGCACATCCACTTGCTGAGTATATCTATGAGCACTACTTATATGATCTTAGAGTTTATTTGAAATGTAATTCTCACTTGGAGACAACGGAGATAATTATATGTCAAGAGAAGACTTACCACTGGAAAGAACATGATAGTAATCTTCTCGTTTTTCTTTGGGGTTTATTAGGTCAACCAAGGATAATTCTGTGGGCGTATGATATCTATTATAACCTAGACGCATGGTCTCCCATGTACGAAGGTTTTCTTGACCATTTTCCAAAGATTTTAATTTCTAAAACAGTTATTGATTGTACCTTTATGTAAGGTGCCATTGTGACGTGCTATCCAAGTTGGTGTCTAGAGTCAAAGTTGGTATATATTTGTATCAAAACTCACAACATATGTGTTGTTGTATTTTGCACGATAATTGTTGTAATAAAATTGTAGTTATTTTCTGTACCATGTATTTGGCGACTCAGAATAGGTTGGATGGATTGGACCTATTTTGGGGGCGTCACAGTTGGTATCAAAGCTTAGGAATATGATCTCTGGCGGAGATCCGGGATTAGAACTAGGATGGGAGAGACGAGTAATATCCTTCACTAGTGTGTGTCCTACCTAAGCTAAATTTTCTTACTTAAGTTGACAAATTGTGATATGTCAACTAACCTTTGTTTTGAAGCTGTATTCTAGAATGATATCTGAAATACAGGAGATGAGCATTAGAAAAATCATGATGACAGGGAAGATGGAATCTGAAAGGAAAGCAAGGTATTCTCAACTCTTTGAAATACCAGGTACGTAAATTTCGGGGACAAAATTTCATAAGGAGGGGAGATTGTAAGACCCCGAATTTTATGAAATAAAAGTATTCAAATTTTTTATAATTACTATTCACGAATACTATTAATGAAGCATGATAAAAAAAAATTTCGTAAGAAGGAATTACTCGATATTTGTTACGGTAATTCTTTATTGATATGTGAGACCCCAGATTTTATCAATAAAGATTTAAATTTTGTCGAAATAATTTTTAATATTATGGTGTGAATTTGAGATAATATTATAGTTGTGGGTAGTATTTATAAATTTTGCAAAGTATGCACAGTGGTTATATTATATTAATATTGGTTTTTACAAATATTAGGTTTAGCGAGGGAATATTAAATGCAAACACATGTCAATCATTGGTGGACCCCATTTAAATTTTGTCGAAATATTGTATTATGGATTGAAAATTATAGTTGACAAAAATATTTTATTGAAATAACGGCGGAAGTTTTCTTTAGTTGATCTTGTTGAACTACTCGGTTAGTAAAAAAACGTAAAAATATTTTGTCGTGTGGTTGCGTAGTAGCTTTAAAAGTACGATGTACGGTATTGATTATTGATGCTTATGTGAGAAGTCACCTCGGTTTGATTCCATTATTGTCGATTAATAATATGAATTATTATAGCGATAATGACGTTTTGTTTTATTAAGTATTATTAACGTAATAAAAGCGAAACATCTTTATATAAAAGCGAGAATACTTTATTAAAGTTATTACATAAATAGAATATATTATATTTTATTATTTTATTATGTTGCGTAGTGTTTTGCGTAGTGTTTTGCATAGTGTTTGCATAGTGTTTGCGTAGTAAAATGTTTTTATATAAATAGAATATATTATATTTTATTTAAAAGATTTTGCTTTAAATATGGATGAAATCAGTTAAAATAAATCAATACAGATAGTTCATGGATTAATTACTATGCATTCTATTTTCCTATAAATAGAAGCTCGTTCCTTCATTATTTTCTTACGAATTCACTTTGAAACTACTAGAGAAATTATAGAGAGAAGCTATAGAGAAAATCTATAGAGAGAAAGAAGAAGAGTATACGGTACTTCACTTACTTTGATATCCGGTGTCTTTTACGGTAAGGGATATTATTTGTTGTACAAGTAAGGGATATTATTCTTTCTTATTCATGAAGAGAACTTACATTATTCCATTCATTATTATTACATTTGGAATAACTTTTGTAAAAGTGGTATACCTATATACATAACTTTGTATATGTGGCGTATACCTACCTATACTTGGTGAAATCCTTATATTATTCCATTCTTATTTATTACATTGGAATAACTTTTGTATCTGTGAATCCCTATACTTGGTGATCTTCTTACATTATTCCATTCTTTATTATTACATTGGAATATCACATGCGTGTGTTTTACAGGACTGGTTTCCATTGTTTATTATTTAGCATTTATTATTACATTGGAATATATCACATACGTGTGTTTTACAGGACTGGTTCCATTATTTATTATTATTGACATTTATTATTACATTGGATCATCACATGGTGTGTGAATTTCACGACTGGTTTAGATTATTATTATTACATTGGAATAACTTTTACATCTTGAATACCGCGTGCATGGTGATTTCTTTTGTTATTCCATTCTTTATTATACCCGGTTGGTTAAAACTTTGACTTATACTCCATGAAATTAGTAGAATATCCTTGATATTTGCGTTTCATCGATATCTTTTCATGGAAATATTCTTACGATCATTCTTGAATTTTACTCTACAAAAGCGATATCTTGTTGACAATTTGGGCGTTAATAATTCTGGATAAAATAATTCTTGAACTTGTTTTATTGAATTATTATGTCATTGTCATCATCCTCATGATATATTATGTTATCTTTGGCTTACGTGCGTAGATGAACTTAGTATGATTATGACCGAGGATCATTCGGTATAATCATGGCTTGTTATAAATGATGTGATAAAAGTCCTCGGTGGCACATGTAATGCGATGGATAGTTTTTGGTATGATTATGACCGGGGGTGATTCGGTATAGTCATGACCATTGATAATTTGATGAAAATCCTTGGCCAGTGATGCGGGGATGATTAGATGTGGTGGTTTATTTATTAAAATTGAGTCTTAGTGATAAAAATTGATGAAAACCTTTTAAAACCTAAAAGATAGTAGACTTTATTTTCTACTTGACTCTTTTAATGGATTGCGTATTCATTTGCTGATTAAAGCTGTTTGTCTATTGTATTTTATCGGTTTAACATTGTTGAAGGCTAATGATAATTTATTACGCATTATCTTAGTCATAATATTTCTTCTTGGGCTAGTTGAGCTCACCCTTTCTTTCACGATTTCTCTTTGAGGAAATGAGAACATAGGCGGGGACGAGTCGGGGAGCGGAGTAATGGTCGAGAGGATAGCATTAGTAGTCCTCACTATTACGTGAAATAGTGTGATAATAGTTGTAATGAGGACTCCTTTTGAGTTTGTATAATATCTAGTAGACAATATTTGTATTCAAACTCACGGTTTATATCGTATTATTACCTGCAGCGAGTTATATTAGTAAGTTGTATTTGAATTTATGTACCATGTAAGTGGCGACCCAGAGATGGGTGGCGTATACCTAATTTTAGGGGCGTCACGGTTTGGTATCGAGCTTAGGGATATGATCCACAGCTAAGATGTGAGAATAGAACTAGGAGGGGGAGGCGGAAATTACCTTGCTAGTATGACCTACTAAGTTTATTTGGTATTTGATTGGTCGATCGGAGTATAGTGATAATATGTTGCATGTCGATTAACCCTTATTTTGTGGCGGTGTTTGAAAATGGCATCCGAGAATGTTGAGAATAGCAATGGAGCACGCGAGCTGTATTGATTCTCCACGGATCGATAATCGAGGACAATGTCTGAACGGGATGGCGATAATCCTCCTGTAAAACAACAACAACGATCGATTGATGAATGACGATGCGTTTAAAGGTTTTAGAATTCATGCGACATCGGTAACGACTCACATCCAAAAGCGTGGGGTGGAAACACGGAAAACTCTCGGCGGTCATTTTAAACAATTCAGGCTGGGACCACGAGTTTAAGGAGAGCCAAAACCACTTACGGCGGAAGCATGGATAAAGCAGATTACCAAGATATTTGATGTCTTGGGATGCTCAAGAGCAAAAGGTTCCTTTTCTTGCCTTTATGTTGTTGTGGAGAGGCGGATTCTTGGTGGGAATCGGTAAAAGCGTACTCGACTTCTTTGTCTTGAAGATATCTTGGGAGAAGTTCGAGGGCTGTTCAACGACAAATACTTTCACGAAAGTATTAGCCACATGAAGGAGGTGGAGTTTATCAAGTTGGAACAAAACAATATGGCCAGTGTCGCGATACGAGGCAAAATTTGCGGAGTTATCACGATTTCGTCCCAACGGTGGATAATGAAGAGAGAATGGCGAATGTTTTTAAGAGGTTTGAAGCGGAGATCGTCGACATCTTATTTCTCATAAAGCTGTGTTTTTATTGGATGTTGTAAATAGGGCTCGATTAGTGGAAGCGCGATAACGAGTCAGCCTTGACTAAAAGAGAAGCGGTAAGCAAAATTATAATACCGGCGAGTAGTCATCGAGCGGTGACAACAAGCGTGGAGGGAATCAACGGGCGGATATGGTAACCACTTGGTGGTAATCGAGGCCAAAATAATAAGAATGGACATTTCAAGAAAGGAGATTCAACAATGATGGAAAGGCGTCGGCACCGACACCGTTGTTAAGGAAGGAGAAAGACCACCTATATATGCTTCAAATGCGGAGGAGAGGGACACATCGATCCGAAGCTGCGCCATGCCGTCAAAAGCGTGTTATAATTGTGGAAGAGAAGGTCACTTAGCTCGATTTTGTCGTTTCTGAAGACAAATTCAACTAGGATGGAGGCACCAAAAGTGTCCCGAGACAAACCAAAAGCCGTAGTTTAAGAGAGAGCATTTTTTTTCTCGTGACGAGGAACACGAATAAAATTATCACGGGTAAGTTAATCATAAGCTCTTGCGAAGTCTATCTGTGTTAGATACCGATTCTACCCACTCTTTTATTTCACCTAGTTGTGTTCAGCGTTTAAATTTGACTCAGAAGAAGTTAAACTTTGACTTATTGGTTGAAACTTAGTTAGTAGGAGCCTTAGTTACCATTCTTATTTTTAAATCTTGTTTGATTCAAATAAACATTTTCACGTTACTGTCGATCTTATCTTTTTGAAAATATTTGCCTTTGATGTGATTTTGGAATCGATTGGTTAACTACTCATCATGCTTTTTAAGTAAGGTTGTTAGCTTTTATATTTATAACAACTTGTTGTGCAAATTCAAAGTAACCAAACCCTAAAGTTAATCATTGTCATATCAAGCCATAAGTAAAGAGCCCGAACCTTTCGTTGTTGACTTCCTTGTGTGGAATGCAAAAGCGGACTTTACATGTAAACATCGTGAATGAAGATGGCAAGTTTATAGGTATCATTGTGAGGTCTTATCTAGGTTAAGGGATAGAAGTCACGATTGGTATCGATGTGATGTCTTATCCAGTCTTGGATGAAGTCACGATTTTGAATGATATTTCTATTATTAATAAATTTCTGGCGTATTCTTGAAGACTTCTTAGCCTACTTAGGCGTGAAATCGAATTTTGTATTGACCCGATCTGAAAAAACCCATTTCTTAAACCCTCGAATATTTCTTGACTAAAAGGATCATTTTACGTGGATTATGATGAAAGTCATAATAAAAGCATTGGACTAATGAAAATCATGGGTATCGTGGTATTAGTAAGTGTTATGATGAGTTATGTTGGTTAGTATGTGAAAACATGAAAGTTTCTTAGAAATCACAAAGAGTTGAAAATCAGTTTTGGTGAAAAGCGTAACATGAAATTCAATTGACCATATCTCCTATTATATTTTGAATTTTTGAGTGTGGTCAAGTCCTAGAGTTAGATCTATGAGTTACCTAACTAATCCAAGTGGAATTACTGGAAAAGTGTTGTAGATTTTTGTGTGGACTGATTTTAGCAAAGGGTGCAAAGCTGCAAAAAAAAAAAAAAAATTCTTTGCCATGATTTTAGAGAGGCTGTTTCGGCCACTTAAATTATGAGAAAAATTCTGGCCTTTTGGGACATGAAGGTATATGGTATAAAAGTACCTCCTGTCCAAAAATGAGCTCATTCGACTTAAAATGAGCAAGTTATGACTATTTCAATATTTAGGTTTTTAAAATGAAAAACTATAACTTAGGAGTTCTATAACTCAGATGACCATGAAATTTAAACTAGAAGCTCACGTTAACATGTGTAAGGTCCTGCCAAGATTTGGGAATTTTGGAGTTAAACTTGAGGTAGCTAATTTCTTAAGAAATTAATTAGAAATTGATTTTTGAAAAATAGTAAATGAATTTTAAAAATTCCGAGAAAAATATATTTTCATTATGGGACTATATTATGCTAAATCCCAGAAAAGAAATATTTTTGGGACTGATTTGGTATTTTCATGAAAATAGTTTAATTCTGAACATATGAGTTAAATATGTTATGTGAAGTAACAAAGTTGAAAATAGGATTTTATGGCTAGAGAATCCTATATAGAGTATATGCATATTTTTTTGAGAGGATTTGATAATTGGTGATGATATCTTATGAGTATGGCATTTTGAATGATTAAATGCATTATATGGTAAAAGCGTAAACAATTGAGATAAATTGTTTATAAATTTAAGAAGTGATTAAAATATTGTTATAATATTAATGATATTAGATTATGAGATTATTAAGTGATTGATAACATGGGGATATTCTTGAATCTGGATAAATTATATTATAAATGTTTAATATTTATCCTTTATCTCATTTGATTGATTCTTTATATCATTATCCTCATGCTTATATTATGTTGAAAGTCAAATACGTGGCTTTTGTAGTGCATAGATGGACTTGGTATGATTATGACCGAGGATTGTTAGGTATAATCATAGCAGTAATTGAAAACACAATTATCTTTGGTAGTAGTGCATGGATAATTTGTGGTGGTGATACTAATGAATCTGATTATCGATTATCTTTGGTAGTAGTGCATGGATAATTTATGGTGCGTGATACTTAATGAATACACGATTATCTTTGGTAGTAGTGCATGGATAATTTGTGGTCGTGATACTAATGAATACACGATTATCTTTGGTAGTAGTGCATGGATAATTTGTGGTGCTACTAATGAATACCACGATTATCTTTGGTAGTAGTGCATGGATAATTTGTGGTCGTGATTAATGAATACTAATGAATACGATTATCTTTGGTAGTAGTAGTGCATGGATAATTTGTGGTAATGATACTAATGAATACACGATTATCTTTGGTAGTAGTGCATGGATAATTTGTGGTCGTGATCTTAATGAATACGATTATCTTTGGTAGTAGTGCATGGATAATTTGTGGTGCGTGATACTAATGAATACGATTATCTTTGGTAGTAGTGCATGGATAATTTGTGGTCGTGATACTAAATGAATACCGCGATTATCTTTGGTAGTAGTGCATGGATAATTAATTGGTGCATTGATCTTAATGAATATCCTTGGCACGTAGTGCGGGGATGATTCGATGATATGGATTAATTATTGAAATGAGTCTCGTGATGAAATATTAATTCATGGATGTGGTAAAAAAATCGTCTTTGGTAGTAGTGCATTGATAGACTTGGTATGATTATGACCACGGATTATTCGGTATAATCATGGCCGTAATTGAAAACACGAATATCCTTGGCGATGGTGCATGGATAATTAATGTGGTGATAATCTTATTAAAATTGAGTCTCGATAATTGGTTTTACATTATATATCTTTGGTTTCTGATTGAATATATCTTATCTTTGTAGTGCAAAGATGAAGATGAATTGTTAATGAATATCTTTGGCGGATTGCAAAAATGAATTTAATATTTTTCAACGATAAAGGTATTCAAGTATCCTCATCTCTTTATCATACCAGTCGTACCCTAATTTGAGGCAAAATTCCATAAGGAGGAGATTGTGAGACCCAGATTTTATCGATAAAGATTTAAATTTTGTCGAAATAATTTTTAATATTATGGTGTGAATTTGAGATAATATTATAGTTGTGGGTAGTATTTATAAATTTTGCAAAGTATCTGAGTGGTTATATTATATTAGATTGGTGGGGAATATTCGGTTTAGCGGGGAATATTAAATACAATGACTCAATCATTGGTGGACCCACAGCGAAATTATTGTCGGATTGAAAGAAAATGACAAAAATATTTTATTGAAATAACGGCGGAAGTTTTCTGGTTGATCTTGTTGAACTACTTTCGGTAGTAAAAAAATGCGATGTCGTGTGGTTTGCGTAGTAGCTGCGGTATATTGATTATTGATGCTTATGTGAGAAGTCACTCGGTTTGATTCCATTATTGTCGATTAATAATATGAATTATTATAGCGATAATGACGTTTTGTTTTATTAATTATTATTAGCGTAATAAAAGCGAAACATCTTTATATAAAAGCAGAATACTTTATTAAAGTTATTACATAAATAGAATATATTATATTTTATTATGCATAGTGTTGCGTAGTGTTTTGCATAGTGTTTTGCATAGTGTTTGCATAGTGTTTGCATAGTAAAATGTTTTTATATAAATAGAATATATTATATTTTATTTAAAAGATTTTGCTTTAAATATGGACCGTCAGTTAAAATAAATCAATCTGGATAGTTCATGGATTAATTACTATGCATTCTATTTTCCTATAAATAGAAGCTCATTCCTTCATTATTTTTCTTACGAATTCACTGAAACTACAGAGAGAATTATAGAGAGAAGCTATAGAGAAAATCTATAGAGAGAAAGAAGAAGAGTATACGGTACTTCACTTCTTTTTGATATCCGGTGTCTTTTACGGTAAGGGGTATTATTTGTTGTACAAGTAAGGGTGTATTCTTTTTTATTCATGAAGAGAACCTTACATTCCATTCATTATTATTACATTGGAATAACTTTTGTAAAAAGTGGTATACCTATACATAACTTTGTATATCGCGGCGTACCTATACTTGGTGAAATCCTTATATTATTCCATTCTTATTTATTACATTGGAATAACTTTGTATCTGTGAATCCCCTATACTTGGTGATCTTCTTACATTATTCCATTCTTTATTATTACATTGGAATATCACATGCGTGTGTTTTACAGGACACAGTTCCATTGTTTATTATTCGCATTTATTATTACATTTGGAATATCACATGCATGTGTTTTTACAGGACACAGTTCCGTGTTTATTATTATTCATTTATTATTACATTGGATCATCACATCGGTGTGAATTTCACGACACGGTTCCGATTATTATTATTACATTGGAATAACTTTTATATCTGCAATCTGCGTGCGTGGTGATTTCTTTTGTTATTCCATTCTTTATTATACCCGGTTGGTTAAAACTTTGACTTACATACTCCATGAAATTAGTAGAATATCCTTGATATTTGCGTTTCATCGATATCTTTTCATGGAAATATTCTTACGATCATTCTTGAATTTTACTCTACAAAAGCGAGTATCTTGTTGACAATTTGGGCGTTAATAATTCTGGATAAAATAATTCTTGAACTTGTTTTATTGAATTATTATGTCATTGTCATCATCCTCATGATATATTATGTTATCTTTGGCTTACGTGCGTAGATGAACTTAGTATGATTATGACCGAGGATCATTCGGTATAATCATGGCTTGTTATAAATGATGTGATAAAAGTCCTCGATGGCACATAATGCGATGATGGATAGTTTTGGTATGATTATGACCGGGGGTGATTCGGTATAGTCATGACCATTGATAATTTGATGAAAATCCTTGGCCAGTAGTGCGAGGGATGATTAGATGTGGTGGTTTATTTATTAAAAAGCGAGTCTCGTGTGATAAAAAATTGATGAAAACCTTTTAAAACCTAAAAGATAGTAGATTTTATTCTCTACTTGACTCTTTTAATGGATTGCGTATTCATTGCTGATTAAAGCTGGTTGTCTATTATATTTTATCGGTTTAACATTTGTTTGAAGGCTAATGATAATTTATTACGCATTATCTTAGTCGTAATATTTCTTCTTGGGCTAGTTGAGCTCACCCTTTCTTTCCTTTATTCTCTTGAAATGAGAACATAAATTTGGGACGAGTCGAGGGAAGAGTCGGGGAGCGGAGTATAATGGTCGAGAGGATAGCATTAGTAGTCCTCATATTCAATACGTGAAATAGTGTGATAATAGTTGTAATGAGGACTCCTTTTGAGTTTGTATAATATCTAGTAGACAATATTTGTTATTCAAACTCACGTTTATGTTTAAATTATTATTTGGACCTTAGACAGTTAGAGTTAATGGAGTTGTATTTGAATTTATGTACCATTTATATGTATTGGTGACGACCAATTGATGGGTGGCGTATACCTAATTTTGGTGAGGCGTCAGTTGCTATACTACGGTGCAAGTTAGTTCGGCGTTATTCCAAAATGTAAGCTTTTTTTGAGATAAGGGATATTATCGTTAGTATGTAAGGGTTATTATGTTTTTCAATTTCGAAATTTTTCTGAACCTTCAAAAATTTTTGAAAAATTTGAAATGATAATTTGATTAGTTTTGTAGATTGTGAACAAAAATGGCGATTTTTGGATGTATAGATTAGGAGTTATGGATTTTATGAGAAAAGACTATTTTAAAAGTAAACCCTTATAACTCCTTGTGGTTAACTCTAAAATTGATGAAATTTTTATTGGGAGTACATCTATATAATATCAGTATACTCTGTAAATTTCGGAATTTTTGGATTAAAGTACAATTTATGATAAATGTCTGAATATTCGGTGGTTTTGGCCATATGAAAAATAGTAAATGAATTTTTAAAATTCTGAGAAAAATATATGTTTAATATGGGACAATATTATGCTAAATCCCAGAAAAGAAATATTTTTGGGACTGATTTGGTATTTTTCATGAAAATGAACTAGTTATGAATAAATGAATTAAATATGTTATGTGAAGTAAGAAAATTGGAAAATATGATTTTATGGCTTGAGAATCATATATATGGGTATATGCAGATTTTGATGAGGATTTTGGTTATTGGTGATGAAATTTTATGAGTTTGACATTTTAAGATGATTAAATACATTAATTAGTAAAGTATAATCAATTAAAATAAATTGTTTATAAGTTTAAGAAATGATTAAGATATTGTGGTAATATTAATAATATTAGATTATGAGATTATTAAGTGATTTATAACATTTTGATTAAGGTGTTATGAAATCATTGATTTATAAATCTTACTCTTGAGATTAAATCTATATGTTGATTATATTGTTTTTATTATCATATATAACATTCTTATAACCCTAATGATTATATTTCTCTTTGACTTAAGTATAAAGATGGGTAGATTATTGGTATGATCGTGACTATGGGTTCTCTTTGGCCAGTAGTGCAAAGATGAATTGTTAACTGGTATGATCATGACCATTGAATTTATAAACGATTATCTTTAGCTTAAGTGCAAAGGTGAATTGATCAACATGGTTATAATTATTGTTTATATAAATTCTGAAATGATTATTTATTTCTTTGAGATATGAATATCTTTCGCCCGTAGTGCAAAGATGACTTGTTGAATATCTTTGGCCTGTAGTGCAAAGATGAATTATTGGTGAATATCTTTGGCCCGTAGCGCAAAGATGACCTGTTGTTGAATATCTTTGGCCCGTAGTGCAAAGATGAACTGTTAATGAATATCTTTGGCCCGTAGTGCAAAGATGGATTTATTAGTATGATTATGAACATGAACTGTGATTTGGTATAACCATGATCTTTGATGTTTCAGGTAAAGACAGGTGATAAAAATTATCTCCGTTCTGGATGAGAAAAGGAATTTGGAACCATAAATATGATTATGAGTTATTCATATGATTATGGACAGGAACTATTGATTGATGTTACAGAGATAAAACATTGTTGGTGGACTTTTAACATAGAGAAGATAATAGACATTATGGTCTATTTGACTCTTCTAATGGATTGCTCGTTCCGCTGCAACTATGGTTGAAAAATTTTATCATCTACCATATGTTCTAAATCTCTAATTTATTTCTGACGAAGGCTATTGATAATTTAATTATCTTTAGTTATGATATTCTTTACTGAGCTAGTTGTGCTCACCCTTTTGCTTCACAATTCCTTTCGAGTAATAAGAGTGTTGTTTGATCGAAAGCGGGGATAACGAGGGAATAGAAACGGTTGTATATAGTTTGTTGAGGTTCTCCTAAAAATAGTATGGAAATAATTTTATTAAGAACTTTAGATAAGTGTGTCGTACTGTATACGTCATTTGATATTTAATTTTGGTGAACCGAATAGGGTGAGGCGAACTAAACTTGGGAAGGGTGTTTTGTCACTATCATACAAGATGTCTAATGACATACAAACTCGTGTTATCATAAGACAGGGTTGTGCACATCCACTTGCTGAGTATATCTATGAGCACTACCTATATGATCTTGGAGTTTATTTGAAATGTAATTCTCACTTGGAGACAAAAGAGATAATTATATGTCAAGAGAAGACTTACCACTCGAAAGAACATGATAGTAATCTTCTCGTTTTTCTTTGGGGTTTATTAGGTCAACCAATGATAATTCTGTGGGCGTATGATATCTATTATAACCTAGACGCATGGCCTCCCATGTATGAAGGTTTTCTTGACCATTTTCCAAAAATTTTAATTTCTAAAACAGTTATTGACTGTACCTTTATGTAAGGTGCCATTGTGACGTGTTATCCAAGTTGGTGTCCAGAGTTACAGTTGGTATATATTTGTATCAAAACTCACAACATATGTGTTGTCGTATTTTGCACGATAATTGTTGTAATAAAGTTGTAGTTATTTTCTGTACCATGTATTTGGCGACTCAGAATAGGTTGGATGGATTGGACCTATTTTGGGGGCGTCTCATATTTGATTACAGAAACATTAGTCTAAACAAGAACACAAGGGACATAAAAGTTGAAGCAACACACCAAACGACAACTAACACCTATGACAACAGCTTGTGATGATACAGATTGCATTGCATCTAGCAAACTATAGAGTAAGCGTTGTTTACCCCGAAAAAGTTTAATGTCGAGAAAAAGCAAACTTAATATCACCAATGTAATTTAATACCTCAAAAAACTAATACTCTATATAACCTATTGTTCTCCCAAGAAAACGTTATTAAAATACGCCATGGTCCATGTAAGTTGAAGAAAATAAGCGTATGCATACAAAAAGTGGGTGGAAAAGAGATTAAGAAATGGTCGGGCGCCATCTTACCTCGATCAAAGAGGTCGAACTCATCCAACACAAAATAAACTGCTTTTATGTGCTAATCCACACTTCTTCGGGGACAAGACAACACAAGAACAAACGAGAAGAAAATAAATTGCAATTTCCGAAAATTGACAACACACTAAATTGAATCACCACATTTGTGAAAACCAAAAAGTATTTTACCAAACATTATACTCACCGCAATATGTCTACCATGAATCGGTATTATCATCAAATGATGCTGCAAAAATATTCTCAATTCATGAATCTCAGATCATCTCTGTTCAAAATGCATCATATATAGCGCTTAAATGCATGACTAATTTGAAATAGAGTAGGCTTGTTACCATTTTTTAGTACAATAACTGGTGCTCCACACATAATTGTCTAGTAATTTCCTGCATAATCAATAGTAAGTTACATAAAAAATATTTTTACATTTCTTTATTCAAAATTTAGTATAATAGACAACAAAGTTGTAAAATGCTATAACAAGTCTCCGTATAAAACTTGGGTTCTCCTATTGTAAACAACCACCACGTAATTCTGATATCATCACTAAACAGAAAAATACATGTTATACATGCATATAGGAATAGTGTCCTACTTATATACGTTAATACTAGACACACAATCCACTCCACCTCTACCCGTCTAAATCTTCAAGGAATTTCTCCAACACAAATGTCATCAGGAACCATGTATACTTTAGAAGCACATTCTTCCCAATTTTGGCATCAAGTAATAGTTGATAAAACTTCTTAAGATGGTTTGTCACCTTGATAGATAAATGCCTAACCATGATGCAAGAAATATGCATGGAAATGAGAGTATGAGACCCATTAAACTCGATTAGGAAATAAGAAGATAAGGATAAAAATAACAACCAATTGGAAATCAACACATCTCCTAAATAAGAGTCATATATAGGCTCAAAAGCCTCAATGGCCAAATCCCTGTAATGAAATCCCTCACTATGTAAATAAAACCACAAAGACGATGAACAAATGTAATGTTGAAATATGAAGCGGTAGCAACTTGAGGTATTTTTAAAAGACTTAGTCACCAGGATAACTATACATGAAAGCATAAAATCATTGCAACAAGGACAATTAAGGATGTTAAGATTTAAAGAAAGGAACTAGGAAGTCCAACCTTAAGTCTTGCTTTATTATCATCATTATCACGAAGCCCATTCAATTTTATCCGAAAAAAAATAAATCTTGTTACAAAAACAACACATTAGATAGTTGTAAAACCGTCAAAACTTCAAATAATTATCCTTAAAGTTATACATCCAATTTCAAAATGTGAGTCAACGGTGACTTTTTAAAACATGTTTGGTTTGCCAATGGCACACCTTGACATAAATCAGAATAAAAAACATACATACCACTGTGATCATATCAGGATACTCTTTCAGAAAATCTTGAAGAACAAGCTCCAACACCTAAACACCAATAACTAAGAAATGAACAAATTTAACTAAAAAATATGTAAATTAAAAAGAAAATAAGCCTACTGCAACTTTACCGCACCCACAGGGACCAAGAAGCAAAGCGAGTTATTACAGGGATTACGTGATGAACTTGAAATTATAAACTTCAACATGCGATATTGAAAAGAGACCCCATTAAATTCATCCGATCGTAGATGAAAGCAATGAATAATTGTAATATTGAAAACAAAGAAAAAGAAAATTAAGAATGAGAGAAGCTTAAAATTAGACCTATAGTTAACATCCGGAGTAAGAGAAATGAGTGAAGATGAAATTAGGGTTACAGAGTCCGCTTCTCGAAGGAGGATTAGAGGTTCTTCTGCCGGATTGTTGTCACGACCCATACCTATCTTTGAACGAGGACTCGACGATATGGCGGGAAACATGACATGGTTCCATTATTTATTATTACAGCCGAATATCTTGTATGCATGCGTTACGCATGACTTCGTTCCATTATTTATTATTCGCTGAGAATAACTCGTCAATCGCGATCAATCGCATGCATGGTGATTTCTTCATTATTCCATTCTTTATTATTACATTTGGAATAATGCATACATGTGGATTATCAAATGCATGGTGAATGATCCTTTGTATTCATTTCTTATTAAATTGCGGAAATGATCTGTCTAAGTGGATAACCGCATAGCGGACGAAAATCCATTTGCAGTTTCATATATTCTCTTATACCCATTTGGTTAAAATTTTGGCTGCTATACTCCATGAAATTAGTGGAATATCCTTGATATTTGTGCTTCATCCAGTATCTTTTCATGAAAATATTCTTCTGAGTATTTTTGGAATTTTACTCTCAAAAAAAGTATCCTGTTAACATTTTGGACTTATTGGTTCCTAGATAAATTAATTCTTGAACTTGTTTTATTGAATTATTATTTCATTGTCATCATCCTCATGTTTATATTATGTTAAAAGTCATCTGTGGCACATGGTGCATAGATGGACTTGGTATGATTATGACTGAGGATTATTCGGTATAATCATGGCCAGTAATATTACAAATGATGTGGAAAAAGTCCTCATTGGCCCATAGTGCATTGATGGACAGTTTTTGGTATGATTATGGCAATGGATTCTCTTCGGCCAAGGGTTCAAAGATGAATTGTTTTATGGCATGATCAGGACCGTTGATGAAAACACGATTATCTTTGGCCTGTAGTGCATGGATAATTCGTGGTAGTGATACTAAAGAATATCCTTGGCCTGTAGTGCAGGGATGATTTGATGATGTGGATTATTTATTAAGCCGAGTCTCAGCGATAAATTGATGATAAACTTTTTAAATCACAGAAGATAGTAGATTTTATTATCTACTCTTGACTCTTCTAATGGATTGCTTATTCCCCTGCAGTTAAACTTGATGTTTGTTATATTGTATCAGTTTAACACTGTTGAAGGCTAACGATAATTTATTCTGCATTATCTTAGTCATAATATTTCTTACTTGGCTAGTAGAGCTCACCCTTTTGCTTTCATTGTTCTCTTCAGGAAATGAGAACGTAGCAGGGACTAGTCGGGGAACGGAGTGACGGTCCAGATGATAGCATTAGTATTCCTCACTATTCTATGAAATAGTGTGATAATAAATGTAATAAGATTGAATTTGAATGTGGATATTGTCTAAAAGACAATGTTCGTATTAATACTCTCTGATTTTATTTTGTCGTATTTTACACGACAGTTGTATAATTAAGTTGTATTTGATTTCTGTACCGTGTATTTGGCGACTCAGAATGAGTGATGTATACCTATTTTGGGGGCGTCACAATCTTTACTTTATTCAATATTTGTTCAAAAAGATAAATTCATTATCAAAAAGATTATTTCATTATCATTATTTATTTAAAAAGATAAATCCATTATAAAAAAGATTATTCCATTATCACTATTTATTTAAAAAGATAAATCCATTATCATTATTTATTTAAAAAGATAAATTCATTATCCTAATTTTATCTATTTCCTACATTATTGACTTTGTGACGCCCCCAAAATTAGGTATACGTCACCCATCTTGGGTCGCCACTTACATGGTACATAAATTCAAATACAACTTACTAACCTAACTGTCGTGTACAATACGACATAAACTGTGAGTTTGAATACAAATATTGTCTACTAGATATTATACAAACTCAAAAGGAGTCCTCATTACAACTATTATCACACTATTTCACGTAATAGTGAGGACTACTAATGCTATCCTCTCGGACCATTACTCCGTTTCCGACTAGTCCCGACTTTGTTCTCATTTCACAAGAAGAAACGGTGAAAGAAAGGGTGAGCTCAACTAGCCCAAAGAAGAAATATTATGGTGAGATAATGCGTAATAAATTATCATTAGCCTTCAACAAAGATGTTAAACCGATAAAATACAATAGACAACCAGGTTTAAGCTGCAGCGGAATATGCAATCCATTAAAAGAGTCAAGTAGAAATAAAATCTACTATCTTTTAGGTTTTAAAAGGTTTTCATCAATTTTTTTATCGCTGAGACTCAGCTTAATAAATAAACCACCACATCTAATCATCCACGTACCACGATCGAAGGATTTTCATCAAATTATCAATGGTCATGACTATACCGAATCACCCCCGGTCATAATCATACCAAAAACTATCCATCAACGCATTACAGGGCCACGAGGACTTTTATCACATCATTTATAACAAGCCATGATTATCTTAGAATGATCCTCGTCATAATCATACTAAGTTCATCTATGCACGTAAGCCAAAGATAACATAATATATCATGAGGATGATGACAATGACATAATAATTCAATAAAACAAGTTCAAGAATTATTTTATCCGAGAAATTAATAACGTCCAAATTGTCAACAAGATATCTTGTTTTGTAGAGTAAAATTCAAGAATGATCGGAAGAATATTTCCATGAAAAGATCTTTGGATGAAACGTAAACATCAAGAATATTCTACTAATTTCATGGAGTATAGAAGTCAAAGTTTTAACCAACTGGGTATAATTAAGAATGGAATAACAAAAGAAATCACCATGCATGCGGTACTTCGCATAGACAGGTTATTTGTGACGCCCCCAAAATAGGTATACATCACCTATTCTGAGTTGTCAATACATGGTACAGAAACAACTACAACTTTATTATTACAACAGTAAAACTGTGAGTTTGAATACAAATATTATCTTCTAGACAATATCTATACTCAAATAAATCCTCATCACATTTATTGATACATTATTTTACAAAAATGGTGAGGACTACTAAACAATCCTTTCTAAAACCTTCATTCCATACCCCGACTGCATCTTTCGCTATATTCTCGCCTCCACGAGAAAAATGGAACAAAAGGAAAAGGGTGAGCTCAACTAGCTCAAGAAAGAATATTATGACTAAGATAATATACAACAAATTATCGTTAGTCTTGAACGGAAAAAAATATAATAGAATCTGATAGACAACAAATTTTAAATCAATATTCGCAATGAAATAATAATTCATTAGAAGAGTTAAGTAGAGAATGCAAACTACTATCTTCTATGTATGAATTTAAAAGTTCACCGTCTATCTTTTATCCTCAGAACATCAATCAATATACATCTGGAATCAAATATTCATCTTTGCACTCTGAGCCAAAGATATTCATCGATTAGTCATGTTTCATTTAAACACTGTTCATCTTTGCACTACGGGCCAAAGATATTCTTCAAAATCATTCATCTTTGCACTACAAGGCCAAAGATATTCTTAAGAAATCATTCATCTTTTTGCCTACAGGCCAAAGATATTCCATAATATCATCATTTAAGGTCGAGGATGATGAAAAATATTTTTTAAAGAAACGAATCCATGAAACAAAATGACAAGGATTAAGGATTAAGGATTCGTACTTGGTTTTATCCACGTCCAAAAATACCTCAAAAATAATCATAGTGGTGTAAAATTCAAGAATGATCAAAACATGGATACAATCGAGTTAGTATCCGGAATAGATGTTTTAGACGAAAAGAAGAAATTTTATTTTTCGATTGAATAGTACCGTGTATCGTGAATAGTCTCAGATATCGTGAATAGTCTTAATATCGTGAATAAATAACTCAGACACCAAAAGATAGAAATTCCACAAAAACATCTTCACGCTTACATGAATAGTACTTGTGAATAAAGAACTCGTGAATAGTAACTTTCATGAATAGTAACCCGTGAATAGTAACTCATGAATAAGAACCCATGAATAGTAACCCCCGACATGAAAAAGTTCCAAATTTGATAAAAACTTCAGATCAACATTTCAAAGATAATGATATTGAAGAAATAATATCATTCTGAAAAAAAATAATATCCTTACCTCGAAAGAAGCGATTTTACATTGGAATAACGTTTGAATCGAACTTGCACCAGATATAGCAATACTCAAAGTATACTCAAAATACTCACAAGAATACGCTTCGATAATATAGAGAGAAAAACTTGATTTACGGTGTGATTTTCAATTCTAACCTAAGCACCTATTTATAGGAAAATGCTTAGAACCAAAAGCGAAAATTTAATAAAATATTAATATAATATATATTAAATTCCTACGCCCACTCTGACCATCTGACCATCTGAATTCAGCCACTAATAATGACAAAAACAAAAAAAACGTTTTTTGTTATTAAAATTAATTAAAACTTTCAAAAATCAATTATTTCGAAACTTCAGAACTTCAATAATTCATAATAAATAGCCCTTTCATCAGAAAATTCGAATCTCGCGAGTTTTTATAGGAAATTCAATTCTTTACAACTTTGTAGAAGAAAGTTTTTCCAAATTCCAAACAGAAATCGACCAAAATCCACAAACGGGCGATTTTACGGTATAATCAAATTTCGATCGATAAATGGGGTCCTTGACATGTTTAACATGTTTTAAACATTTATTGCAACAAAAATACTCTTCCTCCTCGTATACTCATATATCCCACATTCGTTGTAAAAATATCACCGTTAATATATTATTAAAATAATATATTTAAATGAATTATTTTATCGTAAAAAGATAAAATATTAATTTTCAACAATTGTCATTTTAAAAATTTTCTCCATCTATATCCACATAAAATCAATATTTTCCTCATCATATAAATCAATAATTAATTATTCACAAATAATATTACGAGAATCACAATATTGACAACCGTGCGGCCTCAGAGGAAGGGGGCTTTCCAATAAGAATTTCTTCTTCTTGGCCTTGATTAGGTGACCAAACCTCTCCTTAGATGTAACTTTCTAGACATTGCCAATAATGTTATCTTATAATATTATTCGGATAATATGAATTATTGCTAGCCGATAATGAAAATCTTGTGTAATGACAATTATTGAACAATGATGAATATAAAATATCAACACAAAGTAATTATTAACTCAATAAAATCTTGAATAATAATTCTCAGAACCATTATTGAGTAGTGCCTTTCACGTAAGAATCAATAATTGGTGCAATACTGCTGGTCGCTTCGTTCAACAACGCCGTATTAGTGTTTTAACCACCGGGTATTCCAACAAGATAATAGCAGTAATAACTACGCGTTATTTAAAAACAACTTATATTTGTCGCTTCTTCATCCAATCGCTTTTTAGTTATGGGGCCCACACATGGCCTTTGCCGCATTTAATATTCGAATATTCCCAAATATTCCAATATTCCATGACCAAACGAATATTCCCCGAAAATAATGAATATTTTATAACCACTTGCTTATTTTGAAATATTTGCGTATTTAACCCTTAACTATCCACATTAATCAAATCAACCCTTACTATTTCAAAATAATAAATAAAGGAAATTCCTTTTTATTTAAAAAAATTTCGGGGTCTTACAACCTCCCCTCCTTATGAAATTTCGTCCTCGAAATTGACGTACGACTGGTGTTTCGAAAAGGTGAGGATACCTCGCTTTCATTTCCGTTTCCAATTCCCAGGTCATTTCCTCTATAGCATGATTCCTCCATAAAACTTTAACTTGTGGTATGACCTTTGCGCGTAGGACATGCTCCTTCCTATCCAAGATCTTGACAGGTACCTCCTCATACGTTAAGTCTTCGGCTATCTCGTCCGGTTCTAACTCAATAACGTGGTTCGGGTCTTTCACATATTTACGAAGTACAGATATGTGAAACACATTATGAACACGAGACATACTCGGAGGTAACGCAAGTCTATAGGCTACATTTCCTACTCGGTCAAGAATTTGAAATGGACCAATAAATCGTGGATTGAGCTTTCCTCTCTTCCCAAATCTTGTAACTCCCTTCCATGGAGCAACTTCATGACAATACATGATCCCCTACATTAAATTCCACGTCCTTTCGATGAAGATCCGCATAACTCTTTTGTCGATCTTGTGCCGCTTTGTATACGTTGTCGAATCATTTGGATCTTTTCGGTGATCATACGTCTTAACTCGGGTCCCAACAATGTTGCTTCACCCACCTCATCCCAACATATTGGTGAACGACATTTTCGTCCATATAATGCTTGAATGGAGCCACACCTATACTTGCACGATAATCTGTTGTTGTAGGAGAATTCCACCAATGGTAAATACTTATCCCAACTACCCTTGAAGTCTAGGACACGAGTCTTAATAGATCTTCAAGAGTTTGAATAGTCCTCTCGATTGTCCGTCTGTTTGGGGATGGTATCTTTGAACTAAATCGCAAATCCGTCCCATAGCTTTTTGCAAGCTAACCCAAAATCTTGAAGTGAATCTTGGGTCACGATCCAAACTATGGATACAGGGCATGCCATGCAACCTCACAATCTCATTCACGTCATACTACTAAAGAAGCGTTCAAGGAATAAGTCTCCGTGATTGGCAAGAAAATGAAAGCGAGACTTGGTTAATCTATCAACAATAACCCAAATAGCATTGATGCCTTGAGAAACCGTAGGAAGACCCGTAATGAAATCCATAGTAATGTGTTCCCACTTCCATTCCTAATCTCAAGTGGTTGCAACGGACCCTTAGGTACAAGATGCTCGCGCTTTTACGTTAGCAAGTTAAACACATCGAGATAAACTTTGCAATCTCTCTCTTCATATTGTTCCACCAAAATGTATGTCAAAGATCACGATACATTTTAGTACTTCCAGATGGATTGCAAATGGCGTATTGTGTGCCTCCATCATAATCTTGTACTTCAAATCGAGTCGTTAGGAACACAAAGTCTAGAGTGGACTCAAGTATTCCTTCTTCATCAATTCTCGCCCTAATAGCTCCTTCTTGTACTTTCTTTCTTCATACGCATCATTCCGGCCTGGTGGCTTGAGCAACCTTAACTTTTTCTATTAAAGTTGGCTCTGTCGTATACTTGACATCATCGCACTTTCGTTCAAGCATATGATCTTCTACTCAATGCGTCGCCTACCACGTTAAACTTTTACCGGATGGTATTGAATAGTGTGGTCGTAGTCTTTCAATAGCTCGAGCCAACGTCATTTGCCGCATGTTGAGTTCTTTTTGAGTGAAGAAATATTTAAGGCTTTTATGGTCCGAATATATCTCCACTTTCTCCCATATAGATAGTGCCTCCATATTTTTAGCGCAAAAACGATCTTGCTAACTCTAAATCATGAGTAGGATAATTCCTCTCGTACTCTTTAAGTTGTCGCGAGGCATAGGCTATGACTTTCCCACGTTGCATGAGAACACATCCTAACCCTTTTGCACAAGCATCATCAGAGATAACAAATCCATCCGAACCGGATGGTATTGTTAGAAACAGTCTTAAAATAAGTCTCCTCTTAAGCTCTTGGAAACTCTTCTCGCATTCTTCGCTCCAAACGAATTTTGTATCCTTCCGAGTTAGGCGAGTTAATGGAGTAGCGATTCGAGAAAACCCTTCCACGAATCTCCGATAATAACCAAATAAGCCCAAAAACTACGTGACTTGATCCACCGACTTGGTTGCTCCCAACTTTGTATTGCTTCAATCTTGGCCGGATCAACAGATACTCCATGTTTCGACACCACGCGTGCCCAAGGAATGCTACTTCCTCGAAGCCGAACTCGCATTTCTTCAATTTGGCATATAGTTGGTTTTCACGAAGCCTTTGAGTACCGAATTTCAAATGGTGCTCATGATCTTCACGGCTTTTGGAATATATGAGGATGTCATCAATAAAGACAACAACGAATTGATCCAAATATTCCTTGAATACTCGGTTCATCATATCCATGAAAGCCAGCAGGAGCATTAGTTAGTCCGAAGACATGACTAAGAATTCATAATGCCCATACCGAAGTTCGAAAGGCGCTCTTTGGAATATCCTCGCCTAATCTTCACCGATGATATCCGAGCGAAGATCGATTTTGAAAAGAATTGTGCCCTCTTGCAATCGGTCAAACAAGTCATCAATACGAGGTGTAGAGGATACCTATTCTTGATGGTGACATGGTTCAATTCCGATAGTCAATACAAAAGTCGCATACTCCGTCTTTCTTCTTTTTACAAATAAAGCAGGAGCACCCCAAGGAGATGTACTAGATTGGATGAAACCGATGTCCAACAATTCCTGTAGTTGGACCTTTAACTCCTGAAGTTCAATAGGAGCCATTCGATATGGGGTTTTAGAAATGGGCTTTGTACCGGGTTCAAGATCAATAAAGAATTCAACTTCACGTTACGGGGGTAGGCCGGAAGTTCTTCTAGAAATCGTCGGAAAGTCAATAACAACAGAATATTATTCAAATTTGACGTGTCTTTATTCAAATCCATAACATGTGCTAAGAAAGCTTGACATCCGCTTTTTAATAAACGAATAGCTTTATGATTAGATATGACAATGATCGATTTTAATGGTTTAGTTGCTTGAATTAAATAAAACGGGTTGGTTAGGAATATGAAAACTAACAACCTTACGAAAACAATCAATTTTGGCATGATGAGTAGTTAACCAATCAATCCCTAAAATCACATCAAAAGCAAGTATCTTTAAAGAGATAAGGTCAACAGTAAGGTAATGGTGCCAACTTGAATCAAACAAGATTTATAAACAGGTGGATGTGATGAAAGTTTCTCCTAACGGAGTTTCCACAGATAGGTCAAAGTCTAATTTCTCCTGAGTCAAGTTTAAACGTTGAGCACATGCAGGAGAGATAAATGAATGGGTAAGACCCGGTATCAAGTAAGGTATAAACTTCGCAAGAATTTATAAATAACTTACCGTGATCACCTCGTTTGGGTTCCTCGCATTATGACCAATCACAACAAACGCTCTTCCTAATCGTTGACTTTGACTTTTACGGGACGATCTTTTGAGTCACCGTCCCGGCCGAACTAGGTTTATTCATCGTCATAATCTCGAAGCGATATGTCCTTCCTTTCCACAACTATAGCATACCTTGAATCGTTGTGGGCGCTTTGGATCGATATGTCCCTCTTTTCCGCATTTGTAGCATATGACCGGGTGGTCGTTCTCCTCCCTTAGAACCGATTCTTTGCCAAGACCGCCATCTTCATATGATCGTTGTTAAATCTCCTCTTTTTAAAATCTCCTCCCGACTCGCTTCTTCTATTTTCATGGCCATGATTACCACCAGAGTGGTAACCATTTTTGTCCGTCTGCTTCTTTCTCCGCAGTTATCATTATTCATTGATCGCTATCTCCGATACGATCCTGGTTGTGGTCCTCGATTGACCGTACTCGTTATCTCGCTCTAATAATTGAGCCTGCTTTACAACATCCTGAATAGAGAGAAAGTTTATGAGAAATGAGATCTTGACGTATCGGGTTTCAAACCTCTAAGAAACATCCGCGTCATCGTTCCTCATTCTCCACCAAATGAGGTGCAAACTGGATAACTCTGCAAACTTTGCCTCGTCTTGAGACCGCCATGTTGTTTTGTTCCAATCGATGAACTCCACTTCCTTCATACGACGAACACTTTCGTGAAAGTATTTGTCATTAAATAGCTTTCAAATGTCTCCCAAGACATGCTTTGAAAAGTACCGGATGGATACGCTGCACTGACTCTCCCACCAAGAGTCGCCTCGCCACGGAACATAAAGGTGGCGAATGGAACCTTCTGTTCTCCGTGCATCCCAAGACATCGAATATCTTGGTAATTTGTTTGACCCATGTTTCCGCCTATGATCGGATCGGCTTTCCCTTAAATTCGTGGTCCCAACTCTTTGAATCGCTTGCATTTGTGACAACCCGTGAATTGCTATCATTTCCTCCTCAGATTTTGAACACGAGTTTCCACAAATGCGATTTTGCATGAATCGCAAAAAACTTCTAAACATCCCTCGCTTCATCATCTCGCGATGGTGTGTTGTTCACGGAGGAACATTGCCACTGACTGTTACGCGTTCTCCTCGTTGGTGAGTACAGGCATCTCCACGGTCTCATTTCCATTGTTAATATTCTCAATTGACATTCTCAAATCATCGTCATAAAACAAGGGTTAATTAAGGAAATCAATATATCACATAATATCCCTATATACTTGACCAACTAACAAATAAGCTTAGTAGGACACACTAGCGAAGGATTTACTCGTCTCTCCCCTCCTAGTTCTATTCCCCGATCTCCGCCGGAGATCATATCCCTAAGCTCGATACTAAACCGCGACGCCCCCAAAATAGGTATACATCACCTATTCCGAGTTGTCAATACATGGTACGTAAACAACTACAACTTTATTATTACAACAAGAAAAGCTGTGAGTTTGAATACAAATATTATCTTCTGACAATATCTATACTCAAATAAATCCTCATCACATTTATTGATACATTATTTTACAAAATGGTGAGGACTACTAAACAATCCTTTCTAAAACCTTCATTCCATACCCCCAGGCTAAATGCTTTCGCTTATATTCTCGCCTCCAGAGAAAATGGAACAAAAGGAAAAGGGTGAGCTCAACTAGCTCAAGAAAGAATATTATGACTAAGATAATATACAACAAATTATCGTTAGTCTTCAACGAGGAAAAATATAATAGAATACAATAGACAACAAATTTTAAATCAATATTCGCAATGAAATAATAATTCATTAGAAGAGTTAAGTAGAGAATGCAAACTACTATCTTCTATGTATGAATTTAAAAGTTCACCGCTCATCTTTTATCCTCGTAACATCAATCAATATACATCTGGAATCAAATATTCATCTTTGCACTACATGGCCAAAGATATTCATCATTAATCGTATTCATTTAAACACTGTTCATCTTTGCACTACGGGCCAAAGATATTCTTCAAAATCATTCATCTTTGCACTACTACAGGCCAAAGATATTCTTAAGAAATCATTCATCTTTTGCACTACAGGGCCAAAAGATATTCCATAATATCATCATTTAAGACCGAGGATGATGAAAATATTTTTTAAAGAAACGAATCCAAAGTGAAACAAAATGACAAGGATTAAGGATTAAGGATTCAGTACTTGGTTTTATCCACGTCCAAAAATACCTCAAAAATAATCATAGTGGTGTAAAATTCAAGAATGATCAAAACACGGGATCAATCGAGTTAGTATCCGAATAGATGTTTTAGACGAAAAAGAAGAAATTTTATTTTTCTATTGAATAATGCCAGAGTATCGTGAATAGTCTCAGATATCGTGAATAAAGGCCATATCGTGAATAATAACTCACACCAAAAAAGATAGAAATTCCACAAAAACATCTTCACGCTTACGTGAATAGTACTTGTGAATAAGAACTTCGTGAATAAGAACTCATGAATAAGAACTCCGTGAATAGTAACTCATGAATAGTAACCCATGAATAGTAACCCCGACATGAAAAAGTTCCAAATTTGATAAAAACTTCAGATCAACATTTCAGTATAATGATATTGAAGAAATAATATCATTACGAAAAAAAATAATATCCCTTACCTCGAAAGAGCAGTACTTCTGACTGGAATAACGCTGAACGAACTTGCACCGTATAGCAATACTCAAAGTATACTCAAAATACTCACAAGAATACGCTCGATAATATAGAGAGAGAAAACTTCAGTTTCTGGTGTGATTTTCAATTCTAACCTAAGCACCCTATTTATAGGAAAATGCTTAGAACACCAAAGCAGAAAATTTAATAAAATATTAATATAATATATATTAAATTCCTACGCCCACTCTGACCATCTGACCATCTGAATTCAGCCACTAATAATGACAAAAACAAAAAAAACGTTTTTGTTATTAAAATTAATTAAAACTTTCAAAAATCAATTATTTCGGAGCTTCAGAACTTCAATAATTCATAATAAATAGCCCTTTCATCAGAAAATTCGAATCTCGCGAGTTTTTATAGGAAATTCAATTCTCTACAACTTTGTAGAAGAAAGTTTTTCCAAATTCCAAACAGAAATCGACCGAAATCCACAAACGGGCGATTTTACAGGCTATAATCAAATTTCACCGATAAATGGGGTCCACATGACATGTTTAACATGTTTTAAACATTTATTGCAACAAAAATACTCTTCCTCCTCGTATACTCATATATCCCACATTCGTTGTAAAAATATCACCGTTAATATATTATTAAAATAATATATTTAAATGAATTATTTTATCAGAAAAAGATAAAATATTAATTTTCAACAATTGTCATTTTAAAAATTTTCTCCATCTATATCCACATAAAATCAATATTTTCCTCATCATATAAATCAATAATTAATTATTCACAAATAATATTACAGAATCACAATATTGACAACCGAGCGCGCTTCCAGGAAGAGGGGGCTTTCCAATAAGAATTTCTTCTTCTTGCCGCAATTAAAGGTGACCAAACCTCTCCTTAGATGTAACTTTCTAGACATTGCCAATAATGTTATCTTATAATATTATTCGAGATAATATGAATTATTGCTTCGATAATGAAAAATACCGTGTAATGACAATTATTGAAACAACAAAGAATATATAAAATATCAACACGTGAATTATTAACTCGATAAAATCTTCGAATGATAATTATCGTAACTATTATTGAGTAGTGCCTTCTTACGTAAGAATCAATAATTGGTGCAATACTGCAGTAAATCGCTTCAACAACGCGTATTAGTGTGTTTTAACCACCGGGTATTCCAACAATGATAATTGGTAATAACTACGCCAGTTATTTAAAAACAACTTATATTTGTCGTTTTCTTCATCCAATCGCTTTCAGTTATGGGGCCCACACATGGCATTGTCATTGTAAATATTTAATATTCCCAAACATGATCGAATATTCCACGACCAAACGAATATTCCCTAAAAATAATGAATATTTTATAACCACTTGCTTATTTTGAAATATTTATGTATTTAACCCTAACTATCCACATTAATCAAATCAACCCTTACTATTTCAAAATAATAAATAAAGGAAATTCCTTTTTATTTAAAAAAATTTCGGGGTCTTACATTATTCCTACAGAATAATAATAGCGGAACCAGGTCAGGTGAAATTCACAAGCGGGATGATCCAACGAGAATAATAAATCTTTGAATAATAAACAATGGAACCAGTCCTGTAAAACACACGCATGTGATATTCCAATGTAATAATAAATGCGGAATAATAAACAATGGAACCAGTCCTGTAAAACACACGCATGTGGATATTCCAACGAATAATAAAGAATGGAATAATGAAAGAAGATCACCAAGTATAGGGGATTCACAGATATCGAGTTATTCCAATGAGAATAAATAAGGATGGAATAACATAAGGATTTCACCAAGTATAGGGTATCCGCATATACAAAGTTATGTATAGGGTATACCACTTTTACAAAGTTATTCCAATGAATAATAATGAATGGAATAACGAGAGGTTCTCTTCGTGAATACAAACGAATAATATCCCTTACGATACAACAAATAATATACCTTCTACCGTAAAAGACACTAGATATCAAAGTAGTGAAGTACCGAATACTCTTCTTCTTTCTCTCTCTATAGATTTTCTCTCTATAAACTTCTCTCTATAATTTCTCTCTCTAGAGTTTCAAATGAATTAAAAAGAAAATAATGAAGGAATGAGCTTATTTATAGGAAAATAGAATGCATAGTAATTAATCCATGAATCGGTCCAGATTGATTTACTTTAATCGACGGTCCATATTTAAAAGCAAAATCTTTTAAATAAAATATAATATATTCTATTTATATAAAAACATTTTACTATCTGCAAACACTATGCAACACTATACAAAACACTATGCAAAACACTATGCAACACTATGCGTAATAAAATATAATATATTCTATTTATGAATAACTTTAATAAAGTATTACATTTTATATAAAAGATGTTTCGCTTTTTATTACGTTAATAATACTGAATAAAACAAAACGTCATTATCGCTATAATAATTCATATTATTAATCGACAATAATGGAATCAAACCGAGTGACTTCTCACATAAGCATCAATAATCAATACCGGTGTCTACTATGCAACCACGCGTATTATCGTACTTTTACTACTAAAAGTAGTTCAACAAATGATCAACGGTGAAAACTTCCGCCGTTATTTCAATAAAATATTTTTGTCGTTTTCTCAATCCCGATAATAATTACATTATTAGGTCCACCAATGATTGAGTAGTTGTGCGAATATTCCCCGCTAAACCGAATATTCTCCGACCAATCGAATATAATATAACCACTTGCATACTTTGCAAAATTTATAAATACTACCCACAACTATAATATTATCTCAAATTCACACTATAATATTAAAAAAAATTCAACAAAATTTAAATCTTTATTGATAAAATCTGGGGTCTCACAGACTTAATGTATTAATATCACTGATGTTATTGTTCTTTAAATAATGAGTCGACCTAACTATTTAAAACCTGTGACTTCCATTTATGCAACTATTCATTACTATCCTTGTTGCGATGTCAGTTATTGGTTCGATAATATACGATACTGTGACAACCCTAAATCCATGTGTTTGCTACAGTAGACTTGTGCTCACTAATTTCTTCTGAGTATAATTATTATAGACTAACAATATTGACAATCAGATCGTCCCCAAGAAAGTGGGGGCCTTCTGTATAAACGACGCACAATTAAATAACCCATTTCCTTGACAGAACTTTCTAGACATTGTCAATAATGTTTAGCCTAATAATATCATATCAGATAAAATGAGTTATTGTGTCGTGTCAATTATAATAATATGAAATACTTTGCATTTGCTATTGTGGCGATTATTGAGTTCAATAATATGAAATATTATGCAGTTGCTACTATAACAATTATTGAATCAATAATATGAAATCTTGTAATCTTGTGTGATCTTGTAAAATATCGTGTAGTCACCATAGAGAATCTAGCGTATTCTTATCGTACTTTTATCATCGGGTATTTAAAGAGTAAAAATAATAGTACCGTCGACGATATTTTTTTTATTAAAAAAGTTATTTATGACGTATTCTGCATCCACCAATATTTTGTTGTGGGACCCACCAATGATTGGTTGTTTTGACGCCGTCGTACTTTTACCTAATATTCCCGACATAACGAATATTCTCCGACAAAACGAATATTCCCCGACAGACTTTTATAATTTACACATATCACCCTTAACTTTAACCTTTTATCAATTTAACCATTTACTGAATAGAATAACAATTATAAGAAAAATTGAATATTTTTATTTCATAAAATTCGGGATCTTACATCAACGACACAAATATTACTTTTAACAAACGTACTAATGAAATAATTATTGGAAACTGATATTTTTACAACAGAAAATAATATTTTCACAACAAAATCGTCGCTATAGATCTTATAGCGACGATTTTCATCGATGCATACCGTCGTTATACATCTATAGCGACACTTTTGCTGTGAAAATATCAAAAAAAATTGTGGAAATATCAGTTTCCTTATTATTTATTAATAATTTTATTATGTCATTAATTATTTATTACAATTTTTTTAATGCTGTTAAATATAATATTTCTGTCGTTAAACGTGTAATAGACAAAAATAAAAGATAAATATAATGGAATGTATCCTACTCCATGAAAAAAAGAAGATCCTGATGGGATAAATTTCTTTCAAATATGTATGTATATTTTAATTGTTTTGTGAATGTGTCAAATTTGTAATATAAATAAAAAAAATTTGACGTTTCAAAAAATAAAATAAAAATTTACTGTTTAATAAAATAAAATTGTAGATGCAAAAGAGTAAACAAATGTGACACAACACAATTATACCAAAACTATCATGGAGGCTTTATATAATATAGGTATGTACATTATTCTCATCCTCACATAAGAGTCATTTTCATTCATAACACTATAATATGACAATATTATGTACCATAATAATTATTACAAAGCTAAACCTATGAAGGAATTGGACAATATATAATACTACTTCCGTCCCATAATAAGTGTTTTTTTAGCTTAAATCACACATATCAATACACAAGCTGAAATAGCAAAAATACTCTTAATATATTTTCTTTGAAGTTGAAGAGTTAATGAGTGTCATTTAATTGTAGTGATGGTAAGATGCAATAAATACCATTGAATGCATAAGGGCATATATGAGAAAATATTGCAAAAATTGTATTGGAGTTCTAACACATCACTTATTTTGGAAAAAAATATTAAGCCTAAAAAAGCACTTATTGTGGGACGGAGGTAGTATATATAGACCGGTTCTCTCTAGCGAATTGAAAAGAGCGAACCGACTATAACGACGATTTTTTCCGTCGCTATAACATAAAAAATCGGCTTTCTATGCTAATAGTAACTGAAAAAACCGTTGTTATAGCCGGTTCGTTCTTAGTTCGCTCCTTCCAGTTCGCTGGAGAAGCGGACTATATATATGAAATTAAAAATATAAATATATAATGATTTTAAACATTTGATTAAAGATTTTTGAATGTAAGAATACTAGAAGAAGTATATTTCAATGAATGTATTTTTATATATTTTGTTGTAGTCGAACTATTTAGTCTAACTTCTCATATATTTTGTTGTAATGACAGTTCTCATATTATGTTTTAAGTTCTGGAAAGATATTTTTTTGGATATATCTTGTACTTTTTATTTATTTATTTTTAATGAAGACAATGTTTCGAAAAATGGTTTCGTTTTCATTTTTCGCTCTAGGCCATCAAAATGTCAGGAACGACCCTGACTATCATAGAGGTCACTGATATCATTTTTTTCATAATTATTAGTATATAATTAACAAAAATTATGTAAAAAGTAATTTATAAGATAAAACATGAGACGAAACGAGAAATGAGAGTAAAATTCCCAAATATTTTTCACACCAATTTGTGTAACATGAATTAACCCCGCCCCATGCTTTTGATGAACGGCCATTGGGACTCCCATGCCCAACTTTCACTAGTGCAAAATTTGTGTGCTTGTGTCCCTCCCCCACTTTTTTATTTTTCTCTCAACTTACCTCCCTCTTTTACACCCGTCTTGTCCTTTTGTTCAAGATTAAACGCCAAATTGCTAATTGATTACTGCTTTCATGTTTATTTATTTATTTCATTTAAATAATTATTTGACTTATTGTGTGAAATTATAACTACTTAAAGTTTTCCAACTTTTCTGCACGCCACGTGTAAAAAATTGTTCATAATGAGGGTATTATAATTTTCGATCTGGTTACAATGAAATTAATTTCATGATAAGTTGGTCAATTGATCAATAGATTCAACGTCACGCAGATAGAGATCACCTCCTCACACGTTTTTATTAATCATAATGTGACGATCAATTGACCAAAATTAACTTCAATTTCACTCCCAAGTCCTAACTATCTTTAGAAATCCAAATTGTCACCTAATTAGCCCGGCTGAAGAAAAAAAAAGGATGAAAAAAGTGGAACCAATATCAAAGATTTACACCTTTAAAATTTTAAGTCATCAATTTATTCTGGCAAAAAATAATAAATTCGGTGACTAGAAATTTTATTTATTTATAAAAATTCAAAGACATTAAGGTTGAATATCTTAAAATTAAACATTAGAGTTTAAGCTCTAAAATTCAAAAAGTTTAAAATGTATTCAACGCTAAGTATATTAGGTTTGATCAGTTTGTTTTTGGTGTATACCATTTTATTTTACATACCCTGCTCACCACCTTTAGCGACGGGTCGGACGACGGTTTAGTCCGTCGCTATAGAACAGATAAACAATTTATATGTTATGGCGATAGTTCGATGCGTCGCTAAAAGCTAAGACGATTGTTCTCGATATACGCGATGGATCGAACCGTTGTCCGATCCGTCGCTAAAGGTGGTGAGCAAGGTATGCTAAATAAATAAATATGCACATGATCATCTCCGTCAGTTTGATATATTTCTTTTTATATGCCTATATGTGTGGATGTGTGTGCGCGCGTGCATGCGTACATGTGTCAATTTTATTTTGGATTAAAATCAACTTTATTATACATTTCACCACATTTCTTCTAATATTATTTATGAACATAAAATAAATTATTCTCTCTATCTAAACTATTCTCATCTCTCCTCTTCAAAAAGACGTAATACGAAAAATCTTTCTCCACACACATACATATGTACATACAAAAATCTTTATATGTATATTTAATCAAATGTAATTTTGACAAATGAAAGGTAATTAGGGGTAAAAATGATCTTAGGTGGTTCGAAATCCGGTTTGATATTAAGTCGAAAAATTTGAATGAGACTCGGATTCAATACTTAAACGAGTCGATTTTGAATCTAATTTGATACTCAAACATTTATATGAGTCGAATTCGATCAAACTACTATTCACTCATTTAGAGTATCGAATCATCATTATCTTATATTGATTCTTACTCGATACAAATTTGATAATCCATAGTCGTTTATAGTATCGAGTATACTCGATTAATCAGTATGCAATTATAAATTATGTATTACAACTAATTACATTATTTAATCCTTGTGCTTCAAGATAAAAGATCAATATTAATATTTTGAAGTTAATTTAAAAATGATAAAAATTATTTTAATTTTAAATTATTAATTTAAGAAAAATTTAAATATTATAAATTTAAGAAAACTGTAAATATTTGAATGGTGGTATTAATTAATTACAAAATTTGCTATTTTTAAAAGTTTAATAAATAAAACAAATTTTGAATTATAAAATATTTCAAATTAAGTTTGAAAAATAAAATTTGAACCTATAATTTCAATTTTCAAATGGTAAGTCTTGTTTTTTAATAATGGTTACAGACCCTGATTTTGGAATAGAATTCTAATCTCAATTTGAACCCAAAAGGAAGATATATATTATTTAAATGAGTTCCTCAAATATTAATGAAATCATATTTCTTGCATTCAAGAATGAATGTCATATATTACTAATTTACTTTAATCACTTCAATTTTGAATTATAAATAATTTAAATTGATTTAAAAAAATAAAACTTGATTCTATATTTTGCAATGGAGGGAGTATTATTTTTTTAATGATGGTTTGTTTCATTTAAATATTTTCTTAATATAAAATTTTCATTTTGTTTTACATATGTAGCTAATTTTTATATATAAAAATATCCTGTTGTTTAGACTATCTTTTGAAGACAAAAAAATAAATTAATTAGAAACTCATATTTGAGTTGAATGATGTTATATGTAGTTTTATCAATATCACAAGATCATTATCCCATAGTCATTTTAAACTAAAAAAGTATTATTTGAACAATATTATTATTAAATATTGTATTGAGACTCGAGTACGAATCCGAATAGTAGAATCTGAGTAAGGTATTATTTATTTCTAGATCTTTTGACGGATCAAATCGAGTGCTTGCTTAGAAAGATGATTAATATGATCAGAGTAAAAATAGTATTGTTAAAAATATGTATTATTTAAAATGTTAAGTATCGTCAGAAAAACTATAAAAGTGGATGCTAATTGATAACTAATTTCATGTTTTAATTTATTTATATTGCTATTTGACTTATTGTGAGAACTTATAATAACTACATAAAGTAAATTCACAAGATTTCGGCATGATTAGTGTGTGATGAAGGAAATTAAAAAAAGGAGGAAAAAGTGAACCAATATCAACGATTTATACCCATAGAAGATTTAAATGTGCTTTTATTTTGAGTCATCACATGACTTATTCCGACAAGAAATGTTAAATTCGATGGCCAGAAACTTTAATTATTTAGAAAAATTCGGGGACATTAAGATTTAATATCTTAAAATTAAAACATTAGATTTTAAGTTCTTGTAAATGTATGTGTTTGTGCGAGCGTGTGCGTGTACTGTGCATGCGCATGTGCATGTGCATGTGCGTGTACGTATGTGTGCCATTTTAGTAGTGTTTCAATCATGAAAAATTAAGTTAGAATTAATCTGAGTCGTTGTTGTGTTTTGTCAAATGAAAGATTCAAAATGAGTTCTGTTTTATTATATAGATTACTTTGGAACACTAAAGTATTAAGCCTCTATTGTTAACCTTGTTCAGTTTGTACTTATTCTTACACCGGAGCTATCCCCGACGGTCCAATTAAGTGGTCAAGCTTTTGGTGTTTTCTCGTTTTTGTATATGACTAGTTGGTAGCCCCTGCAACGCACGTACAGACTAGTTTGAATAACAAATTATATAATTTATTAAAATTACAATGAGAAGAATTTTTTTTTTATAATACATTATTTTTATATCTACATGTAAAATCTTTTGATAATGTATACGTTGTCTTCGTTCAATCTTTTGATATATTGTGCTCGTTAGTTGAATCTCAAAAATGAGCATCACGTGATTATCCTGCACATAATATATATAAGATAAATAATCTATTTATAAGATAACAACTTTTAATTCTTGGTAATATTTATTTATGAAGTAATATAAAATTTAGAATACTACCTCTTCATCAAGCAATATAGTTGTGGTGTTGACAATCTATCCAGTGCTCAAATTGATCCAATTCCACTTTCTTGTTAATCTGACCTTTAAGTGTAGAAACAAATGTAGATGTAGAGTACTTTTGTGTGTAGTATGAGGTTTTTATAGGGTGAAGTACTATGATAAGTAGTATTTTTATTAAATATATTTAAATTTTCATTTGTTATCGCTTGTTAGTGAGAAGTCATATACTTAATGATTTTATTAAAGATTTTTTAATGTTCATGACTCTTCCTTTTCCATTTATAATTATTTTTTTAATGATGTTTTAAATGTTCATGAATGTTAATAAATATATTTTAAATGTTAATATTCATGACTCTTCCTTTTCATAATTTACATGTATGACTAACTCTGTTAAAAATCAAATCGATTTCAATTGATTAAAATTAGGTGTGTTTAGAAGCTAGATTAATTAATTGATTTGAAATTGATTTTAAAGGATAGGCTGTGATGTATTTATATATATATATATATATATATATATATATAAGTATTGATTGGACGCATTTTAGTGATTGGAGCGTGTGGACGAATTTTGGCGTTAACAATTTTGTTGTATAGAAGAGAGACGATGGAAGTAGTAAAATTAAAATAGAGAACATAGAGGAATAGGAGATCAGCCGCTGCAGAGAAGACCGGAAGTCTAGAAGACAAAATCTTGCCTTTTCATTTTCTCTTTTTTTTTTCACACCTACCAAATATAGCCCACTATCACTTGTATATTTTCACTTGTATATATATATATACTCATATATATATATATATATATATATATATATATATATATAGACTTAAAAATAAATTACTATCCTAAACTATTAGCCTTTTTCCACTTCGATGATTGACCTTTTAATTTTTTCAATCAGATCATTAAACTATTAATTTTTTTCCACTTCGATCCAATTTAAGTTGCCATATCATAAATTGATAGTGTGGCCAACTGACTAGACAAACTAATGCTTATGTGTAATTAAAAAAATATTATTTTAATAACCAACAAACCTAATCAATTAATACATTCAAAATAAATAATTAAACTTAACTCAAGTTTATTTAATTACAAGAACAAACATTAATAACTAACATAAATACAGAAACAAAAATAAAATAAAATAAAAAATAAGATCAAATGCCCCGCTGTGACGCCCCCAAAATAGGTTCAATCCACCCAACCTATTCTGAGTCGCCAAATACATGGTACAGAAACAACTACAACTTTATTATTACAATTGTCATGCAAAATACGACAACACTTATGCTGTGAGTTTAAATACAAATAGTGTCTTCTAGACAATATCCACACTCAAATAAGTCCTCATTACAATTATTGATACACTATTTTATAAAATAGTGAGGACTACTAAAAAAACTGTCTTGAACCATTACTCCACACCCCGACTAGTTCCCATTTATATTCTCGCCTCCGAGAAGAAAAATGGAACAAAAAGGAAAAGGTGAGCTCAACTAGCCCAATAAAAAATATTATGACTAAGATAATGTACAACAAATTATCCTTAGTCTTCAACAGGAAAAATCGATAGAATACAATAGACAACAAGTTTTAGATCAACAATCTGCAATGAAACAATAATTCATTAGAAGAGTTAAGTAGAGAATGAAATCTACTATCATCTATGAATTTAAAAGTCCATCATCGATATTTTATCCCTGTAACATCAATCAATATACATCATAAATCAAATATTCATCTTTGCACTACAAGCCAAAGATATTCACCAGTTGGTCATGTTCATCTAAACACCTGTTCATCTTTGTACTACGGGCCAAAGATATTCATCATAAAATCATTCATCTTTGCACTACGGGCCAAAGATATTCAGTAATATCATCATTTAGGACTGAGGATGATGAAAAATATTTTAAAAGAAACGAATCCAGTGAAACAAAAGAACAAATATTAAGGATTCGTACTTTATACAATCCAAGTTCAAAAATACTTCATAAATAATCAGAGTGGAGTAAAATTCAAGAATGAAGACCAAAACATAGATCCAATCAAAGATAGGAACTATAACAGACAATCTTGGACATAGAAAAGAAAACTTAATTTTTCTGTGAATAGTGTCGTATTCGTGAATAGTGCCGTATACGTGAATAGTAACTCCAACGCCAAAAGATAGAAATTTCACAAAAAAATCATCATGCTTCGTGAATAGTAACTCGTGAATAGTAACTCATGAATAGTAACTCGTGAATAGTAACTCGTGAATAGTAACTCATGAATAGTAACTCGTGAATAGTAGTAACTCATGAATAGTAACCCCGACATGAAAAAGTTCTAAATTTGATAAAAAGTTCCAACCAATATTTCGGCATAATGATATAGAAGAAATAATATCATTTTCGAATAAAATAACATCCTTACCTCGTAAAAGAATAAGATTTCATTTGAATATTTGGATATAGTCTTTGAAAGAACTTGATCTGTATAGCAATACTCAAAGTACTAAAATACTCACAAAATACGCTCAATATTATAGAGAGAGAAAGAGAGAGAAAACTTCAATTTCCTAAATTGTGATTTTCAATTCTAACCTAAGCACCTATTTATAGGAAATTGCTTAGAACACCAAAGCAGAAAATTGAATATAATAATATTATATATAAACAAAATTCATACGCCCACATCTTGAATTTGAATTAAGCCACCATGCACATGTTAAAGATGCCCACAACATATAAAAAACGTTTTTATTAATAAAAATAAATAAAACTTCCAAAAATCAATTATTTCTAACTTCGTAACTTCAATAATTCATAATAAATAGCCCTTTTATCGGAAAAATTCAAATCTCGCAATTTTTATAGGAAATTCAATTCTCTACAACTTTGCGTAAGAAAGTTTTTCAAATTCCAAACAAAAATTAACCGAAATTCACATACTGACGATTTTACAAAAGTATAATCAAATTTCAATCAAGAAATGGGGTCCACCACACACAAAACATGTGTTAATCATTTAATGCAAAAAAATACTCTTCCTCCTCATATACTCATATATCCCACATTCATTGTAAAAATATCATCATTATTCTATTATAATAATATAATAAAATATTATTTTATCGGAAAAAGATAAAATATCAATTTTTTAACAATTGTCACTTTAAAAATTTTCTCCATCTATATCCACATAAAATCAATATTTTTCTCATCATATAAATTAATAATTAATTATTCACAAATAATATTACAGAAATCACAAGATTGCAATCGGTAGTTCCTCGGAAAGAGGGGCTTTCGAATAAGAATTTCTCCTTTCTTGGCGCAGCAATTAGGTAACCAAACCTCTCCTTAGATGTAACTTTCTAGACATTGCCAATAATGTTTTCTAATAATATTATTCAGATAATATGAATTATTGCTTCGATAATGGAAAATACTTGTGTAGTGACAATTATTGAAACAACCGTAATATAAAATATCAACGCAAAGAATTATTGAATCAATAAAATAAAATATCTTTGAAAATTAACTACATATGTAATAATTGAGTAGTGCCTTCTTACGTAAGAATCAATAATTGGTGCAATACTGGGTATCTATCGTCTGACAACGCCATTCATCGTGTTTTAACCAACGGTATTCCAACAAGATTAACGGTAACCACTACACCGTTATTTATAAACAACTTATACTTGTCATTTTCTTCATCCAATCGCTTTTCAGTTATGGGGCCCACAAAAAGATCGCGCAATCGTCGCATTTAATATTCCCCGACAAAAGAATATTCCACGACCAAACGAATATTCCCCGACAACAATGAGTATTTTATAACCACTTGCTTATTTAAAATATTTGCGCATTTTACCCATAACTAACCACATTAATCAAATCAACCCTTACTATTTCAAAATAATAAATAGAGGAATTAAATTTCATTTATTAATAATTTGGGGTCTTACAACCTCCCCTCCTTATGAAATTTCGTCCTCGAAATTGACGTACGTAGGACATGCTCTTTTCCTATCCAAAATCTTGACAGGTACCTCTTCATATGTTAAGTCTTCGGCTATCTCGTCCGGTTCTAACTCAATAACATGGTTCGGGTCGTCCATATATTTACGTAACATTGATACGTAAAAAACGTTATGAACACGCGTCATACTTGGCGGTAAAACGAGTCTATAGGCCACAGTTCCTATTCGATCGAGGATTTCAAATGGACTAATAAATCGAAGGTTTGAGCTTTCCTCACATCGCCGATTCTCGCTTTTGGAATAGCGACTTCTTGCATCTTCTTCTTCATATTCATCAACTCCAAATTTGTAGCTTGAGCAATTTATCGATTAAAGTCGATTCTAATCGTATATTCGTTATCTTCACGCAGGTTCTTGAATTCTTTAACTCTATCTCCATCTTCTGTAAGTCATACGAAATGGGTCTTTGTGTTAACAATATCGCACTCGTAACCACATACGATTTTCTACTCAACACGTCAACTACCACGTTCGGTTTTTTTTTTCAGGATGGTATGGTCAGAACATGTGCCGAAATGAGTCTCCTCTTGAGTTCTTCGAAGCTCTTCCCACATTCCTTACTCCATTCGAATTTTGTATCTCTACGAGTCAGCTGCGTTAATGGAATAGCGATTCGAGAATATCCTTCCACAAAATCTTCGATAATAACCAGCTAAGCATAGAAAGCTACGTATTTTGATTACTGACTTAGGTTGCTCTCAACTGTGACTCATATCCTAATCTTGGATAGCACGTCACAATGACACCTATCGATTTACTCACGCCTGAAATATGGCGTCCCTACGAGAGAATCGGCTTTGTGCATTCCACAAAGGAAGTCACTAGATAAAGGCTCGTACCAAATTCTATAGTTGAATTTTAACTCTCGAAGTTCAATAGAGCCATGAGATTTTAGAAATGGGTTTTGTACTGGGTTCAAAGTCTATACAAAATTCAATATCACACTTTGGGAGTAAGCCAAGAAATTATTCAGGAAATACATCAAGAAATTTACTAACAATAGAAATATCATTCAAATCTGACGTATTTTTGTTTAAGTTAATAACATGGGCTAAGAAAACTTGACATCCGTTTTTCAATAAACGAATGACTTTATGGCTTGATATAAAAGTGTTTGACTTCAATGGTTTGGTTGCTTGAATTCGAATAACAGGTTGCTTAGGAATATGAAAACTAACAACCTTACGAAAGCAATCAATTTTGGCATGATGAGTAGTTAATAAATCAATCCCCAAAATCACATCAGAAGCAAGTATCTTTAAAGAAATAAGGTCAACAGGTAATGTGATGGTGCCAACTTGGATCAAACAAGATTTATAAACAGTGGATGTGATGAAAGTTTCTCATAACGGAGTTTCCACAGATAGGTCAAAGTCTAATTTCTCCGAAGTCAAGTTTAAACGTTGAGCACAAGCAGGAGAGATAAATTAATGGGTAGCACCGGTATCTAGTAATGTATAAACTTTGCATGAATTTATGATTAGCTTAGCCGTGATCACCTCGTTTGGGCTCTCGCGTGTTGACCGATTCTGACAAACGCTCTTCCAGAACCGCTTGACTTTGACTTTTCTGGGATGACCTTTTGAGTCACCATCCCCACTCGGATCGGGTTTCGCTTCTGCGTATTTCTCGTAGATATGACCTTCTTTTCCACAATTATAACATACCTTGGAAGGTTGTGAACAGTTTGGACTTATGTGTCCCTCTTCTCCGCATTTGTAGCATCTAACTGGCTGTCTTTCTCCTCCTCTAAAATTTGTTGCTGGTGCTGCTGCCGACATCTTCCCGTCATCGTTAAATCTTCTCTTCTTGAAATTTCCACTTGAGTTATTTCTTCTATTATCTTGGCCATGATTACCACCGAAGTGGTTACCATTTCTGGCATGATAATTTCCTTCACGATTGTTGTCAATGTTCCGATGACCGTTGCCACCGGTATGATCCTGGTTGCGGTCTCTTGGTTGAACGTACTCGCTATCTCGCTCTAATAATTGAGCCCCATTGACAACATCTCAATATAAAGAAAATTTATGAGAGATAAGATATTGCCAATCTCTGGTTTAAACCTCTCGAAACATCCTCGTCATTCGTTCCTCATTCTCTACCAAATGAGGTGCAAACACGGATAACTCTGCGAACTTCGCCTCGTATTGGGACACCGTTATGTTGTTTTGTTCTAGTCTAATAAACTCTACCTCTTTCATATGGCGAATACTTTCAGGAAATTTCACAAAAAAATCATCATGCTTCGTGAATAGTAACTCGTGAATAGTAACTCATGAATAGTAACTCGTGAATAGTAACTTATGAATAGTAACCCCGACATGAAAAAGTTCCAAATTTGATAAAAAGTTCCAACCAATATTTCTAAGATAATGATATAGAAGAAATAATATCATTTTCAATAAAATAACATCCTTACCTCGGAAAGAATAAGACTTCGATGGAATCTTTGGATATAGTCTTTGAAAGAACTTGCACCGTATAGCAATACTCAAAGTACTAAAATACTCACAAAATACGTTCGATATTATAGAGAGAGAAAGAGAGAGAAAACTTCAATTTCTGGTGTGATTTTCAATTCTAACCTAAGCACCCTATTTATAGGAAATTGCTTAGAACACTAAAGCAGAAAATTGAATATAATAATATTATATATAAACAAAATTCATACGCCCACATCTTGAATCTAAATTAAGCCACCATGCACATGTTAAAGATGCCCACAACATATAAAAAATGTTTTTATTAATAAAAATAAATAAAACTTCCAAAAATCAATTATTTCGGAACTTCAGAATTTCAATAATTCATAATAAATAGACCTTTTATCAGAAAATTCAAATCTCGTGATTTTTTATAGGAAATTCAATTCTCTACAACTTTGCAGAAGAAAGTTTTTCCAAATTCCAAACAGAAATTGACCGAAATCCACATACGGACGATTTTACAGGCTATAATCAAATTTCAGTCAAGAAATGGGATCCACCGACACACAAAACATGTGTTAATCATTTAATGCAAAAAAAAATACTCTTCTTCCTCATATACTCATATATCCCACATTCATTGTAAAAATATCATCATTATTCTATTATAATAATATAATAAAATATTATTTTATCAGAAAAGATAAAATATCAATTTTTTAACAATTTTCACTTTAAAAAATTTTCCCCATCTATATCCACATAAAATCAATATTTTTCTCATCATATAAATTAATAATTAATTATTCACAAATAATATTACAGAATCACAAGATCTTGTGAACTGAATAGCTCCTAAGAAAAGAGGGCTTTCCAATAAGAATTTCTCCTTACTGGCGCACAATTAGGTGACCAAACCTCTCCTTAGACAGAACTTTCTAGACATTACCAATAATATTTTCTAATAATATTATTCAGATAATATGAATTATTGCTTCGATAATGGAAAATACTGTGTAGTGACAATTATTGAAACAACCGTAATATAAAATATCAACGCAGCAATTATTGAATCAATAAAATAAAATATTGAATATAAGAATTCACCGTAATAATTATTGAGTAGTGTCTTCTTACGTAAGAATCAATAATTGGTGCAATACTGCGGTGCTACTCTTGTCAACAACGCGCATATTCTTGTGTTTTAATCACCGGGTATTCCAACAATGATAATCGGTAACTCACTATCGCCGTTATTTATAAACAACTTATACTTGTCGTTTTCTTCATCCAATCGCTTTTGTTATGGGGCCCATAAAAATCAGCTACCATCGTCATTTAATATTCCCCGACAGCAAGAATATTCCACGACCAAACGAATATTCCCCGACAACAATGAGTATTTTATAACCACTTGCTTATTTAAAATATTTGCGCATTTTACCCACAAATACCTACATTAATCAAATCAACCCTTACTATTTCAAAATAATAAATAGAGGAATTAAATTTCATTTATTAATAATTTGGGGTCTTACACCCGCTGCTTCATATTCCTCTTCCTCTCAAAAAAGTCCCAAATCATAACCCTAAACTTCAAACACCACACAATGTTTCAACAATCACAGCTCAAAAATTGCCCAGTGATTCAAGAATCACCGATAGCCACCAACCCCATCTCAAGGCACCCTTCTCCAACATTCTTCTGCCCCTACCAAAAACAATCCAACCAAAACCACGCCGCCACATCCCCATCTCCGAGATTACATCCGATTTGTCGTTGAACTACCGCCTCTCTCTCTACAAATTCGGAAATGTCTGCTTCATCATCACCAAAATCCTCATTGTCGACCTCCTCTCTTCCCGCCTTCACCCCTCCGCCGTCGTCGGCGTTATTCTGCTCAACACGCACTTTCTCTCCTCCACCTGACAAAAGGAATCCGGTTCTATCATGAGGAAACGGGATATATATGAAGATGTCCGAAGTGAGATAAACAGCCTAGCAAACTCTTTCTCTCTAATAGCCTTTCTCTCTGCTGTTTATTGAGTGGCGTATGCTTAACACATAGGCTTTGAATCGGGCTATGAGCTTCTGGGCCACTACAAGAAAAAAGCTTAAGTCCGACGGAATAGTCCTTTGGAAATAAGCCTATTCAGTCGGAAGTAGGCTATTTCTGACGAAATTTTGTGTCAGACATTCGGTCGTATATAAACGCGTCGAAGATATGGCCCGTCAAAAACTCCGTCGGAGTTTTCTTATCTTCGACGAACTTATCTCCGACGAAAATGCGTCGAAAATAGGCTATTTACGACTGAATAGGTAGGACGAAACTTTTCGTCGAGTATAATATTTATTATGTTCGACGGAACTATTCCCTCGGAAGTAAGTTATTTTCGACTGAATATTAAAATGAACCGGTATTTATTTAAAATGGCTAATTATTAATTCTGATGAAATTTGCGTCGGAGATAGCCTAGTTCCGACGGCTACATTCCGTCGGAATTAACTTATTTCCGACTGAAAATTAAAATATAATAGTATTTATTAAAAATTATGTTCTTATTAACTCCGATGGAATATCCGTCGGAAACACCTTATTTCGTCGGTCATCACCTCTGTAGTGTCTAAGGGTGAGCCCACCGAAGCCTTTATTATTCGATTTTTTTCCCATTTTCCTATTCCTATTCCTATTCCTATTCCTTACTCGCAGTTGATGGTGTCGGACTTCGCCAAGGCGGAGAAAACCCTAAAATGTCTCTACTTGAGGAAACTGCATCTTTGGCTGAGGTTTCATGTGTATGTGTCGCAAGATTTGGAGAGGAGTCATGGGAGGTGGTGGATGTTAGGTTCATGAGAATTACATGGTCGAAATTCACAAGGCGATGGTGAGGGTTGTGGATATTTGTTTGAAGAAGATGAGGATCGAAAGTGATTTTAATAATAGACAAAAAGATGATTTAAATAAATTATTGGATTAGACTTTTTTTTAGTTTAATTGTCTATTTTTTTAATTACACATAATCATTAGTTTGTCTAGTCAGCTGGCCACATCATCAATTTATGATGTGTCAACTTAAATTGGATCGAATTAGAAAAAATTAATAGTTTAATGATCAGATTGAAAAAATTAAAAGGTCAATCATCGAAGTAGAAAAAAGGCTAATAGTTTAGGATATTAATTTATATTTAAGCCATATATATATATATATATATATATATATATATATATATATATATATATATATATGAGTATATATATTAATATGAGTGAGAAAAACAAGTAAAGTCTAATAGAAAGAGTCGTGGAATTGGGATTTATGATATTTTTTTATTTATTTTAGTTTTTAAACAATTTTTTTTATTCTGTGTTCAACTTTTATTTATAATCTCTACTATACTCAACCATTTAGATGTTCATAATTAATTATTCAAATTTTTTACTTTAGTTTTATCAAATAACCCATAACTTTTTGAACTACACACAACCTATGTGGTGGGCTGCTAAGCCGGTAAGCCACGGCTTCCCCCCTCTCTTCTGTTCTAAGGTACAAAATATGAAACAATCTCTATCTCCTCCTTTTCATATACAACTATACTTTTTGTGATGTCAGTGATTCAATTGGAACGGGTGGTCCTAGCTATTAATTATTTTATTTTTTGCCAAGTTTAGAGACTCTTTGACGTTTTGTAACGAAATTGTACGATCTATTCTATATTAATTCATCACTTAGCAATGTAGACGGGCTCAAAAAGTATATTAGATCACTTCTTTATTTAAATGGTTAACCTATTAGGTTGAAGTTCTACCATACTTATTAACCCATCTACACCCTTAAATTTATCAGAGATAGAATTGATGTGAAAACACGTCTCTATATAAGCCCCCAAAGTATCCTCAATTTCTTCTCACTCAAAAAGAAACTTCCCTCTTATTTCTATCACTAGCTAATCCACATAGTCTATAATGGCAGCCTCTGTCAAAAACAGGCAGCTCCGTCACCTTGAACCGGGTTTAAACGGCGTTATTCACACTTTTAAGTCCGGTATGAACCACCGGTCTGACTCCCCGGTTCGTGGTTGCAATTATTATGCAAACCAAGAATTCACGCGCCATAAAAAGCCCTTTTTGGTAGAGGATTTCTCGAGTGAAGATGAAGATTATGATACTGATTATCGAGATGTTATTGAAAAGGGTATGGCGGAGTTGGAACCATCTGTTTTGGATTCCAGAGACGACGGAACTGCGGATAGTTGGATTGAACGGAATGAGTCCATGGTTCGACTCACTGGGAAGCACCCGTTCAACTCCGAGCCTCCCTTGGCTCGGCTCATGCACCATGGGTTCATAACCCCTGTGCCACTTCACTATGTCCGCAACCATGGTCCAGTCCCCAATGCTACTTGGGAGAATTGGACGGTGGAGATATGTGGACTGGTGAAACGGCCTGGCTGCTTCACCATGGACCAGTTGGTCAACGAGTTTCCTAGTAAGGAATTTCCAGTGACCTTAGTTTGTGCAGGTAATCGTAGAAAAGAACAAAATATGGTCAAAAAAACAATAGGGTTTAACTGGGGTGCAGCTGCCATTTCCACTTCAGTGTGGCGGGGAATCCCACTCCGCCACATCCTAAAGAGGCGAGGAATTTTGAGCCGCAAGAAGGGTGCCCTGAACGTTTGTTTTGAGGGCGCTGAGGACCTACCTGGCGGCGGTGGATCCAAATATGGTACGAGCATTAAAATGGAATTTGCTTTGGATCAAGCAAGAGACATCATTTTGGCCTATATGCAAAACGGAGAACGTTTGTCCCCGGATCATGGATTTCCTGTCCGCATGATTATTCCTGGATGTATCGGAGGACGAATGGTGAAATGGCTAAAGCGTATCATTGTAACAACTCGAGAATCAGACAATTATTATCACTACAAGGATAATAGGGTTCTTCCTTCTCATGTCGACGCCGAGCTAGCCAACTCTGAAGGTACGTACGTGTATATAATATTTTTTTTATACATACAACTCAAATTTCTATCCGAACTAATGAAGAATTGTAATATGATGTATGCATGCAGCTTGGTGGTACAAACCCGAGCACATCATAAATGAGCTCAACATAAACTCGGTGATTACGACTCCGTGTCATGAAGACATCTTGCCGATTAACTCGTGGACAACTCAGAGACCGTATACTTTGAGAGGGTATGCATATTCCGGTGAGTTCTTCCATATATATTTACTACCATATATATATATATATATATATGTTTATTTATTAAATATTTATTTATAAACCATATATATTTTGGGAACATGGTTTAGTCTCATGAAACCACTAAGGCCACAGGATATTAGACTGGAAAATGTGTACTAGGTTGTGGAATTTTTAATACATGTGATCGGTTGTCATGAATGTTTTCAGATCCAGATCATCGAACCGAAAAAATTATCGGGTGAATCAGTCATTGGTTCGTGGTGAAATCGTTATTGAACTCAAAAATATATATTATTAGTAATTAATAAAATTTTAAAAATCTCATATTTTATGAACCAAAATATAATAAAGTTGAGTTACAATATTACTAAAAATGATTAATTTTAATATTAAAAAAAATTTGATATAAGAAAATATTAAAACATAAAATACCGGTTCACTGAGTCAACTTAACCGATTTTATCAGTTGAACCATCCGATTCAATACGAGTTTTAACCAAACTAGTTCAATCGGGCTAAATCGAACCGGACATAGAATCGATTCCCGATTCCCGATTCAACCGGTTCAACCTACCGGTCCGGGCCGGATTTTTCAGTGGTTGTCATCAAGTGCGTGGTGGTGACAAATATTGATCAAGTGGTTTGGAGATTAGAATTGTTTAATCCTTTCTTTCTGTGTTCCACAAAACAATGACAAAAGGGCACACATTTATATTTTATTGTCCAGCAGAAATTTAAATCTATTGTCACAATTGATATTCCACTCGTTAATTATATAAAGTAATCCATTTCTTTTCGTATGGAACTCCTTTTGACCGGCGTTTTCTAGACCTCACTTTAAATTTCTCTTTTTAGAATTAATAATGATTTATAAGTTTTGAATTAAACAAAACGGAATAAAGGGAACTTTTTTAAAGTAAGATGAAAATTTGGAAAATAATATAATATTGATTAATTCCTCGACCAATAATTGGTTAATTTTATATTAAAATAATATTTTATGTGGGACTCACTTACATGAAAATATCAATTTTTATGTAAAAATATCATGGTCCTAACTTTTTAGTGATATGTGTTACATAAGCTAAAGATATGCTTGATAATATATAAATAAACTAAAGGGTTAATTGATTATAATGTGGATAATATTTACTACCATTTTAGAAAAAAAACTTGAACGCTTGTTCTATTAAAGTGGTTCCAATTTCCTTTTCACTACCTATATATAATTCAATAAGTCTAGCCGGACCGGAAAATAAGACAGGAAAATTGGACAGTTTTTTTTTTTTTAGCTTGTGCCTCAAAAAAATGTATTGTATTTATTCCAACAGGAATTTTTACAAAATATAGTATTTTAGGTGTAATTTGGATAAACATACAAAAACAGAGTTATATAGTCTGTATACTGTCCAATTTTCCTGTCTTATTTTCCGGTCCGCGTAGCATTACTCGTAATAATTGGCTAGCATATACAGTAGTATTAATTAAAATACTGTGATGATGATTTTGACGTGTTGAATTGCATATGTAGGTGGCGGAAAGAAAGTGACACGTGTGGAGGTGACGTTGGACGGGGGCGAGAGCTGGCACGTGTGCACATTGGACCAGCAAGAGAAGCCTAACAAGTATGGCAAGTTCTGGTGCTGGTGTTTCTGGTCCCTGGAGGTGGAGGTGCTAGACCTTCTTGCTGCTAAGGAGATGGCTGTTAGGGCTTGGGACGAGACGCTCAACACGCAACCTGAGAAGCTCATCTGGAATGTCATGGTACGTACGCAATTATTATATTATTACAAGTCTGCTGTACGTCATATATATTATGTGTATATAATTTTTTTCATTTATTTATTTACAACTATTAAGTAAATAAAAATTATGTAATTAAAGAATAATTAATATATGGGATGAAATAACATATATATAAGACTAGAATGGAACAACAGGTGATCTGAATGAATTTATATATTTACGTATATGTTTAGAAACATAAATGCTAGTATAACAAAAGATGAAACTTAGATTAAGTCTAGAGATTTGAAGTTGCTTGTTAAGTGCATTTAATTAAGTTATATGATGTCAGTTTTTTCACGTGCCCATGCAGGTGCCAATTTATTTATTTGTGTTAGTTCTCAGTTGTGTTCATGGTTCTTGTTCAAAAGTGTGTAAGAGAGAGGCATCACATGCTGTATGTCTAAGTTTAGAAACATCCACGCACGTAGGTTAATATTAACAAAATTGTGTGATCACGTGCAACTCACCTGTCACCCCAACTTGTTGCTTTACCAAGAATGGATGTAGTCTTTATGAATATGAAGGCTTTGGCTGCATGAGGTTGCCATCCATTCTTGTCAAATGCCGGCAAAAATGTTAAATTCTAGCCAAATACAGTAAAAACAATTAATATGAAGATCGGAAAAAATAAGTCATTTTTATATTTTTGCTTCTTGAAAACTTAAAATTTCATAGTACATTATTATCACCTAATTCTTATTTATTTATTTGTAAGTTTTATAATTAATTTTTAACTGAATTAGAGATACGTAGAAAAAGTAGAGTATATTTGAATTCTAAAATTTCAATGTGTTCATTTAACTTGAATCACTTTTACTAATTCAGAATCATGCATGGCCCAAAATGCATGCAGGGAATGATGAACAACTGCTGGTTCCGAGTGAAGACCAACATGTGCAAACCCCACAAGGGCGAGATCGGAATCGTCTTCGAGCACCCAACTCAGCCAGGAAACCAATCCGGCGGCTGGATGGCGCGTGAAAAACACCTCAAAAAATCGTCCGAATCGAACCAAACCCTAAAAAAGAGCCTTTCATCCCCTTTCATGAACACCTCCACCAAGACATTCACAATCTCCGAGGTTAAGAAACACAAATCATCCGACTCCGCATGGATCATCGTCCACGGCCACGTCTACGACTGCACGCGCTTCCTCAAATTCCATCCCGGCGGGACAGACAGCATTCTCATCAACGCCGGGACGGATTGCACCGAGGAATTCGAAGCAATTCACTCCAACAAGGCCAAACAGCTTCTAGAAGAGTATCGAATCGGAGAATTGATCATAACCACCTCGGATTCCCCGAATAATTCTTTGCATGGTGCAACAGACATGACAGCACAGTTAGAACCGATTGAGGAAATTGCAAGTGCGAGAAGCGTTGCCCTAATTCCACGTGAAAAAATCCCATGCAAACTCGTAACAAAAACATCCATTTCTCATGATGTTAGATTGTTCCGATTTTCACTGCCAATAAAAGATCAAGTACACACATTTTTTTATGCTCTTCGATCGATGATAAGTTCTGCATGCGAGCTTATACACCAACTAGCGCAATTGACGTGGAAGGGTATTTTGAGCTAGTGGTAAAAATTTATTACAAAGAAGAAAACCCTAGATTTCCCAAGGGTGGGATAATGTCACAATATTTGGAATCAATTCCACTAGGGACAATTTTGGACGTTAAGGGTCCATTAGGGCACATTGAGTATACCGGAAAAGGAAACTTTACCGTGAATGGTGAACAAAAATTTGGCAACAAGTTGGCCCTGCTCGCCGGTGGGACCGGAATTACGCCGATTTATCAAGTCATGCAAGCAATTTTGAGAGATCCAGATGATGAGACGGAGATGTATGTGGTGTATGCGAATCGGACCGAAGACGATATTTTGTTGAAGGATGAGTTGGATGAGTGGGCTGAGATGTATAAAGAGAGGGTGAAGGTGTGGTATGTGGTAGGGAAGACATTAAGGGAAGGGTGGAAATATAGTGTAGGTCATATTACTGACAGTATTTTACGGGAACATATTCCGGCGGCTGCTGAAGATACGCTGGCATTGGCCTGCGGTCCGCCGCCGATGATTCAGTTTGCGGTGAATCCGAATTTGGAGAAGATGGGATATGATATTAAGGATTCATTGCTTGTGTTTTAAAGGAAATGGCATGCATGCATGCAAGAGAGGATTAATTAATAATAATTTAATTATAGTTGTATACTAATATATATATTTAGCAATTAAATTGTACATGGTTATTTAGCTATTAAAGGAATCTGACATCAATTAATTTTACATTTCTCAGTAGCTTGCCTAGCTACACAATTAGGGGGAAACTATATTTGATATTCTCCTGTTCTCTGTAAACAATTGATTTTACTTTATAGAATTATTAAAAAAAGGAAAAATAAAAATCTCTCCCCAAATAATTTCTGACGAACTTTCTTTTTGTCCTCGTATAAAAACTCCCTTGCATGCAGAGTTTGCCTTTACTGAACTACCTTCCAAAAACTGTGATGCACTGTTAGTTTCACTTGTATTTCGGGGTCAGCATTGTCTTGGAAGAAGTGGACAGGATCGAGCGGATGCAATAAATTGAATCCCGTAATTCGCAATTAATAATGGCAGATGACAAGACTTACATTATTAATAACGGACGATAATATTACAAAAAAAATTAAATAAATTAAATAAAATTACCAATCATTAATGCTGAAGATCTTCTTCTCGACGTCTCAATCACGTAAGACGCCTCGATCCCCGCAGACAAGAAACACGATAAACACCACAAGTTTGATATTTGGGATGGCCACGAGATATTTCGGCGTGAGAATCGATATCATCGTGTTCACGGTTAACAATGGAGGATGTAATGTCTAAAGGCGTCTTGAGAGAGATAATAATTCTCAGTGGTGTGTATGTGTGAATATGAATGAGAATGTGTATGAGAACGTACCTGTTTGTGAAGACTTAGTTGATATGTTATACTCTCTTTGCCCGGTTTACCGTGCCACCCACTACTTCTGACATAGCCCCCGTGATCTGATGGGTCCCCTTGCCACCACCGTAGTCTACTCACTACCTTTGGTCATCATTATGTCTACGTACGGCTTATAATCCCATCCACATTAATGCATGGCGGTGTCTTAGTCAATCATCATGCTTTTCATCATTACAAGTCAAAGTAATAGATATTAAATGATCTAATGGGTTAGTCCAATGAACCAATCTTGGTCTTTATAGGGTTAAATAAGTAATATGGTGGCTAAAAAATGACTTTCAAGGTTCAATAATGATGGCCCAATAGATTAATTAAACAAGTGAGCCCAACTTACTTCTTACCCAAAGAGAGAAAATATCATGACCCAACATTGCCTCTAGTTTTTTGTTGAGCATGAATGTTTAATAGAAAACTATAAATGGTCCATGATATTAGAATTTACTAAAGGCCCATAACAGGAAGTAATTGAGACATACCCAATTTGGTCCATAAGATGAGACAGGGAATGGCTGAATGTTCAGAGTAAAAGGCCCAGTCAATAAAGGATTGAAATTGAACATGACGGTCTAAAAATCGGAAATCCAACCGAGAAGCCCAATCTGATAAAATGTCTAAGAATTGATTCGAACGCTTCCCATTCAAATTCTCATCATTACTAACATTTAATGTGCCATATACAGAACTCGTAAAAATCGGCATAAAAGGTGAACTTTACCAATTTCGACAGTTTTACCTGCCAGTTTGAACTTTGAACCTTTGAGCTTTCTTCTCCTTCCCAGAACTTCCTTATCTATTTTATGAAATCTCAACAATGGTGACTGTGAACTCTAACCAGAATTCTCCCCTTCGTGTGACTCCTAACGCCGCTTCCCCAATCCAAACCCTAACCAAGAGGGTTCGAGTTCCAATCCCCAATCCACAAAGAACCACGGGAAGAATCCGCCTACCGATCCCTTCCTCGCCTCCTTCCAACTTCTTGAAGGATGGGGAACAGCTTCTCATGCCAATACCCCTCCATCACATTATTAAATCGAGATACGTATCCTCCTGGACTCATTATCGATTCCGATATGTACGTTATAAGCGCTCCCCTCTCTGAAGAACGCATGTATCATCGACCGGATGGTTGGGTCGCTATGTTAGTTACTTTTCTTGAAAAGGGGATTCGTCTACCCCTCCATGCCTTCGTCGCTACCCTCCTAGGATTCATAGGAGTGGGTTTCGCCCAGTTGGTGCCTAATTCCTACATCCACATTCGGCATTCATTGCTTTCGCCACGAATTAGGGATTCCTCCTCCTGTCGACATCTTCTTCACCCTCTTCTCGCCACGGTAGTCCCGAGAACGAGGTTTCAAAATGTTGAGCAAAAACAGTCTCCACGACCTAACACCGATTGAGAAGAGATCCTCGATGGATACCCCTTCAAGCAACAAGGTTGGCACGAAAAATGGTTTTTGTTACGGACCCTAAATCTCTTCTTCAAGATTGGACTATCTCTGATCGGATCTCTGCGACTTTGGAGATATCCCCAAGAGGCGTGTGAAGGAAATGGCGAGATTTTTTGAAGAAGATTCCTCCAAGGAATGGAGTTTTACACTTACGACTAAGCAAGCTTTGCTATATGACCATAAATGTAAGTTTCAACAACTTTGTAACACGCTTTTTGAGATATTTAAGTGATATGGGTTCTGATACATGGTTATTTGCAGTGTCTTTGATCAAACCAACTTCTTTGGAAGTAAAAGAATTGGAAGACTTTTTGGCAGGGATGATTACGGATGCGAGTGAAAACCCTCCGACTAAAGAATCTTCCCGAGCTAATCCTCCCGTCACAGATCCACCCAGTGTCTCTCTTCAGAACGATGAACCCCAAACTGATGAACCCATCGTTCCTGAAGAATCTCTCGAGACCTCGGCCAAGGAAGAGAGCCGCCAAGAAAATCCAAATCCACCCAAATTAAAAACAAATCTTGAAAGTGATTCTAAACAATTCTCAAGCAATTCCACAAGCAACCCCCTCATCCAACCCTAGCTCAGCACCTTCCAAATCATCCCGATTAAGAGAAGCACGCTGATATACCTCTCCACGATCGGGCGAAGGTTCTCCGTCTTAAGAAGATAAGGACAAAAGATTACCCCTTCGATCGCCGATGAGCTCAAAGTTCCATCGTCTTGGTACCGACATTCCCCAATAGTCCCAATCAAATTCAAGTGCACGATGATGAATCGGTGGGATCATCCCCATCTTATCTCGAAAAAGGAAACATCCATCGAGATAGCCATCCAGTTCATCCTCGGCTCCTCACCAATCCATGAACCTAATCTCGCTCGATCTCCTCTCCGAAAAATATACATATGGATCCTCGCCAATTAACAATCAATCCATGCCTTCTCCTCCAAGACAATCAACCTCTCGAATTTCAAAGACGACGCTATGGCCTCTCCAACCATGTGGCCTCGATTTAATGCCAACTTTCCTTTTCAACTGTTTGACGCCTTCGTCCGTGAAATCGATGACCATCGATTCGGGAACGATTCGAACGGGATTTGCTTAATAAGACATGAGCTACCTGGCGAAGGTAAATGGTTCTCTCCTTTATTTCCGTATTTATCTTCATACTTATACATCTGAAACTGATCGAATAATACTGGACATGCGTAGGCAAATGCTGTGTTCGGACGTCTGCGTCCAAGGTCTATCGAAGCTGAATCCGAAGAAGAGGCAATGAGGAAGGAGAATGCCATCCTGAAGTCTGCTCTGGCTCGGGAAAGGACTCAACGTGAGAGCGTTCTTCACACGAATGAGGGTCTTCGGAAAGAGTTGGCCCAAGCCAAAGGAGATGTGAAGACATCCAATGAAGAACTGAAGTCAACTAAAGCACAATATGAGGATATCGTCAAGATGAATGTTGACTTGGTTCAAAGGAGCGAAATAAGGATGGAGAAGATCAAAGAGCTAAAGGTTGATGCTAAGATCTTGACTAAAATGATCCAGAAGCTAGAGCTAGCAGAAACTCGTCATCTGAATAAGCGTCAGAAGCTGGAAGAAGAAATCCGAGAACTCAAGGCTCTTCGGGACCTTGGGCCTCCTCTAACCAAATGACCTTCGCAAATGGATCTGTGAAGAGTATCGGAACTCGGATGAGATCAACGGAGAGATTATGAAGATATATTCTGAAAGCTATGAGCTCTGCCGAAGTTGTGGCAAGGAGAAGTTGATTACAGCTAACGTGGATCCATCCTTGCTCGACTCTTTAGATGGCGAGGATGATGCCTGAAGTGAATGCTCTTGTTTTTCCTGAGTTTTATTTAAGAATATTTGTGAAAATTTCTATTTATTTTGGAAATTATTTAAGGATTTTGTTTTAAAAACTTTTATCAAGACTTTTATTGTTCTGAAATTATGTTAGAATTTATGTTTTTGCACAATGTGTTTGTCAATATGAATGAATAAATCGAATGGTTCAAATTTCAACTTTCTATGTCATGACTTCTGCATGATGCTTTTCGTTTCTTGTCAATAATCTTGAATAAACCGAGCTTAGATTGTGAACTAGTTCAGGCATATGACAGTTAAGAATAAAATGAAGTGAACTGAATTTAATGGATAGAATTTAATGAACTGAATTGAATGAACTGAACTCAACACTTGAACAAAATAAAGTAATGTATACTTATCGTTTCCGAAGTGTGAGATCGGTCATGTGTCAAATGAATTCGGCTGATCCTCTTTGCACCATCAAGATCTTGCTTACCACTCGGGGTAGAACAAGTATATAAAGACATTTGTTTACCACTCGGGGTGAAACAATTATATAAGGACCAAGATATAAGGATCAAGATATAAGGATCAAGATATAAGGACTAAGATATAAGGATCATGGAATTTGTCTACCACACTAGGTCACAAATTCATAGGAACACTCTCGACAATAAAAAGTGTCGCCATCGAATGGCCAAAGAAGTCCCAATTATACCTCCTTACTCTAGTGCATTTTGTTTACCACTCATGGTAAATCAAAATTAAGAGGATCACGGAATTTGTCTACCACGCAGGGTATAACAAATTCATAGAACACTCCCGCCGGTAAAGGCTACCATCGAATGGTCAGTGAGTCCACCCCGTCCTCTTTACTTCGGTGAACTATTGCTTTTACCGCCCTCGGTAAAAGCAATATAAAGGAACATAGGATTTGTCTACCACGCTGGGCAACAAATAAATGGGCTACCATCGAATGGCCAGCGAGTCCGACCATACCTCCTTACACCATTGTGAACTTAGGACAAATAAGAAGAGGACCAGTTGTGAAAAAGTGAACTTTTATAGATGGTGAACAATCATGTACAAACTTCTTGGTAAACTGACTCGATATCTACTGGAAATATTTTCGAAGCCTGCCTGCATGCTAAGTGTTCTTGATCTCGGATCCATCTAATGCTTTTAAACGATAAATCCCTGGCTTTGGTACTTCGATCACCTCATACGGCCCTTCCCAGTTCGACATTAACTTTCCTGTGTTTTGAGGCGTAGATGCTTCGGCTTCTCTGAGGACGAAGTCTCCTACTTTGAATCTGCGAAGGTTGACCCCTTTGTTGTAATGCTTGGCTACTCTTCATTGATAAGCAGCCAATTTGAGCAAAGCTACCTCTCTGACTTCTTCTAGCCGATCCAAGTTGGCCTTCAGTCCTTTGTCATTGTAGATCTCTTTGAATTGACTGACCCGAAGACTTGGAGATCCGATTTTGACTGGGACTAAGGCATCAGTACCATAGGCCAATCGAAAGGGTGAATCCCCTGTGGTGGTCCTCGGTGTAGTCCGGTAAGCCCACAGCACGCTGAGCAGTTCTTTTGGTCATCTTCCTTTAGCTTCATCCAGTTTGCGCTTGATCCCGTTCAGCAGCGTCCTGTTGGTCACCTCGACTTTCCCGTTCGATTGTGGATGAGCCACCGAAGTCTTCTTGTCTTTGAACCCCACTCGACCAAAAATCCTTCAAATTTTGATCCCACGAACTGGCGTCCATTGTCTAATATCACCACTTTGGGAATTCCGAAGCGAAATATTACGGACTCTTTTATGAACTTCAAACATTCCTGCTCTGTTATCAACCGAAGTGGCTTCGCCTCTACCCACTTGGTCATGTAATCAATAGCAACTATTATGAAGTCGACTTTATCCCTTAGCTTTCTCAAGAATGGACCCGATATATCAACCTCCCAAACAAAGAAAGGGTATAGGAGATAGAATCGAGTATAGCTCTTACGGTGGTGATATGGGATCGAATTGACCGGAAATGACACTTCTCACACTTCTTTACATACTCGGTAGCTTCCTTGAAGATGGTAGGCCAGTAGTACCCCTGACGAAGTACTTTATAAGCTAATGACTTAGCAGCCATATGGTCACCACAGATGCCTTCATGTACTTCTCGGAGAGCATATTCAGCTTCAGATGGAGTCAAACATTTCAGTAGTGGAGACGAGAAAGCCCTTCAGAACAGATCCCCATCAATCAGAACAAAATTAGCACTCTTGTACTTGATTTTCTTGGCTAGCATCTGATCCGAAGGTAAGACGCCATCTGCCAGATACTCCAGATATGGAGTCAACCAGCAGTTGGTTCGGTCAACACACATCATCGATTCATGATGAACACTAGGATGTTGCAAAATTTCTAAGTAAACCGACCCATCAAAGACGTTAACATCCGTAGTGGCTAATTTGGAAAGTGCATCAGCAATGGAATTGTTATTACGCTCGACCCCCTGAAACTCAGAGGATTGGAAAAATTGAAGTCGTTCTTTCAATTCTGCCAAATACTTGATCATTCTTAGGCCTCGAGCTTCGTACTCCCTAAAGAATTGCTTAACGACTAACTGAGAATCACTGAAGATGACTATTCTCTACACTTCAAGACTCTTTGCTAGTCGTAACCCTCGAAAATACCGCCTCATACTCGACTTTCGTTGTTCGTCACATTGAACTCGAAATCGATAGCTCTTTGCACCTTGAATCCCTCCGGACTCGTTAGGATAATCCCTGCTCCACTAACATCTGTAGTAGAAGACCCATCTACATACAGTGTCCACGAACTCTACTTCTGCTGAAGAACTGCAACTACTCTGTCAGATCCTTCAACTTCTGCCACAACTTCATCAGCTTCAAAAAACGAGCATTCAACTACAAAATCAGCCAAGGCTTGTCCTTTGATGACGGTTCGGGGATGATATTCAATGAAAAATTGGGAAAACTCCATCGTCCATGCAGCTAATCTCCCCGATACCTTAGGTTTGCCCATAATCTTCTTTAAAGGCTGATCTGTGTATATTATTACCAATCTACCCTGAAAGTATTGCCTAAGCTTTCGACTAGCAGTTATTAAAGCAAAAACAAACTTTTCAATGTTTGGGTACCTTGTTTCAGCATCCCGAAGGACATGGCTTACGTAATAAACCAGGTGCTGTTTACCCCCAACTTCACGCACCAAAACTGCTCCTACTGCCAACGAACTAGCTGTTAAGTACAAATATAGAGGCTCAGCAGGAGCGGGCTTCACCAACAAAGGCGCCGAAGATAAGTAGGACTTAATTCTCTGAAAGGCGTCCTCACACTCCGAAGTCCATTGAAACGTCTTTGCATTCTTCGACCCTTTCAACGTATCAAAAAATGGCAAACATCTTTCTCGCCGACTTGACATGAACCTCCTTAAAGTTTAAATCCTTCCAATTGAGACGTTGAACATCTTTAAATGACTGAGGAGTCTTCATGCTCAGGATCGCTTGAATCTTCTCTGGATTGGCTTCAATTCCTCTTTGACTGACAAGATAACCCAGAAACTTGTCAGCCCCTAGACCAAAGGTGCACTTAGTGGGATTTAGTCTCAAGTTGTGATGGCGAATTGTCTGAAAGCATTCTTCTAAATCATCCAGATGTTTACGTACCAGCATGCTTTTAACAATCATGTCATCCACGTACACCTCCATATTCTTACCCAACTGGTATCTGAAGACGTAGTTCATCATCCTCTGGTATGTGGCCCCGGCGATGATGAGTAGAAGGTCATTTTCTTGTAGGCATATACCGAACGATGCGTAATGAACGCCGCCTTTCGATTATATCATCTTTACTCATGGAAATCGATGATACCCGGAGAATGCGTCCATGAAACTTAAAAAGCATACCCAGAAGTGGCATCGATGAGTTGGTCGATGTGGGGCGTGGAGAAATCCTTTGGACAAGCTTTATTTATATCGGTATAGTCGATTCGGACTCGCCATTTACTGCTTTTATTTCTCGACCAAAGACCACATTTGCCATCCATCGGGTAGTCGATCTCAAAATGAAGTCACCGCCAACAGCTTTTGCAATCTCTTCATCGATGATCCGCTGACGTTCAGGTGCAAAGATCCTCCTCTTCTGTCGAACTGGTTTCTTTGACGGGTCCACTTCCAACCGATGCTCAGCAATATCCCTGCTTACTCCCGGCATATCCTGAGGTTCCCATGCGAAGATATCAACATAGCATCGCAGGAGCTCCATGAGGTTCGTCCGGAGAGGTTCCGGCAGACCCGAACCTATTTTCACTGTCTTATTCACTTTGCCCGGGATGAGCTCTATCTCTTCTGTTTCTTCAGCTGGCATGACCAATGGTTCGGAACTACTCTCTGTGAAGGGTTCAATCTCTATCGCCATGGTCTGCTTTTGCTTCGATACCCCCACTCCCGAAATGATCACAGCATTTCTAGAACACCTTCTGGCCAGATCCAAATCTCCTTTCACCTCACCAACCCCATGAGCCGTAGGAAATTTGATTTTGAAATGATGAATTGAGGTCACAGTGTAAGACCCCAAAAAATTAATAAATGAAATTTATTTTCCTCTATTATTTCTTTTAATTAGTAAGGGTTGATTTGATTAATGTGGTTAGTTATGGGTAAAATGCGCAAATATTTTAAATAAGCAGGTGGTTATAAAATATTTATTTTTGTCGAGAATATTCGTTTGGACGTGGAATATTCTTCATCGCTGTCGGGAATATTAAATGACGACAGTAAAACTTTATGTGGGACCCATAACGAAAAAGCGATTGGATGAAGAAAACGACAAATATAAGTTGTTTAAAAATAACTACGTAGTTATTACTGCTAACAACACTTGTTGGAATACCCGTTGGTTAAAAACACAATAATACGCGTTGTTGCAGACAAGAAGATTTTGACGGTATTGCACCAATTATTGAAGGCACTACTCAATAATGGTTACAGTAATTACTGTTCAGTATTTTATTTTATTGATTCAATAATTGCTGCGTTGATATTTTATATTCATTGCTTTGTTTGATTAATTGTCATTACGATTTTTTCCATTATCGTAGCAATAATTCATATTATCTCGAATAATATTATTAGATAACATTATTGACAATGTCTAGAAAGTTCTGTCTAAGGAGAGGTTTGGTCATCTAATTGCGCGCTAGTAAGGAGAGATCCTTATTGGAAAGCCCCCTCTATCTTGGGAACTGCCTGGTTGTCAATAATGTGATTCTGTAATATTATTTATGAATAATTAATTATTAATTTATATGATGAGGAAAATATTGATTTTATGAGGATATAGATGGAGAAAATTTTAATGTGACAATTGTTGAAAATTAATATTTTATCTTTTTCTGATAAAATAATTCATTTAAATATATTATTTTAATAATATATTAACGATGATATTTTTACAATGAATGTGGGATATATGAGTATATAAGGAGGAAGAGTATTTTTGTGGCATTAAATGTTTAACACATGTTTTGTGTGTTGGTGGACATAATTATTGATCGAAATTTAATTATAGCGTGTAAAATCGTCCGTTTGTGAATTTCGGTCAATTTCTGTTTGGAATTTAGAAAAACTTTGTTCTGCAAAGTTGTAGAGAATTGAGTTTCCTATAAAAATTCGCGAGATTCAAATTTTCTGATAAAAGGGCTATTTATTATGAATTATTGAAGTTTCGAAGTAATTAATTTTTGGGAGTTTTAGTTAATTATTTTGAGAAAAACGTTTTTTGCAACTAAGTTGGCCTCACATGTGATTCAAATGGGCTGAGATCAGTTGTCTAAGGTGGGCTAAGGAAAATGTGAAAAATATATTAATATTATATTCAATTTTCTACTTTGGTGTTACAAGCATTTTCCTATAAATAGGTGCTTGGGTTAGAATTGAAAATCACAATTAAAACCCAAGTTTCTCTCTATTTCTCTCTTAATATATTGAGCGTATTCTTATGAGTATACTTTGAGTGTTGTTATATTTGCAAGTTCCTTCAATTTCAATATCCAGCTTTTTCAAATCTAAGTACCGCTTTTTGTGAGGTAAGGGATATTATTATTAAAATGATATTATTTCTTTCAATATCATTATCGCCAAGTATTGATCCGGACTTTTAATCAAATTTGGAACTTTTTGTGCAAGATTCTTTATTCACGTATTCACGATACAAGACTATTCATGAATACGACACTATTCACGTAAAAATAAAATTTTTCCTTTTAGTCTAAAATATCTATCAGGGATACTAGCTTTGATTGTATCCATGTTTTGATCATTCTTGAATTTTACACCACTATGATTATTTATGAGGTATTTTTGGACATGAAATAAATTTGAAATAATTGAATCCTTAATACTTGTTCTTTTGTTTCACCGGATTCGCTTTTCTTTAAAATATTTTCATCATCCTCGGTCTAAATGATGATATTCTCAATATCTTTGGCTCAGTGGCAAAGATGAATGATTTCTTGATGAATATCTTTGGGCCAGTAGTGCAAAGATGAACAGTGTTTAGATGAACATGACCGATCGATGAATATCTTTGGCCCAGAAGTGCAAAGATGAATATTTGATTCAAGATGAATATTGATTGATGTTACAGGGATAAAATAATGATGATGGATCGTTAAATTCATAGATATTAGTAGATTTCATCCTCTACGTAACTCTTCTATGAATTAATATTTTCCGTCATGTAATATTGCTCTAAAACTTGTTGTTTAATGTATTCTCTCATATTTTTTCTCATTGAAGACTAACGATAATTTGTTGTATATTATCTTAGTCATAATATTCTTCTCGGGCTAGTTGAGCTCACCCTTTTCCTTTTTGTTCCATTTTTCTTCTCAGGAGGCGAGAATGTAGCTAGTACTAGTCGGGGTATGAAATGAAGGTTCTAGAGAGAGTTGTTTAGTATTCCTCACCATTTTTGTAAAATAATGTATCAATAAATGTGATGAGGATTTATTTGGGTATAGATATTGTCTGAAGATAATATTTGTATTCAAACTCACAGCTTCTTGTTGTAATAATAAAGTTGTAGTTGTTTCTATACCATGTATTGACAACTCGAGAATGGGTGATGTATACCTATTTTGGGGGCGTCACAATTGGTATCGAGCTTAGGGATATGATCTCCATGAGATCGGGAATGAACTAGGAGGGAGAGACGAGTAAATCCTTCGCTAGTGTGTCCTACCTAAGCTTATTTGTTAGTTGGTCAAGATATAGGGATATTATGTTATATATTGATTTCCTTAATTAACCCTTGTTTTATGGCAAGATTTGAGAATGTTGACCGAGAATATTAATGGGGAAATGAGACCGTGGAGACGCCAAGACTCACCAACGAGGAGAACGTGCAACAGTCGGGCAATGTTCCTCCTGTGAACAACACCACCGAAAGCGTGATGATGAACGAGGGGATGTTTAGAAGCTTTTTCGCTTCATATAAACTCGACGAGGGAGACTCGTGTTCAAATACGAGGAGGAAATGATAGCAATTCACGGGTTGTCACAAACAAGTAGTTCAAAGAGTTGGGGCCGCCGAATTTAAGAAAAGCGGATCGGATCATGGCGAAAACATGGGTCAAGCAAATTACCAAGATATTCGATGTCTTGGGATGCACGGAGGAACAGAAGGTTCCATTCACCACCTTTATGTTCCGTGGCGAGGCAGACTATTGGTGGGAGTATGTGAAACGGACCCAGCCTGCCGCACTTAGCATATCTTGGGAAACGTTTCAGAAACTTTTCAACGAAAAATACTTTCCTGAAAGTGTTCGTCATATGAAGGAAGTGGAGTTTATTAGACTGGAGCAGAATAACATGACGGGGTCCCAGTACGAGGCGAAGTTCACGGAGTTATCCAGGTTTGCACCTCATTTGGTGGAGAATGAGGAACGTATGACGCGGATGTTTCTTAGAGGTTTGAAACCCTGTGATACGTCGAGATCTCATTTCTCATAAATTTTTCTCTATTCGGATGTTGTAAATGTGGCTCAATTATTAGAGCGAGATAATGAGTACGGTCAACCGAGGGACCACAACCAGGTTTATTCCGGGGATAGCAGTCAACAAAACAACGATAACCAGCGGAGAAAGAAAAAGACGGACAAAAATGGTAACCACTCTCTGGTGGTAATCATGGCCATGAAAATAGAAAAGCGAGTCGAGGAGATTTTAAAAGAGGAGATTTAACAACGACCATGTGAAGACGACGGTCTTGCGTAAACAATCGGTTCTAAGGGAGGAGAAACGACCACCGGTCATATCTTATAAATGCGGAAAGAGGGATGATATCACCGAATCGCTCACAACAGCTCAAGGTATGCTATAATTGTGGAAAGGAAGGACATATCGCTTGAGATTGTGCGGTAGCAAAACCTAGTTTAGCGGGGACGGTGACTCAAAAGACCCCGGAAAAGTCAAAGTTAATTTCTTGGAAGAGCGTTTGTTGTGGATCGGTCAAAATGCGAGGAACCCAAACGAGGTGATCACGGGTAAGCTATTTATAAATTCTTGCGAAGTTTATACCTTACTTGATACTAAGGTGCATACCCATTCATTTATCTCTCTCGCTTGTGCTCAATGTTTAAACTTGACTCAGGAGAAATTAGACTTTGACCTATCTGTGGAAACTCCGTTAGAGAAACTTTCATCACATCCACCGCTTTATAAATCTTGTTTTATTCAAGTTGGCACCATCACCTTACTTGTTGACCTTATCTCTTTAAAGATACTTGCTTTTGATGTGATTTTAGGGATTGATTGGTTAACTACTCATCATGCCAAAATTGATTGTTTTCGTAAGGTTGTTAGTTTTCATATTCCTAACCAACCTGTTGTACGAATTCAAGCAACTAAACCATTAAAATCAATCACTGTCATATCTAATCATAAAGCTATTCGTTTATTGAAAAACGGATGTCAAGCTTTCATAGCTCATGTTATGGATTTGAATAAAGACACGTCAGATTTGAATAATATTCCTGTTGTTATTGACTTTCCTGACGTATTTCCTGAAGAACTTCCCGATCTACCCCCGGAACGTGAAGTTGAATTTTTTATTGATCTTAAACCTGGTACCAAGCCCATTTCTAAAACCCCATATTGAATGGCTCCTATTGAACTTCAGGAGTTAAAGGTCCAACTACAAGAGCTGTTGGACATCGGTTTCATTCGTCCTAGTACATCTCCTTGGGGTGCTCCTGTTTTATTCGTAAACAAGAAAGACGGGAGTATGCGACTTTGTATTGACTATCGAGAATTGAACCATGTCACCGTCAAGAATAGGTATCATCTACCTCGTATTGATGACCTGTTTGACCAGTTGCAAGGAGCACAATTCTTTTCAAAGATCGATCTTCATTCGGATATCATCACCAAGATTAGAATCGAGGATATTCCAAAGACGCCTTCGAACTCGAAGTGCGGGCATTATGAATTCTTAGCATGTCTTTCGGATTGACTAATGCTCTACTGGCTTTCATGGATATGATGAACCGAGTATTCAAGGAATATTTGGATCAATTCGTTGTTGTCTTTATTGATGACATCCTCGTATATTCCAAAAGCCGTGAAGATCATGAGCACCATTTAAAGCTGGTACTCCAAAGGCTTCATGAAAACAAGCTTTATGCCAAGTTGAAGAAATGTGAGTTCTGGCTTGAGGAAGTAGCATTCCTTGGGCACGTGGTGTCGAAACATGGAGTATCTGTTGATCCGGTGAAGATTGAAGCAATACAAAGTTGAGCAATCAAGTCGATGATCAAGTCGTAGCTTTTTTGGGCTTAACTGGTTATTATCGGAGATTCGTGGAAGGGTTTTCTCGAATCGCTACTCCATTAACCCAGCTAACTCGGAAGGATACAAAATTCGTTTGGAGCGAAGAATGTGAGAAGAGTTTCCAAGAGCTTAAGAGGAGACTCATTTCGGCACATGTTCTAACAATACCATCTGGTACGGATGGATTTGTTATCTACATCGATGCTTCAGGCAAAGGGTTAGGATGTGTTCTCATGCAACGTGGGAAAGTCATAGCCTATGCCTCGCGACAACTTAAAGAGTATGAGAGGAATTATCCTACTTCATGATCTAGAGTTGGCGGCCCGATCGTTTTCGCTAAAAATATGGAGGCACTATCTATATGGGGAGAAAGTGGAGATATATTCGCACCATAAAAGCCTTAAATATTTCTTCACTCAAAAAGAACTCAACATGCGACAGCGACGTTGGCTCGAGCTATTGAAAGACTACGACCACACTATTCAATACCATCCTGGTAAAGCGAATGTGGTAGCTAACGCATTGAGTAGAAGATCATATGCGGGAACGAGTGCGATGATGTCAAGTATACGCATAGAGCCAACTTTAATAGAAAAAGTTAAGGTTGCTCGAGCCCGAATCTTGAGCCGATGCGTATGAAGAAGAAAGTACAAGAAGGAGCTATTCCTAAGCTAGAATTGATGAAGAAGGAATACTTTGAGTCCACTCGGACTCTGTGTTCCTAACGACTACGATTTGAAGTACAAGATTATGATGGAGGCACACAATACACCATTTGCAATCCATCCTGGAAGTACTAAAATGTATCGTGATCTTCACATACATTTTGGTGGAACAATATGAAGAGAGAGATTGCAAAGTTTATCTCGATGTGTTTAACTAGTCAACGGTAAAGGCGAGCATTTAGTACCTAAGGGTCCGTTGTAACCACTTGAGATTCCGAAATGGAAGTGGGAACACATTACCATGGATTTAGTTCACGGGTCTTCCTATGGTTTCTCAAGGCATCAATGCTATTTGGGTTATTGTTCATAGATTAACCAAGTCCGCTTTTTCTTGCCGACACGGAGACTTGTTCCTCGAACGTCTTGCTCAGATATATCGTAGATGAGATTGTGAGATTGCATGGCATGCCAGCTTCCATAGTTTCGAGATCGTGACCCAAGATTTACTTCAAGATTTTGGGTTAGCTTGCAAAAAGCTATGGGCGCGGATTCTGATTCGATTCGCATACCATCCTCAAACCAGACGGACAATCGAGAGGACTATTCAAACTCTTGCAGATCTATTAAGACTTTGTGTCCTAGACTTCAAAGGGAGTTGATAAGTATTTACCATTGGTGGAATTCTCCTACAACAATGATTATCGAAAAGCATTGGTGTGGCCCCATTTGAAGCATTATATGGACGAAAGTGTCGCTTCTCCAAGTATGTTGGGGACGAGGTGGGTGAAGCAACATTGTTGGGACCCGAGTTGATACGTATTTGACTACGGAAAAGATCCAAATAATTCGACAACGATATAAACGGCACAAGATCGACAAAAGAGTTATGCGGATCTTCTTCGAAAGGACGTAGAATTTAGTATCGGGGATCATGATCGTCATTGCGTGTTGCCCACGGAAGGGAGTTACAAGATTCGGGGAAGAGAGGAGGAAAGCTTAATCCACGATTTATTGGTCCATTTCAAATTCTTGACCAGGAGTAGGTAATGTAGCCTATAGACTCGCGTTACCTCCGAGTATGTCTCGTGTTCATAATGTGTTTCACATATCTCGTATGCTTAAGAAATATGTGAAAGACCAACCACGTTATTGAGTTAGAACCGACCGAGATAGTCAAGACTTAACGTATGAGGAGGTACTGTCAAGATCTTGGATAGGAAGGAGCATGTCCCTACGACAAAGGTCATACCACAAGTTAAAGTTTTGTGGAGGAATCATGCTATAGAGGAAATGACACGGGAATTAGAAAGCGAAAATGAAAGCGAGGTATCCTCATCTTTTCAAACACACGTGTATACGTCACGTCCAATTTTGAGGACGAAATTTCATAAGAAGGGGACTTTGTAAGACCCCAAATAATTAATAAATGAAATTTATTTTCCTCTATTATTTCTTTTAATTAGTAAGGGTTGATTTGATTAATGTGGTTAATTATGGGTAAAATGCGCAAATATTTTAAATAAGCGGTGGTTATAAAATATTTATTTTTGTCAGGGAATATTCGTTTGGTCGTGGAATATTC